>CM040241.1:227090962-227364291 GCA_022545495.1 Chrysanthemum lavandulifolium | reverse complement strand
TGAATTCTTTTATAATAGCTTTTGTATTTAGGATCAATTGGTTTTCCATATTTTCTTACGTATCTTGTATTTTTCCTAGAAAACCGTACTCACCTATTTTGTCAGATTGTTGTTCATAAATATTAAAAATTGTGTATAATCTAGGATACGAACCTCTCAAGGATTCAGATATTGAGATATATGCATATACAAATTCTAGTGATACATCTTTTGATTACGCATAAAACCATTTTAATAATTATTGCTTAATGAAAAATTTTAAATAAAAATTAGAATTTAAAACCAATAATTCATATTTGATTTTTAACATATTATTTGAATTTTATGAAAAAAGAACTAGGTTGGCAACAACTAGGCTCACATGGAAAATATAGGAGAATATAACGAGGTTAACTCGATTCAACTTATTTTCTTACCACCATTCTAAAGTTAAAAGGAATTAAAAATCCATTAGCTTTTATGATTTCAAGAATGAGGATAGTTGGATATTTAAATGAATATAATTTAAATTCTGTTAATGAAGAAGAATTGAAAACACAGTATTTAGATTATAACGAAAGAATGGGAAAACACTATAGACATAGATCAGAAGGACTAGACAATTACAATGATGAGTAAACATCTATTAATTAGCTCTCTCGAGCAATAGATTAGCTATTTTGAGCAATGATGAGTAAACATCTATTAATTAGCTCTCTCGAGCAATGACTTAGCTCTTTTGAGTAATACGGAGAAAAAATCTGTTTCAAATAAAAATTATTCAAGTACATTCTGGAATGGAAATACAAAACACTTATGTGTTTAAAGATTATAAAATAATGTAAACAAGATTTAAAAAATATGTGTGTTTTCGACAAAAACAAGCCACATAAATAATATCTAAAAAAATAAAAAAAAAGGAGGATGATTAGTTATATGTCGACAACTACAAGTATAAAAGAAACAAGGATGCATTTGTAAACACTCACACCGAAAATGGAGAATGTAGCAAAGCAAGTTCGACTTATATTACAACAAAAATAGAACAACTCATTTCTACAAAAGCAAATGGCTATCATTAAGAAAGAAGAAAAGGAGCTATACTGACTCACTACGAACTCTATCCAAAAATCAACTCTAGAGCCAAAACTGAATTGATACATATCCCGTGATATATGTTTATGTAAAGAGTGCACGGAGGAAGCAAGGGTCATACAAGATGAGCCATTAAAATAAACCAGATGTTCCAATAAACGATGACAAAGGCCACGTGAAAATTGGTCAACACTGGTGAGCCATCGGAAAATTGGGACTACTATGTCAAATATGAAGTTTCGCAAACATAATCCCGATAGAAATTAAAGAAACTGGCGGGGAGATGAGATCGCAGACGATAAAAGTACTCAAGAAAAAATGACAATCCTTAATGATGACAAGTCAAGTGAAACAAATGAAGACAAAGAAAAAGAAAATCATTGAAGACACCTGTTCGGTGAAATAACGCAGAAGACAAAATGTGCCAGCTGTTTAGGCACTAGCTTTTTAGTGTTGTGTGATGTCTGTAAGATAAAAATAATGTAAGGCCTATTGGCCATAGTTGCGTGTTTTGTTTTTTAAGTAATGAAGTGTGCGTTTTTTAAGTGTTAAACCATTGTGTTTAATTGAGATTGAATTCTCTCTTCTGTTGAAGCTTTGCTTCTGAATAGCAGATGCATCAGTTGAAGCTTTTGCTTTTGAATAGTTGATCACCTATACCCAGATTAATTGAATGTTATTCGTATTCAATAATCAATATCCCATCATCATTAAACAATCGACCATCATTCATTAAAATATTATCCATTACCATTCATTCATTCAAATTGAATTGTAATCGATGATCAAAACAAACATCAAGATTCAACTATATTCGTTCATTATCGATGAAAGAATCCAACATGCGGTGCGTGGGCGGGTGGGGTGGGGTGGTTGGTGAGGTGGAAGGAAGAAGTGATGTGGCATGGTGATGTGGCAAGATGACACATGTTACCTCCACATTCCTTCCTTCGTTAGTCGACACCAATTAAACATCATAATGTGTCGCCAAAACGATTGTTCTTGTGTCACAAGTAATGTTTGCATTTTGATATGATAGGGATAAAATAATTTATACTACTAAACCATGTATAGGACATGCAGCTTAACTAATGGACTATATTTTTATGGAGGTGATATGCATACAAAGTGATGTGAACACCACAATATCATATCAATAATGAATATGGTACAACATCATATATGATTATATGCATAGTTGTAGTGTATTTTGTGTAGGGATATGTAGTAATAACGAACATCGTGGATATGCTTAAATCTCGAAGGAGTTTTCGGATCGAATCAATTCGGTGGTTCTACCAAATTATTCAATCGGATACAATTCAGTAGAATGAGAATTTTCAGATGTGTTTATCTGAGATATATTGAACCGTTAGAAAATATATGACCAAATAAAACCGAATATATCAACAAAGGGATAATTGCCAATGGCGCTTTCGTTTCCAAGTTGTCAAATTTGTCCTCAATTTCCGAAAATTAATTTCGAGAACATAACTTCAAGAATCATAACTTGAGATTCATAACTTCAACAGAATCCTTCACTTCAAGCAGAATCCGTCGGCAGAATTTCAGTGAAGTTTTTACATAGCAACTTCGAAAAATAAAAATTTTCCACCAAGCCTTGGACTATGCATTAGGGCCGCCCGGACCCGTCCCTTGGGCTTCGCCTAAGATCATAATAAATTCAAGTAGGTGTGCACTCACCTCCAAACCTAAATGATGTATTATTATGATGAAATTGGTCAAAACAAGTTAATCCAATTACACTAAAATATCCAACATTATGGTGGTGTGCATATCACGTTAGTATTTTTAAATATGCACATTTCATCTCTGTCTCATTTCGTTCATGAACATGTAAAGATGTGATGTTTATGAATAGAGTAATCGACATATGTTGTATTGCATTATTTTGTTTGTAGGTCCACTTAGTTTCGAGTTTGGCAATGCATTTGAAGACACAACATTAACATTGAATCCATACGCATGGACGCAGGTAATGTATTCATCCAGTTACCAGCAATATACTAATGTCACTAGAATATAAACTATAGTTTTGGTCATTTGTTTTGTAGATGGCCAATATCATATTCGTTGATATGCGGTTGGAACTGGCTTCGCATATGCCACAACCAAAGAAGCATCAATTAGTAGTGATACCATTGTGGCCAAGCAAGCTAACGAATTTCTTAGAAAAGTATCTAAACAAGTTTTCTTTTTGTTTTTAATTGAGTCAATACTGATATTAAGTTACTAGCTTTTTTGTGTTTAATTTGATTGATTTGCAACAGTTTCTTATCGACCACCCAAAGTTTTTGAAAAATCCACTGTACATATCTGGAATTTCTTACATGGGAATTGTCGCCTATAATTACTTTAGAGCTGTATAACGGTAATTGAATTGTTTAGTTGATATATCATGTGCTAACCTCTTTATTTACATCATGCATAAAAAATGTGATCTTTGAAACATTGTTTTTTGCAGCTAATGAACGTGGTGATCAACCAATGCTGAATATTCAAGTTGATGTTTCAACCCTGTGAATATTAAACCATATAAAACATAAAACTAACGTTTGTTTATTGAATTGCGATGTAGGGTTACATTCTTTGCAGCCCTCTCACCGACAAGTTCATGGACTTCAATTCTAGAGTTGAGTTTGCTCATCGTATGGCTCTTATATCCGATGATATTTATAAGGTAATTCTAAACAGATTACCACTAAATTTTTTTATGATAAGTTATTTTTAACATAGCATGATATTGCAGTCTGCAGTGGAAAATTGTCGTGGTGACTATGTGAACACTGCTAAAGCGAATTCGTTATGCTTAGATAGTCTTCAAAGATATGAGGAGGTGAGTCAATTGTGCTTAATTATAGAAGCATTAACTGGATATAAATCATGTAGTCATTTAAAATTTTGAACTGCAGTGCACAAGTGGAATTGATCTCAAAAATATTTTGGACCCAGTTTGTGATAAAACTGATCCAAAGCCACCTTGCCAAGTAATATCTTTCTCCCTCTTACCTCTATGGTTGATCTTATGTATATAGCATGAAACACAACAAATGTGATCTAACTAACGACACCCTCATCTTCTTCTTACTCTTTTAGGAGTACTATTATAATTTTATAATAGATTGGGCAAACAATAAGGCTGTGCAACAAGCTCTTAGCGTTCATGAGGTATATTTACTAAACTACCTACACTTGACGGCGCTAACAATTGCGGATAACCATTCAACTATCTTACATATTATATTCTTAGGAATGATTGGAAAATGGGAATTGTTCAACACAACCTTGCATTACCTTGAAGGAAAAAACGACACATCATGCTATTCGTATGATATATTCAGCAGCTTTACGTACCATATGAAACTTGTTAATAAAGATTGTCGAGCATTAATCTTTAGGTAACGTGACATTATAGTCCCTCCCTACTTGATTATCACTGAAGACTATAAATGACACTTATCATTTCAATGGCAGCGGGGATCATGACATGACATTTCCATACGTTGGAGTTGAGAAATGGATAGCTGCTCTTAATCTTGGACTTGATAGCCCATGGGAACCGTTCTACGTTGATGCCCAAGTTGGAGGGTGAGAATAGACTTCATTTACGTTCTCTATAAATTGTATGATTTCTAATTTCATTATTTTTATTGCAGATATGAAATGACGTATGCACACAACGATTTCTATATGACCTATGCTACTATAAAAGTAAGACCCGTTATCAGTTATTTCCATCAACGTTCTTATATGATATTTATATGTAGTTGTCTATATTCTGACACCAAGCAATACTTTCAAAGATACATGGTTTCTTGCTTGCTTGTTTCCTTTTCTTCGTAGCAAGTTTCAAGACAACATTTTTTATAACATGACAAACAACTCATCTGTCTTGATCCATAGGGTGCGGGTCATTCAGTAGCTCAATACAAGCCGAAAGAAGCTATGGTTCTGTTAAAGAAGTGGCTTGCTACGCAGGCATATACAAGCACCATGTGATAAATGTAACATCAATTAAGCCTACGATTCTGGAAATCTATATTTGTAAAGTTATTATTATTTTTTCCTCTTTTGAAGTTACTACCAAATGAGAAGAATGATGGAGATAAATAATAATAATGATGTGTCATTGGTCTACAAATAGAGAATCTATATTTATTGTGTAGTATTATTGCTCGATATCTCATCTTTAAGCAACACAAAGATAAGAGTAATTGACAAAGATATTGGGCATACCAAGTATTAATATAATCTAGTGTTGATGATGTGAAAAGATGAAACAGAGAACCCACTACCACACACCAGACCTGTGTAGTTCTTCAACAACATCTAAACTCAACTTGGATCTGTGTGTTTCATCTCTGTCGTTTAACCACCACCGCAGGAATGCATATTTTCTTAACAGCGCCGAGTTCCTTGGAAAAAGAGTTCAGCTTATTTCTTTTGGCGTGCCACCAAGTTACCGTGACTATGAAATCTCTACAATGATTCCTTTCATTCACATGTCTGGTCAATCAACGTTTCTCAAGGATCGGATCAACGGAATCAGTCTATTATATAATACTTTTGTCGTCGGGGTACTTGTGTCATGGTGTGGCATTTGCTCGATCCAGTGACATTCGGGCAGTTCAAAGGATATATTTCTTTGTATTTTCTTTCAATCTTGTGCTGGTGTTTGTCAAGTGACTCAAGTCTCCTACTCTGTGCTGTTTCGCCCTAATCATGTGGTCAAATCGAGTTCAGGAAAAGTAAAAGTGGAAAACGTTGGGACTGTCACTGAGGTTGCAATATCTTGTGTTGTCTCATTGGGTAATTAGATCTGTAGAATACATTGGTCTTTTTCAGTGTCTTTCAATCATGTAGTAATTCCATTTAACAAGTCAATCATGTTTCACTTGTATGAGACATCTTGCCTCTCATGTTTGTAACTCAATTTGGAAAATGTGGATACGGCAATGCCAAAAACCATAAAAATGTGATATGAATTTCAACCAACTCGCCATTGATATCAATCAGTTATTCTGGCTCATTCAGTTACAGCATATTAAGAGGAATAAATGAGCTTCTACAAACATGGACTTATGAATCATATCAATCATAAACCTAATCTGTTATACATTACATCGAGCTTGCATAAGTTTTTGAAGCAAGCCACTTCTCTGTCAAAACCATAGCTTCTTTCGGCTTGTATTGTGCCACTGAATGCCCCGCACCCTGCAATGGATATAGTCGAAGACGTATTAAGATCATATATTTTAATGTTTGAAACCGTTGCTAGTGTGAATACTGAATACCAACCATACTATAAGAAATGATTGGCAATATTAATAAAATCATAAAAACTTTATGGCAATGAGGCTCTTACTTTAACCGTAGCAAATGTTAATGAAAAATCGTCCTGTAGTATGTCATCTCATAGCTGGAAGAAAAACCAAGGAATTATTAGACATAGAACTGAACTACACAAGTATGGGGTACATATATGAAGTTGATTCTCACCTCCAACTTGACTGTTAACATAGAATGGCTCCCATGGACTTGCAATGGCAAGATTAAGAGAACCTATCCATTCTTCGATTCCAACATATGGAAATGTCATATCATGATCACCACTGCCAAACAAATGTCATATATCACGTACATTCATCAACAATATCTTTATATGAAATGGAGAGTATTGTTTCATTACCTAAAGATCAAAGCTCGACAATTTTTACTAACAAGTTTCTTATGGAAGGAATAGCTACTGGATATATCATAAGAGTAGCAGAATGTGTCATTCTTCCCTTCAACATAGTGCATAGTCCTGTTGAAGAACTCCCACGTTCCGATCGTTCCCTGAATGTAAATGGATCGAATATAGTTGAATGATAAACTGAAATTCACATCTTTTTCACGTCATATAGAGTTAAGCTGATGTACCTTGCGAATGCCAAGAGCTTGTTGCACAGCCTCATCATTTGCCCAATTTGCTGCAAAATCGTAATAGTACTCCTGGAGTAAAAAGAAAACAAGGTGTTGTCAGTTTCTCAATCCACGTTACTCTTGTTTCAAGTTATATACTCGAGATTAAACATGGAAATAGAGATATTACTCGGCAGTATGGCTTCACATCTGATTTATTACAAAGTGGCTCCAATATATCTTCCATGTTTATTCCACTTGTGCACTGCAATTGGAAAATTTTAGATGGCTACATCTTTAATTCAGCTAATGTGTTTCTACTCAATGCACTCAGCCTACCTCTTTGTATCGGTTAAGACTCTCCGTGCACAACAAATTTGCGTTCTCGGTGTTCACATAATTACCACGGCAATTTGTTATCGCGGACTACAAAATAAAACTGTTATAATAGCATACCAGTAGTTTAATGGTAATTTGTTTGTTGTCTAGACTCTAGAATTACCTTATAGATATCATCCGATATAAGGGCCATACGATGAGCATATTCAACTCTAGAATTGAAATCCATGAATTTATCGGTTAAAGGACTACAAAGAATGTAACCCTGTGTCAAAAATCAAGAAAAAAAATATATTATTTCCATTTTCGTAGATGGGATTCCATAACTCAAGGGGATAGATCGTTTACTTGGATATTCAATGCAGGTTGATCACCACGCTCGTTAGCTATACAAACAGATGTTTCCAAAGATCACAATCCTTGTAATAGGGAAAGAAACTGAATTAATTTGCAAAGGAATTATCAACTTACCATTATACAATTCCAATGTAACAATCGGAGTCGCAATTCCCATGTAAGAAATGCCCGATATGTATAGAGGGTTTTTCAAGAACTTAGGATGGTCAATTAGAAACTGTTGTAAATCAATCAAAATATATGAGTTTCTACGCTTTGAATACCAATTTTGTAACAAGTTCGAAAAAGAATAAGACGTTATGTTGACCTTTCTAAGAAAATCGTTAGCTTGCTTCACCACAATGCTATCGCTACTAATTGATGCTTCTTTTGTTGTGGCGTGAGAATCCAGCTCCAGCAGGCATATCAACAAATATGACATTAGCCATCTACAAAAAACAAACAAACACAACCAATAAACCATCAAGCTTTAACTAGTATATATTAGATAGTGAAATTAGTAAAACTTTTTATGCAAAAATATAAGTATATCATTGTAAATTGCGCAAAAAGTATAAACCTTTGTCCATGAGTTTGGATTCAACGTTATTGTGATGTTTTCAGGAGCATTGTCAAAGTTGAAACTAAGTGGACCTGGAAGAGAAAAAAAATGTTCAGGAAGAGTTTTACAGTTTCACTAGAATGAACAAAACAGATGTGAGTGACTTCTGTTAAAAATCAGAAATTAACATAAATTGCTCAATGCCAACACAAATTCATGTGCTACTACTATATTTATCGAATTCCTTGTGCACAATGACTCCATCATAAGAGCATCGGGTGTGGTGGTGAACTCAACCCTCTTCATTTGGGCCCCACTTGTGCCACATCACTCCAACACACTCACTTAAAAATAACCCCCCACTCTCTTTTTTTTCTTTTCCATATTTTTCAAAAAAATAAATTTCATTCCATTCATTTAAATAAAAATACAACTACAATACGGAAAAAAAACATACGATAAATAAAAAAATCATACGAAAAATACATAAATCCTAAATCCTAATCTGAATACTCCTCGTTCGCAGAATCATATGAGGGAGGTATATAATCCTCGAGGCAAGACAAAGCTTCCTCGTCTACCGGAGATTCCTGCACCATCATCTTTGTTCACCCGATAGCTCCAATTGACTTTGGTGTTGATGTTGTTCGTTACCTTTTGAACACACCGCCACAACTTGTCAATAATTTACGTCATCTCGTGGGCTTCCTCCTTGAAACTTCGATCACACCTTTTCGTTCGGTCTTGATGTCGTTGCAACTCTTGTGAGTGTTCTCTCATCTGCACTTCTCCGTCCTCGCCGCTCAAACAATTGGATGCCGCGATAATAGCGTTTTTGAGCCTCGTCGTCGGGTTATTGCATTGATTTTAACGTACATTTACATATCTTTAGCGGAATGCGGGGACGACAAGCCATAATAATCGCAAGCATAAAAGAAGTGTGAATTTTGAAGTTGAATTGTGTTTGAGAAGTGTGAATTTTTTGTGTAAATGTTGGTAATATTTATAGAGTGGGTAATATTTGAATTTGAAAAAAAAGCCGTTGTGATTAAACATAATGTTTTAAAGGTTTGGTTTTGTCTTCTTTCTCGCTGCAACAGCGAAACCATAATGGCGAGCTCGCATGGTGGGGTGGCGAGGATCAAACACGCCGGCGAGCGTGACACGTTGGAAACGGCGAGGCAAATCGTTACCACACCCCATGCTCTAAGTTTACATAATCATGCCTTATACGGAAAGTAGGTCCCCATATTCTAAATGCTTGATCAATGGATTTTCCATAGCCTTTTAAGCTACAATTCACTAGTGTTTTATAGAGAGAGAGAGAGAGAAAAAAAAATGATAATCAGCAATACAAACTAGCCATGCTTGATCAATGTATATGTCACATGTCATAAGGACAATATGAGAGAGCTACAATCATAAAAGTATTTGAAACTATAATTAGATATAATAGCATTATAATTTTATTCACGTCAAGTGGCTTAATTCCTTTTGAAACGATTGTGCTTTCGATGTAGGCTATGTTTCGTTGGAAGACGTTTGTGGTAGGGATACAATGGGCACTATAAGCCAATACCAAATAGACTACCAACTTAATTATGCAATCATGCAAAAATATAAACATAAGAGTGTCGGACATAAAGATTCGTTGGGTTGAAGCTAAAATTCCATTGTAATGAAAACATGGAATGTTGTTAAATGAACAAATGTAAAGGGTCTCGATGTTGACTAGATACACTTGTTTAGTGAATATGAGCGACCACATATCATCACTGAATCTTGAGGCGTCTGATCGAAAAGTTTTAATAACTTAAACTTTTATAATTTTTTTTTGCAAATTCCTTTTTAATGCTCATGAGATCACCTAAATTTGTTAATTAAAAGTTATTAATTTATCGATATTACTTTATAATATAGTGACACACAAAGTATTATTTAGAGAGTTTATTAAGCAATCTAGTATTAATTTACCGAGTATTATCTTTTACTATAATCACAAATTCACTCCATTGCCAAAAAAATCTTTACAAAGCTTTGTTTCATACTTTAATAATAAAAATATGGGAATGGTGTGGGAGAAAACTTGATTAAGTCATTCATCCGAGACTTGAGGATCCTCAACTCTTTGCTCTGATGCTAAAAGGCTTTGAAATACTTTTTGATGAAAAGAAAAGCTATCTTTCTACCTTGCATTAAAGATGCCTAAGTGAAGTCAATATAGTATCTTTACTTGGTTTCTTGTCGAACCGGTGGATAGATTGTTAGACACAAGAAACTGATATATAATTATGGTTTTATATACGTACCCTTACTCTTATTTATCATATCGTCACCCCTCCTGGCTAGACATGTCCTTATCAAAGGCTTTTTCTAAGTTGGATATCTTAACTTACGTGACGAGAAAACATTTGTAATGTTCTTTTGTTTTTAATAATGTACCTCCATAACATTGTACATTTTCTAAAGAAAAGAACAACAAAAGTGAAAAAAAAACCAAATAACAAAAATAAAATGAAAATAAAAATGCACATCAAGGCAATATAATAAAGTATAAGTTATAAATAACCCACTGTTATCAATATAATCTCTTTTGAAGTATTTTTTAATATTCAGTAATAAATCTATAAATTAATACTTATGGTACCACCAAAAATTTTTTGAAGTATTTTTTAATATTCAGTAATAAATCTCGGTTCGGTTTTTCTTATGAAACCAAAAACCGCCTCAAATATTCGGTTTTTATAAATGGTTTGTCAAATGGGGCGGTTTTTTGGGTTCGGCTTTTTCGGTTTTTTCGATTTTGATTCGGTTTTTCGGTTTTTGTACTCACCCCTAGTGAAGTTTATGTACATAAACTTCCATTGGAGCATCAAGTTTATAGAGTTTTCCATATACTAGTTTATGTGTATGGACTAAAGATGATAACAGATTCAAAGGTAGACCTTCTACTAAAGTGGAGTCACGAGACGTTAGACATAAACACTATGTAATTATCATTATCTTTTAATTCTTAATATGCCTTTACTTTATGTGACTTACAAAGCTAAATACACGAAACTATATTTAGCAAATATCGTATACACTACTTGTTTACGATATCTTGGAAAATGTTGAGAAGCATTTTATATATCGTCTCTAGCTCTTTTTTGCCGCTGTTTCACGTGGGTAGCTTGCTACTTGCTATTAATGTAGTTAGTGATATTTAGTTACCATATCTTGGAAAATATTGTGAAGCATTTTATTAATCATCTTTCTTTTTACTGATGTAGCATTTTATATATCATCTTAGTATTTTTAACGATGTATTACGAGGGTAGCTTGCTACTTGCTAGTAATATAGTTAGCGATACTTAAAAATTACTGTTAACAAAATCCTTTTAATATTGCTTATTGATTTTAGCTTCGTCAGTTAGTATATACTATTACGTAATAAATTAGAAGATAAACGAGAAAGATATACTACAAAACAGAAGCAGAAGCAAGTGGAAGTGTGGAACTGCTAAAAGATAAGTCATGGGGTTGATTAATTACAATTGTCAGGTAGGGACACATTTTGGCGGTCCGTTTTGGACATTCCCAATAAATATTTACTAATCTTTTAAGTAAAAGTTTGTGATGATCTAAGGTTTTGGATCTTTTCTACTTTTGTGATTAAAATGCAAATATATATCTGTTTGCACGTCCGCTGAAACATGCAAACACCGATCTATACAATGTTCCACTGAGAGATTCAGCCAAATAAAAGACACGTCAACTTACGTACGAGAATGTTAGATCAATTCAATTGCAAGAACATACGTGTCATTTCTTTATATTTCACGGTTCATATTCATTTAAGTAGATAAAGTTCATTAATGTTTAGTAAAATTAGATAACATTGTCATTGTGCATGAAGCTTAACACATAAATGATCTAAACTCAAGTTCTCTTTGACGAAAGATGTAGTTCTTAGCATTTGACACCTTCAAATTCCAAACATGTTTACAAATCAAAAGTATATAAGAAAAGCCAACATTATCATAGTCTTATTTGTATAAAATACTCCTATAAGATATCATTTTGCTATTTTTTAGCTGAAATCATTCAACTATATTTAATATATATCACCTTCTTAATATGCAAAACTTGATGTATGGAAAATGTGTTCTTAAGATTTTATTTTACTGTTATCAATGGATCTCTTTAATTTACATACATGCATGGTTCTATGAGAAAGGTTATACTTTCAATAATCTATCTATCATGTGAATTTTGATATAGGCAAAACTTGATAACAATATAAAATAGTTTCGGTAGTTGATACATCTTGATAAATAATTTTTTACATATTAGCATTATCTTCTAGATAAGGCTAGTAGCAGTGGGAGGGTATACATCGGTTGGGGCAACAAAAATTTTGAGCCACGACCGATCTAACTATCGTTGGCAACCAATGTGGCACATCGGTTGGGACATCGGGCGAAGGAGAAGTTTGTGGACGCCGGGTGTTTGGCGCTCGATGTTATAGCATGTATATCCTTTCCCAACGATTGAATTAATACCAAACTTAAAAATTTGACCGTTTGGTTATTAAAAAAAAAAAAAAATCAAACCAACTTTCTGGCTCTATAAATCTGAAACCGCTCACACACGTTTCTTAACACACATTTCAAACACAATTCAACCTCAAATACTTCTTAACACACGATTTAATATGGCTTGCCGTCTCAATTCAGGTTGAAGATATGCAAGTGTCGTTCAAAATCGATGTAATATCGACGATGAGGCTGGAAACAAGCTATTATAAGCGTCATCGAATTGTTTGACCGGCGAAAGGAGAAGGAACAAATGAGACAAAACTACGGAGTTAAGAACGACATTACTCCGAAAGAAAAGGCGTGATCGAAATTTTTGAAAGATCAAACCGCGAAGATCGCGAGGTTCTTGACAAGTTGTGGAAAATTGTTTCGATGATAACGAACAACATCGACACCAAAATCAATTGGGCTATCGGAAAACAAAGGCGATGGTGTTGGTGCATCAACCGACTACCAACGAACTCTGGGAACCTCCATTCGAGGGATTCTGGGTTCTCGTACTCCTCAAATATGACTCTGCATGCGGGGAGCGTTCAATTAGATTATGATTTAAGTATTCTTGTGTTTATTTGAATTTCGTGTGCATTTTTTTTTTTTTAAATTCAGTAGTGTAATGTTTTTTTTTTTTTTTTTTTAATTTCGTAATGTAATGTTTTTAATTTGAATGAAATTTAAATTTAATGTTAAAATGTTTGAATTAAAAAAAAAAAAAAAAAAAAAAAAAAATCATAAATCGTCATTGAGGCATCCGGGTTGTCGGGTCATTTGAAGAAGAAAGGCGGCGTGGCGCGGGTTGTCTCTCGTCCTGGTTCTTGACTTATAAAGGCTCTAAACTTATAAACTAGTCTAGATAGTCGTAATCATGCCGTACAAACTACGTTTTACCCAAATTTAATTAGTTAAGCTATAGATGACGTTATGGTTTAGAAAACATTTACACACCACTAATAAGAAAAATAAAAATGTCGATGACTCAACAAAAGCTACAGGTGTTCCATTTTCGATAGTTTTAAAGCATGCATCACCCTTTGAACATATCACTCGAGTTTCTAAATGGAAGCAGGGACGGAACTAGTGCATGTAAAGAAAATCAAAAAGACTATTTTTGAGACATGTTGCATTTATAAAAGTTCGAGGTTTAAAACTACAAAATTCATGAATGTCCCCAGACTCCGAGATCCACCTCGTTCCGTCCGTGACAACGGTGCAATGCCTCATCGGCCATCTCTTAGAGCGGACGGTGTGGGATCGTTATCCAGCCGTGGCTCTTCGCCGTGGGCGCGCCGCCACACCGCGTAGCTCGTTGTGGCTCGCCGTGAGTTAATGAAATCGTCGGGACGGCGAAGCAAGTTCGACAACAACTTTTTACGGGTTTGTGAAATTGAAGGATTTGAAAGTGGGTTTGTGTTGGGTTTGTGTGTAACTCTGTGTGTGTGTAGTTTTTGTGTGTGTGTGTGCAGGTGGTTGGATGAAGAAGGCGAAGCATTTTATTTTTTTATTTATTTTTTTTTTTTTGGAAGAAGAAGTATCGGTTCCATTTTTTTTAACTTTTGACAAATTTAGATAATTTATAACTATTTTTAAGAAATAAATTTAGTTTATTTGGAAATTTGAAAAAAAATAAAGTGGTAGTGGTGGTAGAAGAGGTTGAGGTTTGTTATGAGTGAGGAGGGTTTGTTGTGGTTAGTTGTGGGAAAATGAGATCTTGATGTGGCGAGATGGCTGACGATGAAATAATCTTGTTATAGTACTAGCTCTCTTAGCTTATTATTTCTAGCGTCTCGCAAAGCATTTTAATATATTAAATGTCTAAAAAATCGAATGGCAAGATGTTTTAAAAAGTGCTTATGCCAATATAAACTAGTAAAAGGTTTACCGATTTGATAAAAGAAGGTAATAACAGCAGAACAACCAGGACCACCGGTAAGATAAAAGATGAGCGGATCTTCTTCTGGATTTCGTTCCGATTCAACGAAATAGTAGAAAAACTGCGCTTCTTCCTTCTCCCCTATCCCTACATACCTATAATACAAAAGTTGGTACTTAGAACTATATTCGTGTACATAATATTCTTAAAATGGAACAAAGAAGTCATTTCAATCTTTGTTAACTCTCAAAAGTCACGTAGATTAGTTAGTCAAAAATTCAAAGAATATACTAGTTACTAAAATAATTTTCAACATTTGAGGGCTTTGGAAGACCTAAGAACCACTTTCGGAATTAAGCACAAGTTTTCATACATTAATGACGTAAAATTTAAGATTCATACCCGGTTTCCAGTTTGAAAGGAAGTTCACCAGGATATCCAGGAAGACTTGTAACAATCGTTTTCGAATTCGTGGGAAGTGTGAAGTGAGACTGAAGTGTTAGAAGGAGTAGGAATGAAAAAACGTGACGATCTTGGATCGGCACTCCATTCTTCGAATTTTGTGGGAATTTCAGTGCGTGGGTTGGTTTGCTATATATAGAAAACCTAGAACATGGTTTACTATATAAAATTTTATTACAAAGGTTTTTTTAGCTAATTTAGTTGTACTAAAGTCTCTGACTATTTAAATATAAAAATATTTTAAGTGCTAAAAAACTTGCTGATAAAGAGTCATCAACTATTACAACGTGTTCTGTCAAACATAAGATTTAAAGTCCAAGATAATTGGTCATACTTAGAGCATGGGGTGTCGTTCACCACTATCTCTTTATCTTTTATTTTTTTATTTGCTCATTCCATTCCAAATCATCCTCAAACATATCACTAGCTAAAAATCTTACGACTTCTCTTCATTTAGGCACCCTGTTCGTTTTAGGCATTTTATTTATTTTCATTTCATTCATTTAAAATACAGTATATGTTACGGAGCAGATCCAAGAGTTATCAGTAAACTAATTCCCAACCTAGACACACCACAAACAAAAATTGATCGAGTAAAAAAAAAAAAAGAAGTGAAATAGTGAGCAACCTAGTGACACCAAGTGTACAAAACCAAGAACAATACAATCATTTATAGCTTTACCCACAAACTCATTTTCACAACTTCTTCTTCATCTTCACTCCCATTTTCTTCTTCTTTTCATGCTCAACAAAACTCTTTGTCCTCTGCAACTGATTTAACTAAAGGTATTGTTTTTATAGTTGTTTCTTGATTTATAAAACAATTTTGATGAAGATAACAACAAGGGGTTTATATATATTCGATTAGTCCTTGTCGTTTTGTGTTTCGTTCTGCGGCGAAACACCAAGTGTAGCCACCTTGTGTCGTGGAGCGTAAATTTCCATGTCATCTTGGCGAGAATCGGTTTGTCCCATACATCTCTTAGACTTTATTACTTTTGCTACATCAACTTTAACTTTATAATATTCTTATAACATAAAACTTGAATAATACTTATCTCAGAATATACATTCTATATTTGTCGGATATACCTTGAGCTAAGGGTGAGCATATGGCCCGACGGATCGGACCGACCGGACCGACAAGAAGCGAAGACCGGACCAACCACATTCGGTCCGGTCCATGGTTCCGCTTTAAGCTAATTGGTCCTCGGTCCGGTCGGTCCGGACTAAACCGACAATTGGCCTTGTTGGACCGGACCGACCGAAGGACCGACCGGACCGACCACATGCGGTCCGGTCTCGGTCTTGGGTTTATGCCGAAATCGATTTTCGGTCTGGTCCGGTCTTGGCCGGTCCGGTCCGATTTTGGGACCATGCACACCCTTACCTTGAACCAATCATGTTTATTTATTTTATGATAAAAAAAATAAAATAAAAAAAGAAAAAAAGAAATTCACAATTTTTTGAAAAATTAAATATTTGCAAACCGTTAATCGTTACGGAAAAAAAATCACACCATCGAGATGAGAATTAAATTATCTTTCTATAAATATACACTTCTATATACTTTCGAATTTTTTTTTTTTTTTCATTTTCGCATAAAAATCACATACAATTCGGAAAAAGCACATGTGATATTTTATAACAACCCGTAAAATTTGAATTATCATAATAATATTTATTACGTTAGAAAATTCAAACCAATTAATTTCTTACAAAATGGCAATATCTAAAATTTAAAAGCGAGAGGTCATTCGTTTCTTTAGAAATAAGACACCACACATACAATACTTGCCCACAAAGTATCGTGAAATTTATTATTGTCAAGCTAAAATGTGAGCATACATAAGCAATTCATTATTTCGAGAAGTTATTCCGCATCTTTGCAACGCAGATATCATACAAAACTAGAAATAAATCTTGAGATAAGAAAAATACACTTTATACCAATCACTAATAATTTCTGAAGAAAGCGAGAAGTTATCTCGAGAATTTAGAAAGTCGCGGCACGCGCATTCGACACCAATTAAATAACGGCAAACAATTATAATCAAATTTCAATGTAATAAGAATGTCATATTATTACGTTTATAAAAATTGTTTTCAAAAATATAATTTTTATATTTTTCGGGTACCGGGAAGGTACATTTGTTTGAGGATCGACAAAACACGGAGTACAGTTTGTACCGTGAGGTGATAATAAAACAAATGGACAAAAACCTACTCTAATCCTAAAATACTCCCACACACCCATCTCTTCATTATTTGGATGCCATCGCCTCCTTTTTCTCATCTAGGAAAATACATGTTCCCCTTTCTTACCATCAAACCTGCGCCTACCCATTTCCATCTCTCTTTTTCTCTGCCCCAACGCCTCCCTATTGTCAAAAGTGAATTGATATATCACTATCAATGCTTCTCTGTCTCGTCGCTTCCCAATGATAACTCACAAGAGGATGAAGGTTGATAGCTACCTTTGCTCTAACTAGCATCATCACAAGAACCAAGCAAGAAAGGAGAGTCAATCCTTACTCCCTCTTCCTTCTTTTATTCTCGGTCGAACCAAGGGGAAATCCAGCATACACAAATCTCACTAAAACTCCAAAGTATACAACAAGGGTTAAGCTTGGAAGCAATCTTTATAAGCTTGGAGTCTTGGGTTATAGTATTTTCGGTGCTTGGTTTTCTCTTGGTCTAGGTCTCCTTCCTTCTTGCTCAACACCTCCCAACCCACTGTAAGAAATCAATTTCCAAATCTTATGTTTTCTTTGATTTCTTAAACCACTAAACATGCCACTCATGCACTTCATGTTAGCTTGTACACATATTTTCAAATTATTTCTTGGTTCTATATTCTAAATCGATATACGCATATATATGTCGAGCTTACTTAAAGTTTTAGAACTAAAAATGACACAAGGGAAGGTATATATAAGGCAACCATAAGTTTTGGCTCTTAGGACAAGGTGCTTCTTCGACTAACATAGCTTTTTCGTGGCTTATACAACTTATATTTCTAGTTTACTTACTTATTTACTAGCTTATATGCTTGTTTACTTACCGACTAAAACCGTATACCCGTTATAACACCTAAGGGCCATAAGACCCAACCCGTAATCATTAGCTTATTTATAAGCCAACTGTGTAACAGATGCTTATTGAAAACTTTCGGACTTATAAGCGACTTACAAACTCGTTTTAGACTCAAAACTTTCGACTAAAACATTTTGGCTAGTCGGGTTTACTTGATGAACCGAAAGGCCCAACGGTATAACTGAGTGCTTATTTTGTTTAAAGTGCTTATTTGACTTAAAAGTATTATTTTGCAAAGACATAAGCATGCTTTGGTATAGAAGAAACAATTTCAAACACATGCGTAAACCTCACTGTGAAGAAAATTTAGCACATGGAAATCACAGTTAACAACTTAATAAATACCAACTTTGCCACAAATTAACACGAAAGGACTTGTAGTCCAGTGGTGCAACGCTATCCGTGTTACACAACAAACCCGGGTTCTAGCCTGGGCAATGGCATTTTTTACTCTCCTTCTTATTTTGTTTACTTTCACCTTTTGACAGTTTAGCCCTCTAGTTTGGAAAACTTATCAACTTTTCTTAAAACTTATATAAGTTTATAACTTATATAACTCTTTACAATTCCAACCCTCAAGTTTAATACTTTGACATTTTTCTCAAAATCTTTACATTCTAACAACTATTTTTGTACTTGAATTTATACATTTTTTCTAATAAAATGTAAAACTATTACTTGTGGACGTGTTGTCTATTATTGTTTTCATGAAATGAAAGTATTTAGTATTAATACTAGAAGTAAAAGCGAAAATTAAGAATGATAAAGAAAATATTTATAACAAAAGTTAATATAAATACTTTCTAACTTACCATCCACTAACTAAATATATCACGTAACCGTTACACACATAAATACTTAACGTAAAGTATTTATTAGTATTTTACTAAGCGTTTATTTTTCACAAAGAATTTTTCACAAAGATGATACTTGTGAATACTTCCCGTACTAAGTCTTTCGGTTACTCTGAACCGGAAACTTACTAAATCACATGTACTTTTACATACTCTTATATATATAATTGTACTTTTGTCCAAGAGCCAATACTTGTTGTTTTAAACTTAAATCTTGCCACACAAAACAACAACAACAACAACAAAAAAACATTTAAAACCTATAAAGTTAGTTAAACTTTATCGAGTCTTAAACATAAATAAAGACTAAATTGCCAGTATTAATTAGGTTGCGTTTGAACCGTGCATTATCACTCCTTGGTTTAATTCTCTTTAGACCCCATATGCACATTCCAAAGTGAGTTCATAGCCTGCTTTTTACTCTTTAACTATTTTATAAACTCCTTGGGGAGAATACATGCTACTATTGCTTTTATGATCACAATTGCTTGAAAAATTGTTTGTTGTACTCTTGATATTATGACTCGCCTAAGTTGCCACCAAAAGTCCCATACATCATGAACCATTAATCACTTGCAGTGAGCGCAAATATCGTGGATTGTACTATGGGGCGGCGACCGACTCGGTTATCGAAATAACCGGGCGCACTATATTGTATCTCATGTAATTGGCTATTACATCTCGGAGGGCAATTTTATTTACTTACACCAAGAATTAGGTGTGTCACGGTTAGTATTGGTTTCATGAGCTTAGTGCAATAATATCAACTATCTTTTATGGGCGTATAACAACGTAGCCCATGTAACTTCTTTTAAACTTAAAAATCTTGTGATCAAGCTGCTTTATGACTAAACCTATGAATTCACTCAACCTTTGTGTTGACTTTTAGCGTGTATTTTCGGGATGAAAAGCGATAGCTAACTCTGGAGGTGCTTGGGCATTGACGTGGCATGGTCGTAGATGACTACGATATCTGGTTGGGACCACATTTTATTAATGGGCCATTTTCCACAACAAATCAACGCTGTAAACTATTTTACTTGAATAAATGAAATCTTTAAGAAAAATCTTTATTTTTCACTTTGTGTTATGATCCATTGAGTAGCATCCCAAAACCTTTTCTTCCGCCGCAAACCATTTTGGGGTGTTACATATTTAAAATGAATCACATGTGACTTTACAAATTACATATGATTTTCCTCGTCAATTTAAATGGTATATTTTCATAAACGAAGATTTACCGTTTGAAAGGTATGTTTGTTTTAAAAATAAGTTTTTTTATTAATTTTGATGAAATATATATAACTAAAATTGATTTATTGAATATGTGACAAATATAAAATTTATATTAATCTCAACTCTATATGAGTATAATTCAAGTGTATGTTTGGCGGAGCGGTGTGAAAACTTTTTGGGCGATGAGCGGTGAGCGATGAAGCGTTTGATTTTTAGTAGTCGTTTAGCAAAGGAGGCGGTGAGCTTTCCTATTTTTAAGAATGCTCAATTTTTCAATCTTCTTTAAGAAATTGTGAAGCGATGAATGCACAACTGTTCGCTCACATTTCACTTCATTCTTCTTCACTCTTACGCTTAATTCTACTTCGCCAAACACACGATACTTGCGAGTTTCGGTTTATTTTATTTTATTTTATTCTTTAAAACAAACACATCTTTATTATCGAATTATAGAAATTAACTATGTCGTAATATCAATCATATACGCACGTTTCTTTTACATGAAAAATGAAAAAAAATATTCAAGCGACTAAAGGTAACTTATTAAGGGATAATATTTTTAAAAACATTATACTTGTTTAAAAATATCTTTTATAAAAAAAAAAAAAAAAAAAAAAAAAAAAACCTCTTGTGGTATTAATGGTGATATCTTTCGTCTTTATGTGAGTAGTTTGATTTTTATCCTTCCAAGTTACACAAATAATCCTATGAGTTTGCGGAATTGCGACCACCTTGTCTCAGAGTAAATTACATAAATGGTCCCTTAAAAAATCACAAGTTATCTTGAATTTTTATTTTCAATTTTTAAAATTCTTTTAAAAAATCCTAAATTTTTTATGAAAAACTTTTTTTTTTTACGAAATATTTCTTTTAGAATTTTATTTTGGTCACATGTAAAAAAAAATCAATTTTTTTAGTCACATGTGAAAACATATAAAAATGAATGAATAAAAGTGGACGAAAACTTAAGAAAGCAGAATGAAACGTATAAAATCGATGAAAGCGTATAAAGCGGATGAAAACTTATATAAAACACGTAGACAAAAGATATATAAAAATGTAGATAAAAAATAGCGGGTAAAACCATAAGGAGGGATCCAAAAATGACGGTAATGCAATTTTATTGCTAACCCATGGACCATTTATGTAATTTACTGGGGCCGGACGGATCGATTCTCATAAATTTATAGAGTAAAATAGTCATCACGGTTTTTCACACACATATAAAACAAAAGTGTCAATATTAATCTTCACATAAAGATAAGATGTCGATATTAATACTAACAAGAGCATTTTTTTGTTGCTGCTCATAAAAATATTTTTAAGCGAATATAATATTTTTAAAAGTATTATTCAATTATTAAATAAACCTCAGAGAACTAAATATAATTTTATTTAACAAAAAAAAAAAAAAAAAAAGAACAAAAGACATCTTCTGAATACCTATTTTGAGAACACAAACACGGAACACGCACTCACAAACACTCACACAAGCTAGAAAAGAAAAAAAAACCCGAATGGCTCGTTATCACCAAAGCGTGGGGCGTATAACGTAATTATTGTTAGACGATTGGATTATTGGCCCAAAATGATTTTGGGCTTGAGATCCATTAGGTTTAGGGTTGAATTCATATGTAATGAAAGCGTATTCAATTAATAAAACCCTTTGTTATTTTACATGGTATTTGAGCCTTAGGTAAGATCTACCAAAATTTTTAATCCTCCGGTAATCGGCTACTCATCGGTGATAATTATTTTCCTTTCATTGCTTTAGTTTTTGTTTTTGTTTTTTTTTACCAAAGTTATAACCCTTATCTCGCAAAATCCTGGGCGTCATAATATACCCTTTATTTTTGTTGAGAAATTAATCAATTAAATTTATCTTCTTTAATATAAAAAAATTTCTTTACCGATGGGGATTATAGTTGAGAAAAATTTTCGGCTCCTATTTAAAGGCGAAGCAATGGCAGCGTGAAAAAAGTTTTAAAATAATAGACATGCTATCATTATCATATGTAATGGGAAAACAATCAATCAATAAAACTCTTTTATTATTTTACAATATAACGTGGCTAACAGTGCGGTTTGACGACATTATAGGTATCAAATTTGCATTATATAGTGCCTTTTACATGATGCTGAAAGACTTGGTGGTGACTTGGTTGAATAGAGGAATAGAAATAGAAAAAATAGATTTAACTCCTTTAATTGGTGTTATAATAGATGTAATAGGATATTTTCTTGAGGTCTTGGGCTTAAAACCCTCATTTGATCTCTTTGTAATGTTTGTTCTAACACCTTCTTGAGTTAATAAAATTCAAATGGTTCAAAATAAATAAATAAATAAATAGAAAAATAAAAAGATGCTAAGAAATGTAATATGCATTCGAGTTGAGATCGATATAGATCTCAATTCTGTGCATCCGATAAATCAATCTTATCCATCCAGTTTTAATCAAAGTTAATAAAACCATTTTCACCTTTTTTAAACAATATATCTTGCAAACGGTAAATCTTCAAACTATAAAAATACACCAGTCGCGAGAATTAAATTAAACTACATTAATATGCCTTTTCTATATTTTCGACAATTTTTTTTTCAAAATTCCGCGGGAAAAATCGTATATGATTTTCAATAATCATATATGATTTTAAAATCGAATCATATATGATTTTCACAAATCATATGTGATTTTTACAAATCATATATGATTTTCAAAATCATACATGATTTGTAAAATCGAATCATATATGATTTTTTGCGAAATTTTGAAAAAAAATCGTTAAAAATATAGTAGTGCGTATCTATGAAAGATAATTTAATTCGTCGCGATGGTATGATTTTTATCGCATATGATTAACGGTTTCGAGATATTTAATTTTTAAAAAGGTGAAAATTTATTTTTTTAAAATGAATGGTATTATTGGTTCGTTGGATATATGATAAATTGAGATCTATATTGAGCTTTCTTAATCGTTACATTAGCCATTGATTTCTCTTGGTTCTACAACATTAAAAAAAAAAAACATACATGACACATCCACAAGAAACAATTGGTATTGCTAATATAAAACATTGGTACCAATTAATAACTGGAAATAATATTGTTATTTTATGGCAACAACATACTGAGTACGTGATTGTTTGGAGGTTTTATATTATGCGAATAGTATGAAAGTGAAAATTAGCAGTTTGGCAGCCTCCTTTTAGAATAAGAATCAAAAGTCAGAAAAAGAAAAGAAACCATTCCACAATAAATTGGTAGGATTCATTGAATCCTTTGGCATGTCGTTTTCGTACTTGTTTGTGCGAAACTTTTATTTGGGGCTGTTAGCTTTTGTTATAAAGCAATCTCTTACAAATAAATAGGCTCCGTTTGGATCGTTTGGATCGTTAAGCTTGTTTTATTTGAAACAAATATTCACAAATGAAAAGGCGATTCATGAAAACTTTAAACGTTTCGGAAATTATAAAACTTTAAATTCTTGATATCCCTCTAAACATTTGTTTATAATTATGTATATGTCCTTTTCGTCGTTTTACATCTTATAATTACATTTAACAATTAATCTTACTAAACACTTTTATTGAAAAAAGATCTTTATGCTCGTATTATGATTTCTGGATTAACACTTCATTTCTGATTCTGTTTAAGCATCTGATTTCATTTAGTTTCTTGACATCTGCTTCGTCAAAATTTCTCGGTCACTCGTATATGTACTTTTGTCTTTTATATTATTTTTGTATAGTTTTATATTTAATTAAATTATAAATTAAATAGTTTTATATATAATATTAATTTATAAATTATATATACCATACATTTTCTCTCTCTTTTTTTTTTTCAAATCTTTTCTGAATTCGAATCCAATTTCAATTTCACTTACAAACCAAACAGGCCCTAAGATCAATATATAGAGGCATAAAAATTTCTGGAACAAAAGAAAAGCCACAAGTTTCCAAAAAAATGATCAAAGGGAAGTGGGTTGGTGGTTATACGGGTAATAAATTCCATAACCTTCAATTTGTAAGGTAATGCTTCATTACTTTGTTTTGAGTAATGGTCCATTACATAATAGTAAATCACGCCTTAGTAATGATTACCTTTCTTATTCCTCACCCTTTAATACCTCCGACCAAACATGCTCTTATTGTCTTGCTGATAGGGTATTATCAAACAATATGCGTAAAATATTATGTAATCAAATCAAATCAGTAAGAATTGACAAAGTCTTTCTGATCTAAATATTTCTCTCCTCTAGTCATTCACGATGAGATATTTCGAATGAAATATTTTGGTATTCATCTTTAGACGGGAGGACTTTCCAAAGGCAAAAGATCGAGATAAAATACTATGCATGAAAATATAAAATGTCTACCAAGTTATGTATAAATAAATGAATGGTTGATTCACTGTTAACTCAAATAGGACTCTTTAAAAAAATAAAAATATTTAATGGTTGGTGTAGTTCTCTATTTATATGCTTGACAACGTGAACCCACCTTCGATTTGCTTATTAAAAAAAATGTTAGTCAAGAGTTAATGTTTCTTTTCATAATTAATATGTTCATTTAGTGCAAATCATCTACTCTTTCAAGTTGAACTTGTTTTCACTGATTCATCAGCACGATCTTAAAGTCAATAATTAAGCAATTACTTGGATTTTTATTTAATTTCTCCAAAAAAAAAAAAAAAAAAAAAAACAAACAAACAAACAAACTCATTTGTCACCTCAAAAGATAGAGTTCCACTATTTATGTATTTGTGCATATAGTTTTTTATTCAACTTTTAATAAAGACACAGTTAATCTTTAAAGCTTGCATGAAAATTATCGTTTAGGCACGAAATTTGATAAAATCGGCACCGTGAGTCCAAACTTTAGGTTTTAGACCGATTAGTCCTTTGACCCGTAATGCTCGGTCAATATATTATTGGTGAGTGCAAATCGTCTTGTACAGTGTTCTAGTTTCATATATTACTTTGTACCACATTTGTATAAATCACTTATCATCTATAAACTTTCTTCCAAAACCTTTCTTACAAACCCTTTAACCTTTCAACGTAGTGCGTTCTGGGGTGTGGTAAGCAAGTATAATTCACACTTCATGGACCTCGACCAACTCGAGTCGATTCTTAGGTTGTTACGGTGAAGTAAGTGCATCTCATTAGTACACAAACTATTTTTGAAGCGGCATATTTAAAGCGGTTCTAATATTCAACCGCTTTAAATAATGTGAAAGCATTATTTAAAACGTTTACATACCAAATCGTTGTAAATATTTAAATAATTAAAACGGTTGTTCTTTGAAAATTATTTAAAACGGTGCATAGCAAACCGTAAATAAAAATATATGGAATTTGGATTATTTGGAGCGATTGTGTAATTAATCCATAACAAAAAACATATAAAAATTTTCAAGAGATTTTCATTTTAAATGGCGGAATTTCCCCCTTTTCTTTTCACCTTTATTTTTCTCTATTTATTAAATTAACTTACCCATTTTTTATTCTATTTGCCATATCAACAACAAATGTATTTTTCTCTTTTATTTATCATGAAGGCTAAAACAAACTCCACGATTTTTGATGTTTAATTTTTGCGGATCTTCAATGTCGCGTCGTCCATTTATCTTAAAAGGTGTTGCGGGTTTTGTTTCATTTTTTTTATATATATATATCATATGTTGCAAATTTTCTTTTCTTAATTATATTTATTAAGATCATCTTTTGACTTTTCCTAAGTACGTTTGATAAACGATTAATATTTGAGGTAGTAAATATACTGGCAATGCCCATCAATGTTGACCACATAAAAAAGGAATTTTCCTTGTTTTTTATTCTCATTTTTTTATTTAATTTTACTATTGTGAATTTCTTTATTATGTCTTATATGTTGTAGATTTAGGGACTGTTTATTTTCTTCTTAGTGGGAAAGAAATGTGGGTCCAAAGCTTTAATCCCTCTTAATTGATAGTGACATTAAAACTACCATCTTCCTTAAGGCATCCACAATGGGATGACATGACAAACGTATAATACCTCCCTTAAACGGTTCAATCCATTGTAACAATTGCGGTCACGTGCATTTAATAACCGTATGTGTCTGAACAATCGGTTATTATACAGTAAAGTTAGGCCCATAGCATATTGTTGCATCTCACAACCATTCCTTGCCATTATCTTTAATACTTAAAATGTAAATATACATGCATTGTTGCTATTAATAAAATATTGTATTGCTATTTTGTACTTTTTCTTGATAAACATCTCTCTGTCATGTGCTTCTATGCAAAGCAACTGTTAAATATTATATTTTTACATTTTATTAGCTTGTCAACATTTGGTTTTTAATAAGAAGTCTAATGATGTGGCAATCTATTAAACTATGTTATGTTAAGTTCAATGCATTATGAAGATTTTATATGAAAGTTGATATGTTGAAGTGGCGATGATGTGAAGATGTATTAAACTTTGTATCACACTATGCATTGGAGATGCTCTTATAAAAGGCTAAATAATAGCCTTATATTTTACTATTTAATTTGGTAAAACACCCTCTTACTTTTTTACTTTTAGTTATATTGATAAAAATCTCTTTTTGACTTTTTTATATTACAGGATGTATGTTTGATACACAACATAGATTTGATTTGAGGTAATAAATCAACTCACAATGCCCATCATGACCACATAAATATGACTGTCAGCAAGAGAAGAAGAAATTTTTAGTTAAAAAAAAACAAAAGAATAAGTAACCACAAATAAATTACTCTCCTAAAAACAAGAGAATAAGAAACGGATGGCAAGATTCTCAAGATGCATAAGGATTTGTGGATTAATGACCAAGAACAACAACATCAAGATTCTCAAGATGCATAAGGCTAGCCTGCCTGTCGATCGAGGCTTATGTGGCGATCGAGTTGATGTCGATCGGCCTACTGTGGCACCCAGTCGATCGCCTCTCATTTTAACCAATTCAATCGCTTGGCCGATCGAGACGAAATCAATGTTACCGTTTAATATTTACGTTGCAAGCCAAAAAAAAAAAAAAAAAGAAAAAAGAACTTGGTGGCCCTTGCGGGGCACCTAATCGACGAAGGTCTAGAGAGAAAGTTGTGGCGGGGAAAATGAAGGGATTGAATCCCTCTGAGGCGACCCTAAGGATTTGTGGATTAATGACCAAGAACAACAACATCATATCAATAAAAAAACTTATACTGCCAACATCTAAAAATATACTCCCTCCGTCTCAAAATAATAGTCCATATTTCCTTTTTTAGACGTCTCAAATTAATTGTCACTTTTCCTTTATAGTAAAAATTAGAGAACTTTGTGGGGGAAGATTTCTTTTGAATGGTTAGAAATTAAAGTGGTCCAACTTTTATTAAATTATGTGTTTCTTGTCTCCTGACAATAATTTTGAGACGGATGGAATAATTAAATTGTTTGAGATATTATTTTTTTTTTTTAATTTTGGAAACCATTTACAACGGTTGTTTATTATTGTTATAAAAAAGTGTACTACAAAAAGTGTATTTATTTAGAACAGTTTTAAACCGTTGTAAAAAATAACTATATTATTTACTACGCTCTAATATAGAACGGTTCAAAACCGTTTTAAAGGTCGCTCCGGTTTCAATCCTCATTTTCTCCGTCGCAGCCTTTCTCTCTCAAATGACCTTTGGGCGATTAGATGCCCCCCAAGTAAAGCGACCAAGTTCATTTATTTTATTTAAAAAAAAAAAAAAACATTTTAACACAAAATAAAATTTCATTAATAATTAAACGTTACATAAATAAAAGCGATACGAAATAAAAGTAATAATATATTAAATATAAAAGCGATCGAAAAACATAAATCATAAATCTAATCAATGCTCCCGCATGCGAGTCATACGTGAGATACGAGAACCCAAATCCTCGGCGAGCCAAATCTTCCTCGTCTAGCGAGGTTCCCGTGCTCGAAGTTGGTAGTCGAAGTTGATGCACCTACACCATCGTTTTTGTTCTCCCGATAGCTCCAATTGATTTTGGTCTTGGCGTTGTTCGTTATCTTCTCAACACACCGCCACAACTTGTCAAGAACCTCGCGATCTTTGCGGGCTTGATCTTTCAAAAATTTGTCGATCACACTTTTCATTCGGGAGTAATGTCGTTGCAACTCTTGTAGTTTTCTCATTTGTTCCTTCTCCGCGTTCGCTGGTCGAACAATTCGATCACGCTTATAATAGCGTTTTTCGACCTCATCGTCGTTATTGCATTGATTTTGAGCGTACACTTGCATATCTTCAACGAAATGGGGGAGACGGCAAGCCATATTAAATCTTGTGTTGAGAAGTATTTTGAGTTCGAATTGTGTGAAATAGATTTGTGGATTGAAGTGCGTTTGTATTGTGTATTTATAACGGTTAATTTTTTTTGAACCGTTGTAATATAACGGTAATATTTTTGGATATATAAGCTTTAAAAGTCGATCGTGATCTCGACCATCTTGACTAATTGTTTGGGCGATCGACTGGATGCACAGCAACAAGATCGATTGGATATCGATCTCCACTTGGACACGATCGACTTGCGATTACTCTTATTGGGGCTAGCCTAAAAATCTTCTTTAACGTTTTAATATATATATATATATATATATATATATATATATATATATATATATATATATATATATATATATATATATATATATATATATATATATATATATATATATATATATATATATTGTATTAGTTTGTTTTAGCAAGTAGCAAAGTACATTGTTGGTTATTTAATGATTTGCCGTATTCATGATTAGGGGTCTTCTTTTCATTGGATAGGATGATATGATCCAAAAATGTGTGTTCATTCAAGAATGATCATACCAGGCCTTTTGAGAAGGAGAAATGAGCTCGAGGCAATATTAGAAGCTGCTAAAGGTGATGTCTGGAAGTGGAAGATTTAACTGGTGCTCAGTGGGATATTGTTCTTGATTATTTATGCATTTGCTTAACTTTCTAGCTTTAATGTATGATGGTTGTATTTTGTGTTACGTGAAAATATAATTACTTGTTAGGCCATTATGGACTTATGGTAACGTAACAATCTTGACCAAACTATTATGTAGTATGTTCTAATTTTAGATTCTCTTAATGAAATGTTTCATGTTTTCCCATATTGAAAATGGTAGTAACTTTGCCTCCCACATAGTTATGAATTTTGTCCTTTTGCTGAATCTATCTTATGTCTATACTTAAGGTAATTTGGTTAGATTTGACTTTAATTGTCAACTTTGTTAGAGCATCAACAATACAAAAAGTTTTTCATGATTAATTTTGTAGTATGTTCTAATTTTAGATTCTCTTAAGGGGATGTTTGGTTGGCATATATTGGAAGGTTTTTGGTGGTTTTGAATTTTAATATCACTCTTCTAACATGTTTGGTTCGAAAAGTAAGCCGTTTTTGAATTTCAAAATGAAATCTTAACTCATCAAAATGGTGTTTTTAAAATTCATTGGAGTGGTAAAGTATTTGCAACACAGACTTTAAAGTGTATGAACAAGACAAAACTACCCCATATCTTTTCACACCTTTATCTCATACTAGTAAGAGCACTTCATCAATAACGCGGAATCGGCGTTAAAGCCCGTGCTAACGGCGTTATTCGATGTTACCATTGGAATCTCGGTGTTAAAGTGGTGTTATTTGGTCGGCGCTGATGCCCAGCCAACGCGTTATTTGAGTTTTTTTTTTTTTTTTTTTTTTTTTTTTTTCATTCATTTATGCCCTAAATGAGGGTTGTTTTATAAATTGTTGGGAGTGTTATTGATGTTATTGGGATGTTATTGTTGTGGGTGTTTTTGGGGATGTTAATGTTAAATGTTAAAAGGCGATGTGCGCTGCGTGGGCGGTGTTATTGGTGTTATGGTGTTATTGTTGAGAGTGCTCTAAGTAGTAACATACTCCACCTCCATCACTCATATTTTGTAGATCTTCCTGCTTTCATCATCAATCTCGTTTTAATCATTAGTTCTTGACTTCTTCATATCTCCATTTCTCCTTATTTTTGAATTTATTGGTAGATTTAACTTTCTTGTCTCCGATCAACTTTTGGGTTTACAAAAATCATTGGGTTTGAAAGTCTCAAATTCAACTTACATATCTGATTTTGAGTTAACAAAGTCTTGAAATTTGATTTGCGAAACACAGATCTGTGATAACAAGGAAGTCAATTGTAGTTTTTCTTTTAGAAAAAATAACCATTGAAAACCCATTTTGTAAGTCTTCTGCTCGTGTCTTTACATTTTTCTTTGTTGGTTTGCTACTTTGATTTCTAAAACCCATTTATATATAATCAGTTTTGGCCTTTTGGGTAATTTGGGTGAAATGCTTAAGGTGAGTGTAGAATTTGACTTTGCATTTAATTCAAGTTTAATAAATTTAAAGATAAAGGTGAAGTTTGTCCGTAAAATTTGGTCAAATCAAATTACAATTCCTATGAAGGTTGAATGTGGAGTTTGATCATAGTTTTGTTGTTTGACTAAAGTGATAGTTTATGCTTTTAGATGATGAAAGGGTAATAATGTCATTTACATGCCAAATATTGTTGTATGTTTTGTGTCAACCAAACGTGATTTAAAATTATAAATCCAAGATTTAAAACACGTCGGGGTTAAAAATACCCCAAGATTTTAAATTCACGTTTTTTAAATTTGTGAACCAAACGGCTCCTTAATGGAATGTTTCATGTTTTCCCATGTTGAAAATGGTAGTGACTTTGCCTCCCACATAGTTATGACTTATGAATTTTGTCCTTTTGCTGAATTTATCATATGTCTATACTTATGGTTATTAATTTGGTTAGATTTGACTTTAATTGTCAACATTGTTAGGGTATGTTTAGGAAACTAAAAGAATCTTGTAAAAAGTAGAAGTATGGTATAATTTGTAAATTACAAAAAGTGTTAATATAGCTACAAGTTCGTATATTTTTAATAAAATGTTTGGTAAATTAGTCATTAAATGTAATTATAAGATGTAAAATGACATAAAGGACAAATCTATAATTGTAAATAAATGTTTGGAGGGTATATTAGTAATTTAAAGTTTAACAATTTCATGACATTTAAAAACATTCATGAATCGCTTTTTATTTTGAGTATTTGTTTGAAATAAAAGCTTGTAGCTAATCCATCCAAACGAACTACTTGGTTTATAAGAGATTATTTTGTAACAAAAAGCTAATAGCTCATCCAAAAAGCCCCTGCCAAACAGGCCCTAGAGTATCAACAATACAAAAAGTTTTTCATGATTAATTACTAAAAATATAATTAATTTAATATATAACATACAATATTTTTAATACAAATGTGAATGAGCCTCTCAATACGCAACAAAAAATAATAGAATATTAACTTGTATGTTGAAGGCATGCATATATACTTTTTTCTTGTCTATTTAAGGATGTGTTTGGGGAGGCGATGGGATTGAGCCTACAAATAAGTCATTTATAAAATAAGTCTTGTTTGTCATTACGAACTTATTAAATCATAAGCCTTTAAAAAGGCTTCTGACCGAAATAACCAATGCCATACTCTTAGGAAAAGCTGAATGCCTTCAACAAAAGGGTAGCCCATAAAAGGAGCTAAAACTTTAGCCCGAGGCTTATGAACCATAAATTATATATTTACCCAAAAATATTTAATATATATCATAAAACCCATTTAATTATATCATTTTAGTAATTTTGCAATAATAATGCCCCACATTGATTTTTCGACAAACAAGTCTACAAAATACAAATTTTAATTTCTATTATAATAAAAGCCTAAATTAGCCCACTTCCAAATTTATTCGCCAAATATACATTAAGTTTTCTAAATCAAGAGAATATTCTCTTTAAGATATAAAATGAATTATGACTAATGTCATACTGCATCAACTTATTTGTCTTAGAGCACTAGGTGTCAAAACGAGCCTAAGGCTCGTCGTCGTACCACTTCAGCGCCACGTTAGCATCTCATTTTTCTACAACTAACCACAACAAACCCCCTCCTCACTCATAACAAACCCCAACCTCTTCATTTGAGGCCCACCACTACCACTTTATTTTTTTATTCAATTTTCATTTCCAAATAGAACTAAATAAATTCATTTCAATATTAAAATTAAAAATACAATACATAACTTAATAAAAACGTACGAAACATAAAATAAATATACGGAAAAAAAACGTACGCAAGAAATACATCAAATTATAACGAAACTAATTATTCGGATTATGTTGTTGAAATTGTGCCATTGAAGTTGTTGCCAAACATGCTCGATGGGACATCGTTGAAGCTTTGCGTGTTTGCGTTTATCATGTAGTTCTTTGGCTTTTTCTTTGCACTTGGCAATGTTCAATCCATGTTAGTCAGAATTTGGTGTCGAGAAATATACGCCAAAGAATGTCGAGCAAAGTTTTCATCTTTCAAAATCATGTTATGCATTATGATGCACGCGTATACGATTCTCCGTGAACTTGCCAATAGTAAATGCACGCGGTTGGGCAATGATATGCCAACGCCCCTGGAGGACACCAAAAGCTCTTCGATATTTTTCGAGCACTTTCTTGTTTCGCTTTGAATGCGGATTTTTGGATTAGTTGCAGCTGTAAATGACTTGACAAAGATGCCCACTCCGGTAAATTCCGTCACTAGATAATACCCTTGCTTAAATTGACACCCAATACTTCAAACTCAACCTCGGGGCGATGTCATCAAGCAAGTCGTCGAATAATGTAGACTTATTTAAAACCGTTAGATCGTTATTCGCACCCGCTACCCCAAAAATGCATGCCAAATCCACAAATCGTATGAAGCAACGACTTGAGCATTCTGATGGGATTTTTATCACCTCTACTAAATTGGCCTTGCCATTCTTTCGAACGCTTTTCCATTCCCAAAGCATATAATTGATGCTCCCAACATTCCGGAAGCCCATGAACAATGTTATGTGCATGGTATAAGTGACTTAATGTCATCCTCATCTGGTTTTCTTAAAACTCCTTAATAAATAGTTGGATTACGCACATAAGAAAAAATCTAGGCAATCGCGTGCACAATGTTCACCTATTTGTAAATACTCATCTAACGACGCCTAATATCCCGTAAGCCAATTGGCGTAGGGCACATGTGCATTTCATAATCACACTAAAACTCATTACACCCCACCATCGGGTCGAACTCTAAAGAAATCAAAATGCTTAGGAAGAGGATGATGAGTTTCAATATATGTTTCAATACCTTGTACTATTTGTAGAAATAGACGACGGCTCTTACTGAAATCGACGCCTAAAATTAGCATCCAGTATATTTTGGGTTGTCACCAAATAGTCATCAAGACGTGCTTCACAATTTCACGCTCACGAAGACATATTGACGACGCTTTGAAGGACCGGTGCTTGTTCACCGCACGCTTGCTCCGCCCGAACTCTTTAATAAACATTTCTAATTCGCTAAATCTTCGGTCACTTTCGCTTAATAAGATGATTCACTCGTATAACTCATGTTTCAAAGAAGTTTGAATGATTTATTTTGATTGAATATGAAAAAAAGTGTATGATATGTTATGTTAAGTTATAGAGTGAGTGGTGGTTTTAAAAAAAAAAAAAAAAAAAGATTATATCCGTTGTTAAACGGATAGAAATTGAAAAATTCAAACGTTATACTCACTTTTGTCAGAAAATTTACTCGTTGTCACCACGATGAGCTTGGCAACGATGAACGACGGCGAGACACCACGGTGTCAAGGCGAGGCACGGCGAGCCTCCAGCGTGGACGACGAAAAGGACGAAGAAACGACACCGGGTGCTCTTAGTGTTCTCACATTTGTCAGTATATGCTTTTTATTTTTAATGTCAGTTTAGTTATCTAAGTAAAGAGAATGGTATATATGTGCTTCAGTCTTGAAAATATCTTTAAAATACAACAAGTATATGTATGTATACGGCATAAAGTGTCAACGTACTTTCAAGAAATGTCAAACCACACATGCAACATTTGTGGTCATGATGACGAATAACATGAAAGGAAAGTATGGCGCATCGTTGAACAATAGATCAATGATATATCGCGGTATTAATTTAGCTTCTGTAAGATAAAGTAACAGGAAGATCCAAAATATGTATACAATTGAAGCAAATAACCCACAATAAAATACAATTAAAGCATTATAATTTTCTTTATACATTATATTAACACATGCGTAATGCATCGAAACCAAAAAAAGGAAAAAGCAGATGTCTTGGTATAAATAGTGATGACACCTAGAGTTTGTAATAATATGAAGATAAAAACAATGTCAATTATTAGTATTGCAAAAAGTATCATGGTTAACTTTACCATCTCAAACTAACATCTATTTTTTCACCACGTTAATATATTATACATAATCACATTTTTTAAAATCTATCGTCTTTTCATGGTCTTTTTTGTACTAAAACAAATAACTTATAATTTAATCTAAATTTAAAATTGCATAACTGAAAGTTAATAATGACAATTTACTTAATTGTATTTTTAATATTTTCGGTTATAATCATTTATGTTATTAATTACACAAATTAATTTTATTTAAAAAATAAAATCGGTTACTAATGTACTATTTATATATCCTCAACGACTATTTATGAATTGAATATTACTTAAAGAGAAAAACAAAATAAAGTCAAATTTTTTAAAATCCTATTTCACCACTTTTAACTCAACGTCCAAAATGGTCACGTAAAGAACCACCGACCGCACCTTCACCCAAAATTCGCCATTTGAGCAACCATCGACTCAGCTTCCACCCAAAATTCGCACGCGTCCAAACGAAAGACAAAAGTAATAACTAATAAAAAAAGTACAAAAGTGTCTTTCATTTGAACACGCCATGAATTTTGGATGGAATCATGAATGAAATCTGTATGTTTAATGACCATTGGACGTTGGGTTAAAACTGACCACAGCGAAGAGTCTTAAAAAAATTGGCGTATTTTGTGACTTTCTCTTACTTAAATTCAATGCTCTATTAAATAATTATTCTAGTTAATTGACAAGAGGCATGATATTCAGACCCTTCTAAAGAGTAGTTTCCAATTGTTGGATGCATTAAAAAGTTGTATGATGTGCATCATCGTATTATATTATCTGCATTGCGGGTTGTACAGTTTACTAGAAAAGAGGTTTTTATAACACATAGAGCTGAAAACGTTTCGTGGCATTTAGGTAGCACATACTTGATGACTTGATGATTTAAATGTTAAAAGAAATGGAAAGTGATTAACATTTTATATTATGCATTAGATAGTTATATTTTAAGTATTACGAGGGTATTCGCGCGTTGTTGCGGCGTGTATTTTAAAATAAAATTTTTCGGTGAATCATTTATTTTAGTTTATTATGTTTTTTTGACAATAAATTTACGGATATCAAGAATTTCGTTTAAATCGTGCCTGGTTGGCCGTGCCCGTCAGACTCGAGTCTGTTTGGCCCGCCGCTACCGAGCTAGCCATTTGCTGCTTATTGTTCTATTGATATTTGTATAATGTGTTTTATTGTTTGTATTAGTGACAATTAATCGAGGTTCCCAGCAGTGTTCGTTGCGGCATCATGAAATAAATTTTTTCTTGAATCATGTATTTTAGTTTATTATGTTCTTTTCATAATAAATTTATGGATTTAAAATTCGTTTAATTCGTGCTTCGTTTCGCTTGGGCTTCGTTGCTCAGCCCATTTACCACATCTGTTCGAGGCTTGAATATTTATATAATATCTTTATTATTTGTATTAGTGACATTTAATGCGATGAATTGTGTTTAATTTGGTTGTACAATTTACTTGATAATTTTTGTATTTCTTATGTATGATGTATTTTAATAAATGTATTAATTGTATTAATTGGTCAGTATTAATTGACATTAAATAGCATTATTGTGGCGTTTTTGTGTTTTAATATGTGCATTAAGTGATTTAAGCTATGCTTCTTGCCTTGTAGGTCTAAAAATTATGTGCACTAAAGTGTTATACACTATGCTTCTTTTTTTGTAAGTCTTAAAATTTGGATAGAGAGTCATCTCTCTATTATATGTAGTATAAAAGATAGCTTCATTAGATTGTAAATTGTAGTTGAATAGTTGTATTTTTTTGGGAAAGAGTATTTTCAATAGTGTATTAATTGAATTAAATGAGTAGTGGTTTTTTTAATTTTATTTGTGCTTTGTATATTGTACGATAAGTATTATGACTTGTAAATCAAGGCTAAAATGAGAGAGATTCATCCCTACATTATAAGTAGTATAAATAAACCGTTTTACGTGCCTGTACAGTGAAATCGCTTCCTAAAATGCAAATTATAAAAGCTTTTTAAAAAAATAGCCAGATTACTATTTGTTTTTTTAAAGAATAGCCGGATTACAATTTGGTTTCTAATATTGTCTTGTATGATCGTTAAATCGTGTGACTCTATCATAAGTTTGAGAAGTGTAATGGTTAGGTAAATATTTTTTTATTCGACTGAAGTGACATTTTGGTGCGATGTTTTATATGCGACAATAATATTTTTTGTGCGACTGTTTTATCTTTTTCGAAAAAGACAGATTTCTCTAATAAAACAAAACTTTTAAGAAAATTTTCTTTTTCAAAAAAGAAAAACAGTCGCATAAAAAATACAACGGTCCCACAAAATGTAACTCATTCGGACAAAAACATCTACCAACTCACTGGACAATTGTCAACCTAATAAAGTTGCAGAGTTTAACGGTCGCACAAAACTAACTTTAAAAAAAAATAATAATAAGAAAAAAAATTGAAACAGTGCCGTTGAGTTATGTCATATTTTCATAGGTGGTTTAGATTAGAAATTGATTTGAAAAAGAAAAAGAAAAAAAATGCAAGACGTGGTTGTCTAAATGCATGGATGGGGTGAGCGACCAAAGAGATAAAACTAATTTAAGATCCTAGGGATGCTAAATTTATAATAAATGCAACTAAAAATCAATAGGAAATATATTGCTTAGCGTGTTTTAGGGCTTGTTTGGTTTGTTAGTACGTTTGGAATAAGATTTGAATATGATATTGTTTTGAAAAAATAAAAGAGGGGTTTGTTTTGTACTTTTTAGCTCAAAAATATAAGTCTATTTTGTTATCTATATTACATATAATCGAGGTTATAAATAATGAGGCGTGGCGTGGCGGCGTGATCAAGCCTCGTGCGCTCATGGCTAAGGCGAAGTTTTGCGTTCTGATGCGTGACATAAGATCACAAAGATTAAAATATTTATATATTTATATCATAATTCATATATATCGAGTTTACAAAAACATGTCGTCATAAGGCGGGCGTGGCGGCATGGCGGACATGATGATGGCCTCACGCCTGCGACGCCTGCGGGGCCTTTTCATGCCTTTTAGAGCGGTGCATATAATAGAAAAGCGATTAAAGGTGAATTGTTGAATTGTTGAAAAGTTGAAATTGGTTAATGAAGAGAGAAATGCATAATATAATTAATACTCTTATTAAAATATCTCATTACTTAAAAGTACAATAAATTATTCACATTGTACAACCAATTAAAAACACATCTACTAAATTAAAAACAAGCAATTAAAACACCACTTATCTAAATGTACAATAAAATTTTCATAACGTAAAATTTAAAGAAGCTATAACATAATCCAAAATATAAAATAATAAAACATACTAATTAATGTTATTTTAAAACACCCTAAAATGAAAAGTACATAATATATAACTTTTACTAGTAACTCCATGACCGACCGATACAACTCGGCTCATCGAGATCTATTTCTAGTCTCATGTAAATTGGTTAATATTATTATTTAAATTTAATTTTTTCCCAATAAAATTTGTTATTAAACTTTAATTTGGTTTAATTTAATTGTTATTAACATTAAATTTTTTTGAAAAATAATAACATTTGAAGTTCATTTATATTCATTGTTGCAGATTATGATTTTAAAAAATGACATATATATTTCAAACATATCAAAACTTTAAATAAAAATAAACCATGCTTTAGAAACATTAAGTTTTTAATATTGGAAACAACACAAAGATTAAAGAAAATAAAACCATTCTTTAGAAACTAAAAATTAAATTTTGGAAACGACTCCGAAGACCATGCTAGATGTACATTGTCATAGTCAAAGCTTTCAATATCGACGGTGTCAATATCACTCTCTTCAAATTCGGAATGGTCATAAAAAAAATCGACATTATTGCTTCATATAATTTCCAATTGGTTTTGTGCTATTACCATCGCATTCAATCTTAAATGCCTATCTCCCTCCAATTATCCTGGGTAAGTTTTTGGGGTACGTCTCGACATCACCACGATAAATAAAAATGATATTCAATTAAGGAAAGACATGGTACTAAGGTATACCAACTCTATATATCAGGTTCACATTAAAATAATAAGCTTAAAAAATGTATACCAACTCTTCAAATGTGGACCATTTACCTGGATGATTTGTCAGCCAATCTATAAACCTCCATCAAATCAGAAATAACTCATACTTTCTGTATAATATGCACCCAATCTTAATCTTGTATCAAAAAGTGTTGCCTTAAGAATATGTAGTTATCATATTTCATGACAAAGTTAGCAATAGCGTACATACTTTAGATAAGTGAAGGCAGGTTTGCATTTGCAAATGATACAGTATAGTTTATCCTTATCACGATCGTCTTCGGTTGGTTCTATGTTTCCCATATCCACGACTTCACTTTTTGGCTTACATACCAAGCAAAGAGATGCCCTTAATATATACCCTCAATTCTGAAGCATCATTATGGTTTTACATACCAAGCAAAAAATGCAATAAAGATGGTCTTCAATAAAATAGTACAATGAAGAATCTACAACTATCACATTACAATTTTGAGTTTATTTATGACATGTTTGAACTAACTTGATGTCTAGGAAAACATTAATGGACCGTCATAATGTTTACCAATTTGTACCATGAGTGGTTACTTGGTTAGAGACGTCATTATGGGCAATTTGGCGCTAAATAGCGTCTGTTTTCACCATACTAAAGCAAATCTCATTTGATTTTAGATGTCACCGCAATTCTTGAAAAGTTGCGATCTGAATCGTAATTCACTTTGACATCTCCACCAAGTTGGGCTTTACGCTACTTGATCATCGACGTCAAAGCCGCAAAAACAATCATCATATCTTACTATATTGGGTTCTTAAATAAATATTGTATCAATATTGTACAATCTAAAATGCAAATCGCGAGACTCTTTTTATACTTACGCCTCCAGAGAATCACCAATCGCCAGTTTTCATTTACTCATCATTCTTTTTATCTTTCGTGTCAAAGCTATATCATCATCAATTCATCCTTCAAAAGATAGCTTTCCATTTTGGTCAATGTATAAAAGAGTCTAGGGGCCATGAACATAGAGAATGAATACCCTTGAAGCTCCAACAATGTTGCCCTTTATTGGCCTTGCTAAGTCATAATCATTAGCATTATGTGATTAAAGATATAGAGTAAGCATAAAAGCACTTGACAACCCATCCCATAATGAGCATCTTTTTGTTGTTACGATTTGGGAAAAAAAAAAAAAGTTAATTTCAAAATTATAAGCATTTCCAAACACCCCTTACTTGTGTGGTCACATGATATAATTTTTTTCTCTGTTTCGAACATCCTTCATTCCTGCAGTAACTTACTTATTATAATACATTTTATTCTGTAAAAAAATGGGTTTTATTTCCTACTTGTGAAACGGATTTGCAGTCCGCTCCAAACACAATTTTTTCTTGTTAAAGCATGAAGCAAACACTCCTCATTCCTATCATAACCTCATCTAAACTCATGCTATTTCTATAGCGACCTAAACCAAACACACCTTATGTCATAGTACCTTAATTCAATACACTTTATTTTTGCAAGCACACGATTCAAAACATCCTCATTCTCGCCAGTAACTTGGTCTGGTCCAAACACACCTATGTAATAGTCTAATACAAATGTACCTCATTCACAAATCTATAGCAGCCTAATCCAGAATTCGAGACATACCCTATTGTTATTTATGTAGTAACCTGACGAGTTATATCTTATTAATTCTACAAAACCACACTAATCCAAGATAACGCACCTATAAAAATACTTATCTGGTTATTTCTGTTTGAAATAACTTGTTTTGAATAAGCTAATTCTTATTTACCAAACACAATCTTAATGAAAGTTTCATAATTGGTTCAGATTCACCTTGTAAAATATACCTAATTAGACCAATAGTTTGGATATGCAATTTTAGACCAATTCGTGAGGAGCGGTTTCGGTTTCAACTGTAATGGTTCCCAGCAATTTAAAGTTTTGCCCTTTCTCTCCTAAGTTGGAAGACCCATGTTTAGAAAACCGGTATTGGTTTGTGACTTTGTGTCTCAAGTGTTATATGACATTTCCACATAGTAGAAGATGATCAAATAAAAATCACCACTACACGGTGATCTTAGTCTATATATTTCTATAAATTGAACTATATATACTATCTCGTTATCTCCTTAAAGAACCGCACTTTTACATAGAAAATAAATATATACTACATGGGTGATTTACAAATGCTTATTTTTTATATTATCCGCTTATTGCATATGTTAAAAAATAATGGGACTTTTGAGTGAAAGATTAGAGTACTTAAAATAATTCCCAATAAAACGTAGAGACAATGAGATAAGAATAATAGTTACCTTGCAAGATTTTGAATGAGTTGTTGCAAGCATTTTCTCTCGTTCTCGATGATATGCATCATTTCATTTTGCTTGCTTTGTATATAACAGATACCCATCTCCCGATTTAACAATAACTACACCATCCTCACAAACATCAAACATCCCTATATCGAATAGAACAATAAATCAGATGATAAGAAACAAAAAGAGTTTTTGAACATATCAATACGGTCTCAATTATCATGGATCAATAACTGGGATAACGTACGTATCAATTTTCCCTTGAAAACAAAATAATTTACCAAGCATGTATACAAAATGGATTTTAGAGAAATAAGTCTACACGGGTCTGATGGGTATATAACTGTAATTTCAATAAGGGTAATAACGTACATTTCAAGTTTTACCCACAAAACATATGCTTATATAGATTAGAACATAAAACTTGGTACCATCTTGTAAAATGTCAGTTATTTACCCATTAGAATATAATGACTTTTTGCAAGGATGTTTAACACATTATTTATCTATACATGTTAAAAATAAGTGCTTGCAGATCATTTCTAAGAAGTATATGACAAGTTAGTTATAGTAATATGAAGGTGGGAGAGGCAATTGATTAACATTTCTATCTTGAAACCTAACCTACAAAATGAGTTTATATGTATGTCTTGCTTATGAAAAGAAGAAGTATAAGTAATAAACTTACTATAGAGGGAATGTTTAGCCACATAGGTTTGTAGTGAAGCCATATTTTGAGGAAAAAAAAATGATAAAGGAGGCTGAAAATGTTATTCACCTTGAACCTCAACATCAAAAAAATCCACATGATCACTATCTAGAACGTTGATTAAGCGAGAAACATATGAACAACCTTGTTGCTAATGAGCATGAATAACACGGAAAAAATGTTTATTAAAGCCAAATGATCGCTACCAAACAAAAGCCCAAATGAAGCGGTGCATGACTTAAAAGAAACATATCCCAAACGATAAACACAAACGTACACCCACGGTTGCATAAAATGAGTACTTGTGAGTCACAACTTCCCTTTCTAGTGTCATGGTTTACCCTCCCTTTTTAGCAAAACACATGAAACAAATAATGTCAATTAACATATACGGAAATACAAATAACCCCAACTTAAACAAAAACCCATCAAAGAACCTGTGAAATCGTATGGAGAGTAGCATTGCTTTTCTTTGCCACTACTTCTTTCTTATATTTGGCAATGTTATCCTGATACTAAATTTTAAATAATACAACGTGATAAATCACTTTTGACCCAAACCTTTTATGACCCAGTACCCAACCCACTAACTCACTCATCTTGCGCCATCTACTTATGCTACAATTTATGATCTATATAGTAGGTATACCCATTTCCAAATTATTATCATACCTGGTGATGATGTGCAAGCATTAGACATAACTTACTCTCTCAGTCTTCATGAGCAGACATGGATTATAGCCTTGATAATCATTCTGCCCGTCATCCCCAAAAGAGGGGAATGGCTCAAATGGATTCCTCATATTACAGGCCCTAAACTAAATGTGGATGGTTCTGCTATTGACTTACTTAAAAGTTTTATTATCTAATGACAGAACTGCAACACTTCAGGGGTGTTTGGCTAAGCTTATCAATAAAGTATATGGCATATCAGAAAGGTATTTTATAAGCTTTATGCCAAATTTCTTTTTTGTACCTCAATAAGCTATTAAGAAACGTTGGTGTAAGTGTCTGGAAAAGTTTTTTGGTATTATGATAATACAATAAGCCCATAAGATAAGCCTAGCCAAACACTCCTTAGAAATGGTGATCAAAGAATTTAATCGACTTAAAGATAATATAAATGCATAATGAACACTCATCAATATATGTTGACATTGGAAGAAGGAAAAAAAGACAAAGAGTGCATGCAAGTGTTGTGTTGATGCTCTTGCGCTCTTGTACCATTCAAGAGTCATGAATCAAGTGCCATACCAATGGGTTTAAGAGCATAAACCGAATCACAATGGACATATAAAGTCTTGGTTCTTTAAAGAGAGTGCTTAAAATGATTTAGTTACCTATAAAATGCAAGTTTGAATGGGTAAATTTGTGTCTTTTTATTTCTAACGGGTTAAGCTACAAAAGAAACGGGTCAAATGGGGCACTATAAAAGCAAAGTTGTCATAGCTACAAACCTAATCACACATTTTAGACCAAATTGCATTTGTAAGAATATATAAAGGTGTAAAATATGCGATCATATATAAAATGCACCATTTGATTAGAAACCACAAACATAGGTAACACATTATTTTACTGATGTTATCGGTAAAAATAACCAAACATTGAACATAACATATTTTTTATTAGGCTAAATTTTTAATTTGACTCGTATGATACTAAATTAATACAAATTTCATGACCCTAGTACCATGGGCATATTTCCATATAAAATAAAAGATAACTTTGCAAGGAGATTGTTGGTTTGAGTATAGTTACCTCAAGATCCAAATCCATAAAAAACGACCATGGCCCACCCATTGAATGTCCTATCACCATGATATTGAGGTATCCGTATATTGCTTTTGCTCGCTAACGCCATCGAAATTCTGACCGAACAATTGTATTATTATAAGCAAATAGAACAGGATGAAAAGCGCATCTAAATAAATGTAAATGAAAGAAAGAAGAAGCCAATAAGTTTGTGTAAGATTCAAAATCTAAAGATCCGAAAGGATACCTTGTTTATGATCATCCACCACATGGGGAAATAATCATTCTGACAACTTGCTCATCCGATGTTAGCACAACAATTATGACTTGGGCCGAAAATAAACATAAAACACAAGTTAGACGCAGTGGCATGTAATTAGTCAAGTTTATCGTTAAACATATGCATAAAAACAAACAAAAGTGTGAATTTTCGACTTGAACAAATATTCTAAAAGGCAATCAGGTTGCGTCGAAGTCGTGACTACTTGCAAAGTGTATTCGTCGCCCCATTCTCCATCCCTATTAAAAAATAAAAGTCTTAGTGCTAAATTGAAATACAGTATGCTAAACAGAGAAGAGCAAAAGACTTACCGAGACGTTATTTTTATGTTTTCTAGATACGTCAAATCAGCATCGGCATTGGCTGGAGGGCTGACATGATCCTGATACAACTCATGATGTAGCAGGAGCTGATCCATGTAAATAAGAAGATTCAAAACCATCTTCCGTTTAACTAATTCAAGTTGTTTGACCCATTAGGGAACAAACCATGTAACCAAGCCATTCACAAAAAATGGGTCAAGATTGCCACCTTTAGCTAAACAATGAGAAAAGCTCTTACCAGGCTTTTGATGAAGAACGGGGTAAGGTTGCAAAAGCTCATGATTAACACATTCCACCAATCCCAACCGAGCACGTTTCTCTTCCAAAGCCCTATCACCAAACCACACCAACTCAGCTTAGATCATTTACAAACTAAAATAAACTAAAAAAACGACTGCAGATACGAAAGCATACCTAGCTGAAAAAGGCATGATTGAAACCTTTTGACTAATCTCACTGAAAATAAACCAAGATGCTTTCAACTAAATTCATGTAAATCAAACCTACAAATGCTAATTTTGTTATGAGTAAAGCTAAAATCGTCATTTAGCTGACAGTTTTGAGATAAAATAAAATATGAAAATATAAACATACTATCATCTTAATTAAATCCAAGCACAATTTGTTTGATTATTGATAAATTGAATAAAGTAACAAAAAAAAAATTATAGCCACATAACCGCAATTTGCAAGTAAAAATTATAACGAAATCGATACTCACCATATATGCAAAAAAGTTTTCTTGATGCTGGTGATTTGATTGTGGATTATTCTAGGGTTTTTATTTATTTTGATTGTGGAGCGTTAGTTGATTTTGACTGGTTTAGGGTTAAGATTGATTTCTTGTTTGAAAAGTATGTGTAGTTTAATTTTGGGCAATAGAAATTGAATTGATTGTGTTGCTGAAGATTCGGATTCGACGTTTCTTTGTAAACAGGCATGTGTTCTTGGTTGTGTTTGTGTGTGTGGAGCGTGTGGAAATAAATAGGTGGCATTGACACCTAATTAAATTTTGCTAGCATGGCATTTATGTTCTTATTTGTGACCAAAGATGTTCTCTATTATATATATGGGGAGATATAAAGAAAACAAAAAGTAAAAAGTGAAAAGTTAAAACTAAACGTGGAAATGTTGAAGACATATATTTCAAAAAGAAACTATTAATAGACATCGAAAACTAGGTTGATACGGGACGCTTCAAACCCGGCGGGTTGACCCGGTTTACTTTGACCTGTTTTCGACTCAACTTGTTGGGTTGACTCGGTTTAAATCGACATGTTTTTTGACCGGAACGGTTCAACCGGTTGAACCACCTGGGTCGAACAGGGTTTCATATTTGACAAAATTATATGAGAAATGCTGAAGTAGTTTTGGAACCCATGACAAATTTGGAAAAATGAGAGACAAAGTAATTGTAGTTTTTTGTTGTTTATTTTGCTATGATACATGTACTTTGTCATTTGTATAATGTTATTTTAAAAAATGTTGGTCTTGCACCACTTAAGGGACTAACATATATGACTCGTCTTTTAAAAGTTAATATATATTGTATAACCCTTTGTCGAGTATATAAATAATGTTATGTAAGTTTATTAGAATCACAAAAATTAAATAGTATTGTTATCAAATTTGTAAGGTTACAAATTTCAAAGCCACAAACCAAATGATAAACGCTACACATGTAAAAAAATAAATAAATAAATAAATAAATCACTGCCTAAATTACCAACAAAACAAGAAAAGGCGATCACACACATTGATTATACATATAAACTACAATATAATATTGCCAACTACATAATACCGTTGCTTTTTGTAATGCTTGAATCTATTATAAATAAAATCTTAATAACTTAAAACAATCATATTAGAAAATATACTCTCACACTTAGATCGACTCCACATAATTTTTTTGAAAATTGTATAGTTCTACTGTTATGCAACCACGCATCAGAATTATAGTTATTCGAAAATGATTTTCTAACGCTACAAATACAGTTTGTTGAAAGAAACTTATGGGTTGTCGAAATTTTGAAAAACTAGACAGCGTTGCCACTACTCGCGGGTACTCGTCTACTTTTTTAATGTTCCAAAATTAATATCCACTTTTAAGTTTAACCAATCAAAATGCTTTTAAACATGTGAGAATGAATTTTTATTGGTTAATATGGTAAGGGCTTCACTTTACTTAAATTTTGTGAAACATAAAAGTAGATATATAATTTGTTACGGAAGGAGTAACATAAATGTAGACATTAATACGGAAGGAGTATAATGTTATATATTTATTTTTAAATTAAGTTATTATAGTAATAGAAGAAAAGTAAATATAGAGAGATAAAGAGTGGGATCCATTCTCTAAATTCCTAGAGAATGGAGTGGTTTTCTTCTCTAGAGAAGAGTTGAGAAATGTGAAAATCCGTTTAGTTGGAGTTATATTTTTCTTTTTTTTTTTTTAAATGAAAAGTTGTTTAGTTGAAGGTGGAGGATGGAGGATGGAAGATGTGTGATAAAAGCAGTAGGGTGAAAGAAAATGGTGTTATTATTTTGGAAATGAAAAAAGTGAAAAAGTGTAATGTTATTTTCATTTTTCTATTCGAAATGGAAAATGAAATTTCATATTTTGGAAAGTTATTGGAAAAAGTCATTAAACCAGATTTTCGCTTTTCTTTTCATATGAAAATTTTCCGGAAAAATGAAGATTTCTCCCAACTAAACGGCCTCAGGATTGGAATCAAGTGGGCCTTACCCATTTTATTCCCACAAACCAAACGATTGTAATCATTTTTACACTCATACCCTCATTATTATACCCCATAACATATGAGCCTTTAGATAGGTGTGGAATCAAAGTATGGTATGAAGTGACGGTGTGTGTTTGATATACGAATATTGGTGTCAAAAGCAAAAAAAAAAAAAAAAAAAAAAATTTAGAATGGGTATTAATTAAAACCACCAAGTTGCTTGAGTTTAGCCAATTCATTTTTACTTTTTTTTTTAATTATAATCTTATTCTTATTACATTCATAATCGTCATATTAATATATCTCATTTCATTAAGCTTTTTTTTATACGTAATAAAACATCAGATTTGTATGCATATGTATTTTTTTATTTTTTTTATACGTAATTTATTTTTGTCATATTAGAGTAACGTGATACATAAGTTGAATGTGTTTTGTTGCACCATATGTATTGATTCTACGTATGCTTCGAAAAACCAATTGAGTAACTTAAACTTAAGGGGTGTTTACTAAATTAAGTGATTAGATATGAAGGCCTTAACTAGCCTCTTATAGGGAAAGTGTAGTTTTAATGAGTCTCTCAATTAAGAAATAATAAAGGTTTTGTGCCTACAATTGTCTTAACTAAAAGAAAAGTAGAAGCTCCCTTAAGCTAACTTCAAGGTTTACGGTGTTATAATTTGGCCATAACTAGATTTTATCTTACGTTTTGTGAAGACAATGAATCAAGAGAAACGCAAATTAGTATGTGCACCTATGTGGTAATTCAAAACTATTGTAAAACTAGTTGCATGAATGCGCCCTTGGACCGACATGTAGACTTATTACTAACACAAAGGCAAGCGGCATTGTAAAACTATCGCACAAGTGTGTAACCGATTCGCGCGATCTTTGGGGTTTTAAAATAAAAATAAAATATTTTCTTGTATCACGTGTCAACATACCATTGGTTTTAGTTTAGGTCGCACAAGTGTATTACTTCCTCATTCTCATAACAAGTGTTCACTTTCAATATGCACACACTTTTAGAAAATCTCACTAACTACTCTTTTTACCATATAAATATAATTTCTTCTCACTAAAACATCTTCTCATTGGTTGAAATGCAAAATAGACGTATAATTTGAGACATCACGAAATAGAAATATGAACACTTATTATGGGGCGGAGATAGTATTCATATGTGTGACACCTAAACTTTCTTTGAAAATATGTCTAAGTACATCTTTGGTGAAATATACTATTTACTAAATGCTCATTAGGCTAAACTAAAATGTGCTTATTATCTGAAACGGGTTAGAAGATCTATCCGTAATAATCCACCCTCTAAGGAGTCTTCAATCCAAGAATACATCGAGTTAAGGCGTATAAACTAGAATGTGATGCCTCATAATCCATATATAAACCGTAATACTTAGGCATAATGTAAGATATAACTTTTCACATACACATCAAACCATAACACAAGGTGGCGATAAGATGAAATTCTAGAGAGAAAAGTTAGAGGTTTAGGGAACTTAGAGAGAAAGTGAAAGATATTATTATGAGTTTAACTCTACCTTGGGTAGAGAGTATTTATAGTCTTACATAACTCGCCACACTTTGGGTCATGGATCATGCATCTGTGGGTAAAGACCCGTCTGTCCTCCACGGTGTTACTTAACTAAATTACTACTTAACTTAAAGAACTACGACTACGAGCTTTCTGATTACATATACTGAGGTGACCGACTCTTTAATACCGGAATTTCTAATTCCTAACAATCTCCCCAAGGAGGTCACCTCAATCATGTACCAAAATTACATTGAATACAAATAGATATTACATCTAACACTTGATCTTGCATTCTTGATGTAGTCCTTTGCTCCTAAGCTCGTAGTCATTGATTCTTCACATTGCATGTTTGGTTATTCCAAGTGGAGGTCTTTATTGATCCACGTGATGATAATTTTGAGCCATCATTTGAGATCATCACCATCAACAATCTCGAGACATCCATTGTGGTGTTGTGACTTTGGGACCGACATGCTCACATTTTGGATCATGATTTCTTCTCATCGAGTAATGGAAGCTTTGTTGAATCAAGATATTGGCGGCAGTAGCGTAAGCATGGAGTGAAAATATCGAGTCATTGATGCACTAATCATGATTTCTTTTGAGATGAATGAGTTAAGTGAGCATGCGGCTATGGATTGACCGCTTCATTCGATCACCGCAAACGCCGCTGCACCGCATACAATGCTTAGCATCAAATCGCATTTAAAGTGTCTTTGATCACTTCGATGAATTGAGGTACACGCCCACGGTTCCCCGTTGATCAAGACAAGCATCGCCTGTGATCGGTGGGATTCATAAGAATCTCCTTGACGGGGTTTCGCGGTGTTCTAGCCGCTCTCAAACCGGAACATCTCAAAGAAGACAACACGGATGAGTGAACCAAATAATTATAAGTCCACCGATTGAAGAAAAGAGATTAAAAAACAATCGTATTGCTTCAATAGAAATTGTTTTGCAATACAACGAAGGTTTTATTGAAAATCAATTATCAATCATAAAATACCTTTTGGTTTGAAAATGAGTACACAATCGATGTGCCAAAGAAAAGAGTTTTAAGCACAAAGACCGGTTTTTCAAAGGTATCCGTCAATCCCTAACTCGAACTGTGATTGATTCAAGAAATTGAATCGCCCATTGTTTCGCTCGGTTGTCACATGGTTGATCTATATGATAGATCTCACATGCCACCTACCAGAGCTTGTTTGATGTTGGCTCGTAGGCTTTCCATCTTCATTGTGAATGTGTAAACACATCACTCGGATGTTCCGCAATACCACAAGGATAATGCGAGGACTCAAGATATAATCTCTCTTTCCACATTGTGTGAAGAGAGTCTTCATTGAAAGTGTCCTAATGAGATTTATTGATGATCTCGTGGCTCTAGACTCAATTTGTGCATATTTGGATCCTATAACGGAGACTAGGAGAGGTCTCCTTCTTCAATATCAACCATCTCTAAGAGAAAGTCGATAGATAATGTCGGTTCCCGTGAGAATGAAACAAGCCCTTTTAAGAGGAACTTGAGTGGTTTGGAAAGTTGAAGTGCGGTCGTCACATTGGGTCCATGACGTCTTGTCTTCAATACCGATGTTACCATCAAGAGCATATGAAGTGAACCCGGTTTACGCCCCTAAGGTTGAATTAATGGAGGGTCATTTGTTTTCACCCTATTTTCATTCAATTCTTTTAATTCTTCAACCCCTTCAAGCTTACCGAGACTTCATAGCTATTACCTTGTTGGGTTTATTCCAAGACTAGCTCGCCTTAGTCCGCACTCTTCCCATATCTCACTTTTCTCCTTTTATCATCATACCTAAGGACTTCTACACTAACTAGTGGATTATCCTCGGTAGATCCCTCCTGTTCGGCGGATCATGGAACCAATACCTAACCTTATCATCCTTATATCACCGTACATAAAGTAAAGTTGGTCGGTCAATTTGGTATTGTTCATCCGCCATTGGATCCAATTGAAAACCATTTGAAAATCAATTCGGATACATGTGATATATTATTAAAGCATTTTGTACCGAATTGTTTTGATATTTTAGAACGAGAACTCCCCTCAACATGTGCATCAAGTATTTGAAAATGTTTTGCACACGGAGGCAAGAGAAAGAATTAACTTCTTTTGATTACCATTTTCTAAAGATATCAACATCACTTCCTCAACCGGATCAAGTGGGTATAGCATTTAGGAAGGATGAGGTTTCCATGAATTTTGCTCCCCTCAATATGTGCCCTCGAGGTTTGAAAAGAGTTTTGCACATACTAGAGGAACCCGCACGATGGGATAAATGATCACGTTTCAAATCAAAGGTTTAAGATAGATGCTCCCGTCAACATGTGCATGAAAATTTGAAATCGTTTGTCACATGTGGCGGGGATAGCATGTACATCCGCTTATAACCATTTACCTAATTATCGCTTTAAATCTAATTTAAATCACACATTCTCCCCGATCACAATTATCAAATCATTTGAGATTTGTGATCTCGTATAGATTTAAATTGATTTTGAAAGCTTTTAAGGAGAATTGTGACTTGATTGTGAAAGTGTTTTAACCGACACGGATCGGATTTTGAGACTTTAAACTCCATTTATAAAACATGCATGTATATCTTTTGAAAACAATTTAATGCCAAATAACTTTTAATTTAATTGAAATCATTCTCCCCTCAATCAATGACGAGGTTGTTGATCGAGATAGAGATTTTGACAAATAAGTCCTCATGATTATCAAAAATAGAGATTGAGTTATTTTTCAAAGCATTTAGTTTTCAAGCAGATAGGAGTTTATAGAATCGAGCATAAGATTTGAAAACTTGGTAAAACATGGCTATGTTCTTTCTTTAAAACCGGTTATTGCTCAAGATGACAATAAACCATTTCTCTTTCTCCCAAAATATTTTTGATTTTTTTTTTTTTTTTTTTTTTTTTTTTTTTTAAGAATTCGAACAACATCTAAAGACCCATGTCATTCTTTGAATGACAAAGACAAAGACCGTAGATATTATCGAATCGAGAAAAAACATGACAAAATGACAATATTTTTTGAAGATTTTTCGAATTTTTCAAATTTTTATGGATTTTGAAGGTTTTATATTTTTCTATTTTGTTTTTCGAATAACTATTTACAAGAGATAGATGAAGAAAGACCTTTACTCCTCGTCTTCTTCCTGAAGACGTTTGAGAGTTTCTGGTTGAAGGCTTTTCAAACCAAGACGTGGAAGAATAAACTCAAAACGTTCTCTTGGAAGAGCTTTGGTGAAGATGTCCGCTAACTGATATTCAGACCTCACAAAATATAGTTCCACCACACCTTTTTCCACTTGTTCCTTGATGAAATGATGTCGAATGTCGATATGCTTTGCTCTTGAGTGTTGGACGTTGTTGCATGAGAGAGCAATAGCACTTTTATTATCACAAGAGAGGGATTTTGTTGAATTCAAAGCCATAGTCGATAATTGAGATCTCATCCATAAGATTTGAGCACAACAAGATGACATGGCTATGTATTCACCTCTGTAGGAAATAAAGTACTCATTTGCTTCTTTGAAGACCACTCACAAGCTTATCACCCAAAATCGAAAGCACCTCCCGACGTACTTGACGTGTATCTTGACAACATGCATGATCGGCATCGCATAGGCCGTTAGTGACATACCGGTGTCCTTCGTACCATAGTCCCATATTGATGGTTCCTTGGAGATACCGAAAGACCCGCTTAATCGCTTCAAGGTGCTTTTTAGTAGGCTTAGCCCGGTATCTAGCACACATGCACACAGAGAACAAAATGTCTCGGTCTCATCGGCGTGAGATACATCGGATCCAATCATACTCCGATATTTCGCTTTGGTCAATCATGATCCTCGAGAGGTCCTCATCTAGTTTGGTTCGGTCAATCATGGGGTGTCAACAGGTCACTTGAATCAAATCCAAATTTCTTTAAAATCTCTGTTGCATATTTAGATTGATTTATGAAAATGCCTCCGGACTTTGAGAAATTTGTAATCCCAAGAAAATGACATTTGTCCCATCATTGACATTTGAAACTTTGAACTCATTTCATTTGAAAACGATCACATTCCATTGGGTCGGTCGAGGCAAAAATAATATCATCAACATAAATTTGAACATGAATCAAATGTTTGCTCGACTTCGGTGAACAATGTAGGATCAATCGCTCCTTTGATGAATCCGGTTGATAGAAGAAACTTTGATAGGGTATTATACCATGCCCTCGAGCTCGCTTTAAACCGTAAAGATCCTTCTTCAAACGATAAACGTGAGTAGGATGCTCTTGATTCACAAATCCTTGAGTTGGTCCGACGAGACGACTTCTTTAAGATCTCCGCTTAGAAATGCCGTCTTTACATCCATCGATAAACTACCATGTTCTTACTAGCAAGATTAGCCGAAAGATTACGATTGCCTCGATTCGAGCAACCTGGAGCAAAGATTCTTCAAAGTCTATACCTCCTCTTGACGATATCCTTTAGCAACTAATCGAGCCTTGTTTTTCAACACATCACCATGCTCATCAAGTTTTACTTTGAAGATCCATTTTAGAGCTATAATCATAGCACGCCTCGAGCAGTACTAACTCCCATACATCCGACGATCAAACTCATGGATTTCATCTTGCATAGCATTGAACCGCCTATCTTCATTCATAGCGCTTTAACATCTTTTGGTTCGATCTTAGATAGTACCGAGTTGAAGAAGCACCATAAGGCATCGGTTGCGAGTTGCTTCCGGTTGATACAGACGAGAGGATTTCCACCGATGTTGTCTAATGGATGATCGTGAGTCCATTTTCGAGGTGTTCATGTGGCATTTGTTGAGGAACCGAAGTAGCCGAGTCGATGTCTCCTGAAGAAGATGGTTCGATGATGATTCGTGAGTAGCAAATATGTTTTCAAATGGAGCATCTTCGTGAGTCGCAGTGGATTAACTTCATCATTGATGCCGAAACATTTCCATGATGTACATTGAAGAATGATGATTTGTTGATGAGATCAAGGATCACCGCAGTGCTTCTTGACTTACGATATCGAAACCGATGGATTGACTTCATTCAACGGAATATGAGTATCCTCTGTTGTAGGATCAGACCTCATTAGTAGTAGACTCATACAGTTCATCAAACATTGATCAAACAATTTCTTTACATCATCTTCGGATGGAGGTACATATGGTGTTTCTTGAGAGGAGTTTGGAACAAGGATGAACCAATAGGACTGCTTTTGAAGCGGGTCCCGAGTGGAGTGTCCAGAGCCATTTGACCGGTCACCATCAAACGAACGTGAATTGTTTCCATGATATTTCGGTTCTTTGTTGTAGATTCGGTATCCCTTTTGTTTGGTGCATATCCTACAAATACTCCAATGTCGACTTTAGCTCTAAGTTTGCCCAAGTCTTGACCCTCATTAGTTGGATAGCACAAGGCACCAAACACACGAAGGAAAGATAGATTAGGTTTTCTTGTGGACAAGTTCATATGGAGTTTTTCCATGAATGGTGTGAATCAGGAACGATTTTGTGTAGCATGCAAGGGCAATTGCTTCACCCGTAGAAACATTGAACCTTTGAGTAGATCAAGATTGTTCTAGCGGCTTCAACAAGAGTACGATTTCGCCTTTCAACTACACCGCTCATTGAGGGTTCGTGGAACACTTCTTTGATGGTCGATTCCAACGCTTTCATAGAATTCACTAAGTTGTTTGTTGACAAACTCGGTTCCATTGTCTGCTCGACACTCGGCGCTTTGTTTAGTCTAACTGCGCAATGTTGATGAGTTTGATGATGATATCGAGTTTCATCCTTTGTCCTTAAGAATTTGACCCAGTGAATCTAGAATAATCATCAACCACAACTAACACATATTTCTTCCCAAAGATATTCTCGCACCTCATTGGTCCACATAAATCCATATGAATCATATGAAGAACTTCGTGACAGAGTTAGTGGGTTTGGGTTTATGGGCATACTTTGATTTTTCCCAATTGACATGCCGAACAAAGATGATCCTTTTCATACTTTAGTCTAGGTAAACCTACAACTAATTCCTTTACGAAAGATCGTTGATGGTGCCGAAGTTCAAGTGATTGAGACGACGATGCCATAACCATGACTTTGTCTTTGAAGCCTTTGATAACAAGCAGATTGGTGAAGCTCTCATCATGTCATCGATAGAGATAGTGTAAAGGTTTGAGCCACGAGTTCCTTTCAGCAGCTCCTTACCATTAAGATTTCTAACGAAGCGGTATGTTTTCCAAGGCTACTTCTAGATCGTAATCACGAAATTGACCAACAGAGAATGATTATGACCTAAACCTTCCACATAATACACTCGAGATGACACTATCACCAACAACATAATCTCCATAACCCATAATAGCACCGAAATGATCATTACCAAATCTAATAGCCCGATGAATTTGCTCACGGTTCATGAGTCGTGACCGTCTCCAAATATATGTTGGAACAAATGAGTCCGGTACCACGTAATCGATTTGAACGATCTGCAGCTGAACATGAGATAAGAATGGATAATCGATAATTGGGATCCCCATGCAAGAATGGGTTCCATTTGGTTAGTAGCAACAGTTGGACCACCCACATCGTAAATAGAAGCATTCATATCGACAAGTGAGGTAATGGAATCGTTGTGAATAGATGCAATACTAGTGTCTCAGATAACCCTATTTACAAGTGACCACTTCTTAAGGGAATAGTTCTACCAAGAGGGCATCCATTTTCTAGTGGGCATTATCCGATTAGTCTTATGACCAACGTGTATCCAATAAAAGCCTATTTTGTCAATGTTCTTCCCGTGGGTTTCCATTGTTTTCTAACTCTCTTTCGCTTTTGCCTTTAGCCTTTTAGTATGAGTTTTAGCATTAACAATATTAATCGGACAATTAACATCATTAGGCAAAGCATTGACATCACATCCATGATTAGAAACAGATTCAAGCAAACATCGAACAAGTTTTGCAAATAGTATCGAATTCAATTAATTACGACTTTATGGCTAATACTAGAATCAACACGATTCGTTTTATTCGATTCAAACATAAGGTTCCTAGATTGTTCTTCTACTTTCTTCCGCACATTCTTAGCTCGAGAGGTCCTATCATTCCTTGTATTGTCTTGAGACTTTGACCGCTCCCTTTAATGTCACCGATTACTCCGTAGAGGAATGGGAACATTAGTTTGTTTTACTACTCTTGCACCACACCGCTTAGATGTGCCGGGATCTGAACTACATGCGTGTGCACTACGGTTCACTTTCGCAGCTAGATGTACCGAGATTAGTACTCCTAGAAGGCACATTTGAGTTCTCTTTCTTAGCATTGATGATCTAGAATCGAACTACTCAATGGTACACTACTCTCACATTCAAGCCATTGGGAATCGAGTGCATGTCATGTTTGGCCTTAGGCATCGAGCATGGAATCAAAGGGTTAACTCTCTCACCTAATGTCTTTGGGCATATTGTGATCAAACATTCTAAGATTTCTTGAGATCGTTTGGCATATGAGCATGCATGTCCAATTGCATTATCATGAGGTTTCTAGCTTATCCTCTTCAACAATCTCACGCAGGCATTCTAAGCAATCCTTAAGGGATGAGAAATATGTTTGAATGGCAAGTTTGTTATTCCTTAGATGAGGGGGGACATATGTCACAGATAAAGCATATTTATTACTAGAGTAAACCTTAGATACAACATTCTCCTCATTGATCATTGGCATTTTCCCTTTTACCTGACTCTTTAGATTCTCGATTTCCTTTTGCAATGAAGTTATTTGTTCGTTGTTTTTGTTACGAGTGACTTTAATTGATTCAAACAACTCATTGAAATGACGTTTAACCTTTTCATTTTCTTCTAGAAAACTTTCGTTTTCCTTTTGTAAAGCATTTACTAGATTTTGAAGATGAAACGCTTGAGAATTCTCGAGAATCTAAAGGAGGAGGCATTTGGGAGCTCGTCATATTGTTCGTATGACCCTTTAATCGAGAGATTCGGGCTTTCAATTTTTTGATCGTGTTACATCGAGCATGAATCTGCTCATCTCGCTTTGTTAATTTGAAAACTCGCATCAAACTCGAGCATCTAAGATGTCTTGATATTTGAAGTTTTGACATTTTCTTTGAGATGTTGATATTTTAGTTGTAGATTAAAATACTCAACTCTAGTTTAGAAAATGTTTAACCAAATTGTCATGATCATCCAGCTCAATTTTCTCATTTAGTTTAGAATTAGTTTTTCAAGCTCAATGACACGATCATGGGAGACTTTCAGGCCACGATAGTTCATGAAATTTGAAGCATTAATAGAGCAATTTGAAGCGTTGAAAAACACATCTTATGCAACACATTCAAGAATAAGATTCTCATTTAGTGTATGCAAGTTCTTTCTCTCAATCTCATTGTATTTTAGTGCACGCTCATAATCACTAACTTCAAAGAACCATTGCATCAAATTCTTTTCCATACCCTTAATATCGCCTTCTACCCCTTTTAAGACTCTCAAAGTGATCTTTAAGTTTAAAGAATGGCATGACCTCGCTAAATAACATTCTTTCATTTGTTCAAAACCTCTTTCACCTTCGCTTATACCAGGGAGTGATCCTTTTTACAAGTTTTCTCAAAATCAACAAATAGTTGGAATATAACGATTGGCTAATTAATGTCTTGCTTTTAGTGGCAATTGTTCTAGGTACAAGATGCATAGGTGTATTAGAGGATACACATTGTTTCAGGCATTTTCCGAAGGGAGGGTTTGTTTCACAATATTTTCATTTTCGCTTATCTAAATCCATTTTCCGTAAGACTTGTTCTGGAGTCAACAAAGTCTCGAGGCTTAAACTTGTTCAAGGAAATCCAGCTTTATTTCTTGTAATCATGAGGAGAGAAGATTATGTTTTCTCTTTGCATTTGGGATCATTTTGCTTCTTATTCATCTTTTCCTAGTGATTTCATTTAATATCTTATCTTCCTCGGTGCACTCAACGCAACTAGGTTTCGCCTAGGTTTAAGGATTTCATCACCATCATAAAGCACCTTATGAGCATTTCTAGCCTTTTTAATTACCTCCGATTTGGTTCCTCAACAAGGGAATGCTATGCTTATCGCTAAGACTCGATGTTTGGTGACCATGTGAGCAATCAATGGTGTTTCCTTGTATGTACAACTTGTTTTCTAGTTTGTTTTCAAAGTTTTCGATTAGAAAATCTCTCAAGAGTTTTGATTCCTTTGCATTAAATTCTTGCTTAAGCATTTTCACATTTTCTTGAAGTTCGTGTTTTGTTTAGCTGTTTTAGAAAGTTTTTCTTGCAAGGAATTTAATTTTGTTTCAATACTTCTTCTCTAAACTTACTTTTCTAATTCATCGCACTCACTGGGCATCCATTTCCCCTCACGAGTGGTCAACTCAAATTTTGCACGTTGTTCATAAATAGCAACACGCCCTTATAGGCATTTAGTTCGAAATTATGGAGTCATCGAGCACATGCAGTTGTATTCATCAAAGACATAGTCATTGTTGATCGCAAGATGCATCACTTGGTACAACTTCACTTTCACTTTGTTTCACGATTGATCGTATGGGACAATATTGATATTACCCATATTTTCAATATTTGATTCAAAAGTTTCGCTTGGTTGTACTTTGTCATGCATCCGCTGCACATCAAGATCATCGATAGTTTTAATACCTCCGAGATGAGTATGTCCTTGATGCCGCCTTGTGGTGAAGAAGAGATCTGGAAGAAACCATTGGAGAGATGCTAGCCATAAAAGATTGTGTGCAGAGGTCCATCATCTACATCGTAGTCGTAAGCATCACGGCCGCCGACTTGAAAGGCGCTCGATGATTGTGACCTATCTCCCGAATAGGTCGCTCATCCACATCTCGCATCATAGGTCTTGGCATTACCCTCAAGAAGAAATAGCACCTCTTCATCTAACGCAACACCATTGTCTCCGCCAGCCAACAAAGATCTTATCTCTCAAGTAATCGATTCTCGTGGACGCTTTGAGATGTGCGCCCTTGCAATGTGTCCCTCACCACCACGCTTATAGCACTTGATCGGCTTAGCTTGACCTTGGTTACCATTCCTTCCTCGATTCCGATTGCCACATAGCCTCTACCAAAGACCACCCCTTCCCCGATCATACCGTCTTTCCGAACGGTTGCACCACCATCCTTCCATCTTTAACAAAGAGCTTGATTGTGAGGGTTAGATGTCGCTCGAGGTTGTTGTTGGTTTGTGGGAGAGAATTCATGTTTTGGCTAATCGTAAGAGCTAGTTGATTAATGAAGCTTCCCACGTGCATCAAAGACGCTTGTTTGTACATAGGATCGTGAATGAGTTTGTGATTACCATTACCCAAGGGTATGACTTGTGAAGCTTTGGTTTTGATTCCGATGTTTGAGTAGAAGGCGCTTGAATCATTAGACGAGCTTGTCTCTCCCGGGTTAGTTTTGAACCGATTGAGAATCAATTTTCAAACATGGCATGTCTCTCATTCAAGGAGGAAGGCATAGAGTTGCTCATAGTTTGTGTTCTTCAATCCTTTAGTAAGCTTCACAATGTAACAAACTTGTGCCATTCAGATTCATGTTGTTTACAAATTTTGAATTCAACTGAATGTTAGGCATAGTCATTCGATGTTCCTCATGTCATTAACTAACTTATGAAATCTCACATAGTACTCATAGACATTCTCATCCGGTTTCATCTTGAAGTGCTCAAATTCGCCATAGAGTTGTGATTCTCCTTCCATGGTTAGTTCAACCCGAGAAGCATCTTAACATTATCCCAAATGCCTTTGCATCGTTGTTATGATTGATCGCCTTGAGATGTCTTTAGGAAGACCTTGAAGGACAATGTTCAAGCCCCGATATCTCGTGATCGAATCTCTTTTTCTCCTTATCATCAAGCTCATCATACATCTTAGGTCCGCCCATTCCGTAAACAGAGTGCCATCTTCATTAGTATCAAGTATGTCTCTAGTCGCCTCAACCCGATATGGTCCTTCATCAATGGATTTGAGAATGTTGACTCCATTTTCCTTTCCAAGGCAATACAATCCGATTCGCTGAGCCCAAGAATCGTAGTCGGCCTCACAAGCATGGGTGGATTAGTATCCGATCCAAATGCTTGTACATCCTCATGAATCGTGGAGATGATGTAGGGACGTTGGTGGACATGTTATCGATTATACGGATTTTATAACTCAATGATTAAACCGGAAATAGATTCTTTCACTGGATTTTACTAAATCAAGAGAAAACCGTAAACAATCACCAAGTCGCTAGATGATAAAGCTCTAAGTCGCTAGAAACAAATCCACTAAGTCGCTACCAATTAATTCGCTAGATACCAAGTCGCTAGAATCCCAAGTCGCTAACAGAAAAACAAGTCGCTAAGTAGTAACTCACATCGACCAAGTCGCTAACCAAATTTTGGCGCACCAATTACACAAGTCGCTAGAAACACAAGTCGCTAAAGAGAAACTCACATCGACCAAGTCGCTACTATTGTCGCTACCCGTAGTGGAGAGTCCACTACTTGTCATTTAACTCGCTAGCTCTAACTCGCTAGCTTTTAACACTCGTAAGTCGCTACAAAATAATGAAGCAAGTCGCTATGAAGAAAGGTTATCCGTGAACTAACTCGCTACCATGAAAACCATATAAACATCACTTTTCAATCCAAAACAACCCAACCAAGATGATTCAAGCTTACCAAATGAAAACCTAAACACTTATGATGATTCTAAACACAAAAGTACCAACAAAATTCAAACTTTAACACAAGAAATCAACCAAATGATGCAAAACCACTAAACTTTTCAAACTCAAAACCTCCTAAAACCACTATAAATCCAAAGATGTGCAAGATATGATCTAACCATGGCTCTTGATACCAATTGTAAGATATAACTTTTCACATACATCAAACCATAACACAAGGTGGCGATAAGATGAAATTCTAGAGAGAAAGTTAGAGGTTTAGGGAACTGAGAGAAAGTGAAGATATTATTATGAGTTTAACTCTACCTTGGAAGGTAGAGAGTATTTATAGTCTTACATAACTCGCCACACTTTGGTGCATGGATCGTGCATACGGTGGGTAAAGACCCGTCTGCCCTCCACGGTGTTACTTAACTAAATTACTACTTAACTTAAAAGAACTACGACTACGAGCTTTCTAACGATTACATATACTTGAGGTGACCGACTCTTTAATACCGGGAATTTCTAATTCCTAACACATAAACGTCACATTAACTCGGCCTTTTGTAACATCAAAACCAATATTTGCTAACGTGTGTAAAATTATGAACAATCACCTTTTAATAAATTTCTATAAAATTTGGCGATTTAAACACATGATGAACCGAATATCTCACAAACCTCTTTTCTTTCTTTTTTTTTTTTTTGGCTCACATATCACACACAATAATGATATCGAATGGAAACACAATTGGCTCACATATCAAAGGTTGACTTCTTCAATAATACCCGATCATAACCCACAAATTCAACCAATGGAACCAATCACAATTTGCAACCTCTCGACTATGGACTTAAAGAAACTACAGGGTAGGCGAGGCGTATAGGTGTTACGATACATATATAACATTTAAGTGGTGTATAGACAAAAAGAAAAGATAGGCTCAACAGTTATTCTTGGGGTGATCATTCTTTTTAATCTCTATCGATAATATTGTTCCAGAAAAGGTGACAAAACCACGAATACATGATCGTAACGAAGACCACGATACCCATGATTGCTCGATTCCCTAACTCGAATAAGCTAAAGATAGAACCAAGTAATCCTTACCAATATTACATCAAAAAGGGTGACAAAATCACAAATACATAATCGTAACGACGACTACGATACTCGAGATTGCTCAATTCCCTAATCTCAATAACCAAAGGTTAGGATGAAGAATGAATAAGGGTTTTACCGGGAATGACTAATCGATTTGAAAAGTTAATATACACCATGTAAACAAATGGCTAATTTTGGGTTTAATCCTAGAACTTTTAACCAAGTTAGGCAAGTCATCCAATTATATCAATAATACTCATTAAGGTGATCTCGAATAGTATATCAAACCAAGTTCTAAAGTTTACTGCAAGTCAGCGGCACACTTATATTTTTGTAAATTTTAAATAGTGGAAACGGAATAGGCTAAATCCTCACAATATGGCAATAAGGGTTATATGTGCGGGTTATGCAACTTATGATTTCACAAAAACATGCTATTTTTTTTTAATTTAAGCATATACTAGGCATATTTTTGAAAATTAAGTACAAGTATACGTTCTAATTCTCCATCCACTACGTTCTAATTCTCCATCCACCACTTGAGATGTACAATGTTCTTGTTGTACAAATTAAAATTAAGTATAGGAAATATAAAGAATTAGAATGAAAACTCCCGTGAGATTTGCTCGGTATGATCCTCCAATATACATTTGAGAGGAAATGAAAAGTGGGAGTTCATTAAGACCATAAATCGTTCAAACTTGTCAATAATATATAGACCACAGAAAAGGAAACTCGAGAACATCTTATTAATAATTGGTTAGAAAATAAAAATACGAGAAATTACAGGCAGATAGTCGATACGATGTAACCATGAAATATTGGATACGCCGTATCAACTGCCTGTAGTAAATACAAAAGTTCAGGTCAGGGGTAGATACACCGTATCCACCTAAGTGAATACGTCGTATCGACCAACTGACATAAATACCGAAATAAAAATATACTAAAGACAAAATAAAAGATAAGCATGGGTTGCCTCCCATGAAGCGCTTGTTTGTGTTCAAGTCACGAGTATGACTCTGCCCTTATTTACTGTGTAATAGGGTGTTCATCCTCCCAATTGAAATCAAGTGCGGGTGATAATAGCAATAAACACCATACGGGTGTAAATAAGCTACTAGAGGTGGAATAAATATGTAAAGATCATACCTTGGCAATATTTGTACTTCTTTCATTACCTTACCCGATTTGGTTGATAAATTGGATGACTTGAGCATTCCATGTGAAAGAGTAATATGTAGAGGAAAAATGAATCTCCTTTCTTCTTGGTAAGTCTCTTTGGTAGTAAGGTGTCCCTTGACTTCCGTAAAAGATTAGAAAGGATCTTTGGCAAGTAAAAGTTCGAGTTAATCTATATCCTTCATAGGATTGGAATCATTATCTTCTTCAATCACAGTTATGTTTAAGAGCACATCGTTAAATTCTTCCTTGAGCTCCACCAAAAGCAGGTTGATAACAGGTTCTTTATGTGCTTCATTAGGTAGTGTAATATATTCCACCTCATCATCCATTTGTTTTGCAACATGTTTAGAAATTCTAGCAACTATTAGTAACGCGATCAATAACATTTAATAAATTTATACCACTTTGTGTTGTAAGTGACTCCAATTCATCTTGTGAGTCTCCATTTTCAACTAGTGGTCTTACAATTTCATCTTCGTCTCGAATATCTGCCTTGAATAAGTCATCCCAGATTTCTTCAAAATCTCTCGTTGGGTAAAAATCTAGCTTATCCGTTCCACACATGAATACTTCCTTTTGTTGTGGTAATTGCGGTATGTCATCGTACACATTATCATCAAACCTTTTAATATTAGAATACTGATTATCTTCATCTGAGGGAATATTATCATGTTGTTTTTATAAGATGAGAATATTTATTCCAACTCGGGTGGAAAGTCACAAGTAATAACACCATACATCATTGTTCCACATTCATCTTCATTTTTATCATAAGCACTTTCGGATGAATAAGATTCTTGGTAAATAATTTTTGGATTTTCATTCAAATCAAACACTTGTGACTCTTCCTAATCTTGTGCAATTTCGGGAGAAATAACACCATTAATAACTATTGTCGGAATCTTATTCACATCAAAATCATATGATTCTTTATCATCATCATTATTCCCTAAAGTTCAAGTGTGTCGAAACGGCAATTTCTTTCTTTCTTTCGATGACTTTTCTTGTTTCAATAACAAGTATTCTTCCGTCGTGGGTTCTTTCTTCTCGATGAATTGTCCCTTATATCTTGCACTTTTCGAGTCATACACCTGATTATTGCTCAAGGCTTTTTCTTCTTTAAGCTTAATATATTCTTTCATAGTAATATCCGGATTGTCCATCTTCATTATTACCTGAAAGATAAACAAACAAGAAAACTAGAAGTAACCGAGATAAAATATACTGAACAATGAAAATTAATAAACACTGAAAATAAAAAACGAAAAATATTTTTGGGTCGCAGAAGATCGATACGCCGTCTCCAACAAACAATTGATACACCATATACGACACAAGTCAATACACCATATCCAACAGACAATGAAAAACAGAATGTACACAGACTAACAAGCAAACAAACCAAACACACAAAAACAAACTAAAACAAAAAATACCAATAAAACTAGTAAAAAGATAAAATCGCTCTCCGGCAGCGGGTTCAAAAACTTGATGTGTCGTTTACTATAGTTAATTATTGTTATCTGGTTTTAATATTTATTTTATGCCGAGTTTACCTATAGCAAACACTAATGGGCAGTTACCCGGTCGATGGTAGGTTAGTTGGTAAGTAGGGTGTCGATCACTAAGAGTGAATTTCTAGTACACTAATTCTAAAGGTATTTTATTATACCAAATTAACCTATACTAACACAAAGGAGGGTTCAGCCTACGAGACTGACACGAGTTTGATTTTCTAATAAGCTAATAAAGTAAAACAAACAATAAAAGTAAGAAGACACTAAAAAAGGATAGGAAGAACGTATTAACCAAGTTAATCATATAAGATGTTTGATTAGTCTAAGACCTATAGCGACGATACTCACAAATTGGCGTTTATCATATTTAAACCTAGCTCATCACTAAGATCTAAATTTACGGATTAAGTTTTTCAACAGATGTAATCATGTCACGATTACTCAAAATACACATAAAGCACACCGAAGTGATTATCGTGTTAGCGATTATTCACCTAAGGCTTCTGTTAACCAATGATGAATGTTTATTCACTGCATGCTCACATAGGACTTTGATTAACACAGTAATGGCTAATGAATGATGTAATACACATAATCAAAACACAAGATTAAGCTGCCTATCGAATTAGTAACAAATCAAAACACTATATAATTAATAACTTGGCTAAAACATAAGGGTGTTAGCCCATAATCTTAGTTGCAAATTACATAAACATAATCACAATGCATAAAGTATGGAACATAGTAACTACGATACGCTAACCAAATGATTAAGTGATGTAACAACGATTAGAGATATTCTCCGAGGATGATTGTGTAACACCCCTATTTTCATAGATCGCAGCGGAATTTGATCTGGGGTATTACTTCATGGATACAAAGTCATGATAATAGGAAACGACTCGACAAGAGACGTTTTGGAAAAGATAAGTTATCATTCATTATTTTATCAGATTTTTATAGTAATAGATGTACTTTTACCACAAAATAGGTCCCAAAGATACGTTTTAAAGCAAAAAAAGATGAATGATAACAGGTATGGACGTCCTTATATCCAATGTCACACCATGCCATAAGTCCTAAGGGAGGGGGCCTAGTTACCTGGGATAACATGCTTAAAGGTCAACACTAAGGTTGAGTGAGGTCATAGGTTTTAGGTAGTAATAGGTTTGAATACAAGCTTCACTCAGAACAGTGGTGTTAATACAAATATCGTCATTAAACGTTATTTATATTTTATGATCTTTACCTAAGTTTTGTTAACGACAAAAGTAAATTTAATTTTTATAAAGCTCAAAGCTTGTCAAGTTTAATAGATATTAAAATAAGCTTTTCAAATAATATCTTCATCACTCAAGCATTTACATTGTGATTAATCATATTTTGATATGACTCTAAACCATAATGTATGTTAGTATTTTTAGTTCAAGAATGTTTTGGTTTTTTAAAACAAAACATTACATATGTATTTACATTTTAACATATTTCTAAAAATAGAAAAACAAACACATGACATCATGTAGTGCATCATTGAAATCCTTAGAAGATTTCACTAGATACTTTGTGTAGATTTATACTCTACATATCTTACACAATCTTGAATAGATATGGTTGAATTTGGTAAGATTTTGTGATCTTGCTGTCAGACCCCGGCGGCACCAAATATTAACACGGACGAAACCATTTTGAGGGGTCCGTGGTCCGTGGTTGCTGCTGAGCATTTTGGCTATAAATAGCAAAGCCAAACCAAGTTGTTTCATCCCTTTCCATCATATTCTTATACATTCCTTCTTTCTAACATTTCTAACTCAGTTTCATATCATATTAGTGATCTCTTTTGTAGCAAAGAAGATCAAGGCACATTCAAGCTTCAACAAGAAGTTGAAAGTCTTGTTTGTTTGTTGTTGTATGATCTTGTGGTGATTCATACATCATTGTTGTACCAAACCATCATAATATTGTGAGTGTGAGTGGTTAGTACTTTAGTCCTTAAAATACATTGTGTGTGGGAGTGGTTGTACCTTTGAAAAGAACTCGACATCTAGCTTAGTGTCGGAAATAGTGTGTAAGCGAAGTGTAAAGGTTTCTCCGCCGGTGAAAGGAGCTTCTTTACTAGTGAAGTTAAACTCTCGAGTGTGAGACTCGGGGAGTAGAGTAGGGCAAGGAAAAAGAGTCCTTGTAGACCGAACCACTATAAACAACTTGTTGTGGTTTGATTGTTTCTTTCCTTATCTACTCTTTATATATTGTTGATTACTATTAACTAACATATCTAAGATCAATATCAATTGATCTTTCAATAAGTTTCAAAACAAAGTTTTTAATCGGTAAACCATTCAACCCCCCTTCTAGTTTTCCACAATTGGTACCAGAGCCTCGTTGCTCGAGAATTTCTAAAATATTTTGTATTTTATAAACTTGAAACGATCCATGGATTCCGAAAACTTTAAAGAAGGGCAATCTATGCAAAGACCACCACTCTTTGAAACCAATGGATTTATCTATTGGAAAAAACGTTTTGAAACATATGTAAAATCAAAAGATATAGATCTTTGGTTTGTTATAGTTAAAGGGGATTTTAGTTCTACAATAAAAGATATTTCTGTTGATGATCAAAAGAAATTAATAGCTAAAAATAATGAAGCTAAAATGATGCTTTATAATGCTTTGCCTAGAAAAGAATATGAAAGAACTTTTATGTGTGAAACCGCTAAAGACATTTTGGAATCTTTGATTATTACACATCAAGGAAATTCACAAGTCAAGGATAACAAAATTGATCTTCTTGTTCAACAATATGAACAATTTGTTATCCCTGAAGATGAAACCATTGATTGTGGCTTTGCTCGCTTTAATACTATTATTACATCACTTAAAGCACTTGATGAATCTTTTTGTAGTAAGAACTTTGTCAGGAAATTTCTTAGATCACTCCATCCAAAGTGGAGAGCAAAAGTGACGGCTATTGAGGAATCAAAAGATCTCTAAAAAATGCCTCTAGACGAGCTAATCGGAAACCTCAAAGTACCCGAAATGGTAATGGAGAAAGATTCGGAAATCATCAAAGGAAAAAGAGAGAAAATCAAATCCGCTGCTCTAAAAGCAAGAACGGAATCAAGTGATGATGACGAATCTTGCTCCTAGTAGTGAAGATGAGGAGTATGCTATGGCCGTTAGAGATTTCAAAAAGTTCTTTAGAAGAAGAGGAAAGTTTGTAAGACAACCTCGAGAAGAAAAGAAGCCATTCCGAAAAGATCGGGATGAGAAAAAGGGTAAAGGTGAAAGAAAGTGTTTTAGATGCGGTGATGCAAGTCATCTAATAGGAGATTGTCCCAAGCCACCTAAAAGCAAAACTCAACAAGCTTTTGTAAGTGGTGCTTGGAGTGATAGTGAGGATGATGAAGAGTCGAGCAAGGATGAGATCGCTCTAATGGCACATGAGTCAAACGAGGTACATTCCGACTCATCTTATTCCTCTATTGATGATGACACTTTGCAAAAACAATATAATCAATTGTGTGAGCTTAGTCTAAAAATCATAACTAAAAATAAGTTTTTAAAGACTAAAAAAGAATTTTTAGAAAATGAAGTCTATGAGTTAAAAGAAAAGGCAAAACGATTAGAAAAGGGAAAAGCAAATGACGATGGTTGCAAATTATGTCAAGAGCTTAATCTTGAAATAGAAAAACTAAAGCTCACACAAGATGTTCTAATCGAACATAATTCTAAGTTTAAAAGGTTTAACAAAAACATTGCTTGTGCCGAAGAAATAGTTAGAATTCATAAAACACCAGGAAACATGAATAGACTAGGATTTATTGAGGTATTAATTCCAAAGAGTCAAACAAAAACGGCCAAAAAAGACATATAAATCAATCTGTCTGCAAGACAACACGGACCGACGGACCCAAAATAGGGCTCCATCCTTTGTAAAAATGGTGCCGTGGGACCGCAGCAGATGTAATGTTTGTGATACGGACCGTAGTGAATTTGTCAAAGTAACAAAGAAAACCAAGGATAGTGTTAAACTAAAAGTCATGTTACATCGTAAGTAGGACTTGCTAGAAATGAATTTAGATCTAAAACTACTCAACAACGACATAAAACACCTTTACCAAACGCCTTTCCTAAGAGCAACCACAACATACAACCCAACTATCAATATAATGGTTGGAATCAAAACTTCCCTAGACCATATCAAACTCCAGATTACATGCCATGGAACTCTTACCCATCATTTCCATACATGAATCAAGTAAATGGTATGTTTAACCCAAACGGACCCATGAGATATTGGGGACCAAACGCTTGAGTTATTTGTGTCTTAGGTATGATTGAAAGTTGGATTGGAACCTGATGAGTGGATAAAAGATATTGGATGCTCACGACACATGATGGGTAACAAAAGCCTCTTCTCAATATACCAAGAGTATGACGGAGGTAATGCCACTTTTGGTAGCAATCTCAAAAGCAAAATCATTGGCAAAGGTACGATCACTCATAACTCCCTAACTATTGAAAATGTTGCTCATGTCGATAGGTTAGGATTTAATCTACTTAGTATTAGCCAATTATGTGATAAAAAGTATAAAGTACTATTTGAAGAAAATGGTAGTAAAATACTAAAAGATGGTATCACCATAGCTAAAGGAGTTAGGAAAAATAACATATACGTCATGAAAATAGATAAAACATCTAATGACAAACTTTTTCTAACAACATTAGATGATAGCTCAACTCTTTGGCATAGATGCTTAGGTCACGCTAATATGATACTTATACAAAACCTATCTTCAAAAGAGCTAGTTAGGAATTTACCAAAACTTAAATATGACCAACATTTTTGCGATGCTTGCAAAATTGGTAAACAAACCCATAGTAGTCATAAGGCTAAAAACATGGTGTCCACATCTAAGTGTCTAGAACTTTTGCATATGGACTTGTTCAATCCATCCGCTATCAGAAGCTATGGAGGCAACTTATACACTTTGGTCATAGTAGATGATTACTCAAGGTTTACTTGGACGTTGTTTTTGAAAACCAAAAATGAAGCTTTTGATAAATTTGAAATTCTTGGCAAGAAATTCAAAATCAACTAGGTGTTAACATTGTGTCGATCCGAATGGATCATGGTCGCGAATTTGATAATGAAACACAATTTGGAAACTTTTGTGATACAAATGGCATAACACACAATTTCTCGGCTCCTCGAACACCTCAATCAAATGAAGTTGTAGAACGTAAAAATAGAACCATTAAAGAAATGAGTATAACAATGCTTAATGAACAAAACATTCCTCAAAAGTTTTGGTTTAACGCCATTGACACTTCTACATATATTTTAAATAGAGTCTTAATACGTCATTTCTTAAACAAAACACCATATGAATTATATAAAGGTAAAAAGCCAACTTTAGGATATTTTAGAGTGTTTGGATGTAAATGTTTCATTCTCAATACTAAAGATTATCTCACCAAGTTTGACCCAAAGTCTTATGAAGGTGTATTTTTTGGTTACTCACAAACTAGTAAAGCTTACATTGTCTTAAACAAAGAAATAATGAGAGTCGAGGAATCGTTGAACATAACATTCGACGAAAGTCCACCTCCCTCTAAGACATCACCTTTGGTAGATGATGACTTAGTTAAAAGTCAACTTGTAGAAAGTCAAGAAATAATTAAAAATGACAAGGAAGATGAACCATTAAATAATGAAATTATAAACATCAAAGAATCTAAAGTCATCCTTTAGAAAAGGTCATAGGACAACTAAATCAAAGAACCTTAAGATCACAAGCCCAAAATCAAAGTAATCATTTTTGTTTTGTATCTACCATTGAACCGAAAAACATAAATGAAGCAATAAAAGATGAATCTTGGGTAATTGCTATGCAAGAAGAGTTAAACCAATTTGTTATAAATGATGTTTGGAAGTTAGTTCCAAAACCTAAAGATCAAACTATAATTGGAACGAAATGGGTTTTTCGAAATAAAATGGATGAAAATGGTGTAGTGTCTAGAAACAAAGCTAGGCTTGTCGCACAAGGATATAATCAACAAGATGGGATTGATTATGATGAAACTTATGCACCGGTAGCTAGGCTCGAGTCTATTAGAATCTTACTTGCATATGCATGTGCTTATGACTTCAAATTATTTCAAATGGATGTTAAGAGTGTGTTTCTTAATGGGTTTATTAACGAAGAAGTATATGTTGCTCAACCTCCCGGTTTTACCGACTTTGAGAACCACATCATGTCTTCAAACTCAAGACTTTTCTTGTTGAAAACAAATGCACCATGGGATTAGTAGATAATACTCTTTTTACTAAGAAAAAAGAATCACACATTATCATTGTTCAAATATACGTTGATGACATCATATTCGGATCAACTTGTCAAGAGCTATGTGATGATTTCTCTAAAGTTATGCACGATGAGTTTGAGATGAGTATGATGGGTGAGTTGAACTTCTTTCTAGGACTTCAAATTAAACAACTAGAAGATGTCATATTCTTTAACCAATCTAAATATATAAAAGTGTTAGGTCACTAAGTTTACAACACAAGCATCAATAGAAAGAATAGAGAAGAGATAGAGGTCAGTTGAACAATATTCAAACACACACACACGAAATACTTAGCCGGTTATGCGTAGAGTGTAAAGGAGAGAATAAATTGAACAACCAACCCTCAAGTGAGGGTTATTACAAGGTATTTATAGGAGGAAAGCTAGGGCAACACTCTTAGTTCCCATCCTTTTCTTTATTGGACTTGGGCCTAGGCTTATGGGCCTTCTACATAAGCCTAAGGCTAATTTCTAACATAAAGGCCATATTAAGCTAACTATTACATATGAATCACTAACATTTGAATTAGGTTTAGGAGTGATTCCAACAATCTCCCCCTAAGTGTTGGGGATGAATGAATATGAATGGTTAAGGTACAGATGTAATAGTAGCTTTGACGTCTTCTGACATTCTTCTTTCTTGTGAGAAGAATTGCCTTGATATGAACAATCTCCCCAGTGTAGAGAAATTGTTTTCTTTAAATAGTTCTGCTTTGACGTCATCTTAATATGTTCTTTGATCATTGTTCTTTGTGATGGTAGTGATAGTATGTTGTTGTTGTCTCGCATCAAGTCTCGCTTCAGTTCCGCTTCACGCTCCAATGTCTCCACGTCATTCTTCAACATGCTCACACGCTCTTTGACGTTGGATTTCAGTACTGATGAGGTTCTTTAATTCTTTGAACTTTGTAGATTCTTTGATTTTGATGACGAATCATTCAGACTTTTGTGTTGCCTTTTGAGAGAACTTTCATTAGTAATGTTGTTGGTATGAGCATGTGTAGAATCTTCATGATCAGTCCGCTCTAGAGCTTCCATAAGAAGTAAACATAAGAAAGGTTAGTAATAAGCGGATTCCGGCACTTACAAGTTCGAACTTCGAGAGTGTTAACAACATAGTGTGAAAACACAACTCTAATTCTCACAAAGGCCGTTCCTGAACAGGAGTCCCACAAGTGAGATAACGCGATGTACCAAAGTACATCTACGGTTCGATGAGTCATTGAGGTACACCAAGCATCACCTCACGATCAGACCGCTTGAGACACACTAAGCGTAATCCACGGGAGTTACCGGCGACCGCTTTGAGTCGCTTGATGTTGACCACGACAGAGTTTCCACTCAATCACCGAGGATCACAATTGTGAACCTCTCATAAATGTTCTCGACATTGCTAAGATCCGTAGGACTCGATAACGATCACCGATGTTCTTATTGTTGACCAACCAGTGATGAAATGTCAAGTGTACCTAAGAGACCTTTGATGAATCTCGTGGCTCTAGACTCAATAGTGCGTTTGGTTTTCCGAGCGGAGACTAGGAGAGGTCTCCTTTCAATACCAAAGAATCTCTAAGAGAAAGACGATAGTTTACGAGGGTTCCCCGTGAGAATGAAACAAGCTTCGCTGAGAGAAACTTGAGTGGCTAAGAAGGTTTAGTGCATGCGCCACCGGGTCCATGACGACTTTTAATCTTCAATACCGTGTCAACTAGTGACAACCAAGAGTATATGAATTGAACCCGTGTCCGCCTAAGTTGAATAACTGGAGGCTATTTCTTTTCACCCTTTCTTTGCATTTCTTTTAATTCTTCAACTCCTTCTTTCTCCAATTCTCATTTTCTCCTTTTATGATCAAACCTAAGGACTTCTAGTTCTAACTATTGGTAGTGTCCATGGGTAGATCCCTCCGGCTCTGGCGGATCATAGGACGGTTATTCCTAACCTTAATCTCCTTATAACTCCATTGCTATAAAACCATTTACAAGAAAATCTCTCGTAGTGTTTGTGAATGAAAAACATTTTGTACCACTGTGAGAGTTTTATCCTTTAGCAAAAATACTCCCCCTCCACACATGCTTAAGTGTTAAGACAGAAATCTGCACGGTGAGAGTGAAGCACGCACTTTTGAATTGATCGACTCAAGATAGACAATCCCCCGCGAGACACGGTTACGTTGATTAGTTAAAAAGTTACATTGTCAGCGTTTAGGTGACAACTAGCTCTAATAACTATCTTGAAGGTGTGGACAAACCTCGAAAGGTTGTCAAACCCGTCAAAGATCATGTCTACCAGGAGTTTCTCGAATGGTACATTCTACTCGGACAAGTCCTTTGCAAGACACGTTTACATCACTAGCGAACTAGCTTGAAATTATTACCCGTCCCGGACAAGTCTTTTTGTGTTACTAACAGTTAAGATCTCGTCAATTCGTTGGTTAAGTCTATAGCACAAAGATTCATTTGCAGTTACACAACATATTTCTTATCACATAAATTTTCTCCCCCTCAAAAATGGCATATAAATGTTATTTTTGAAGAAATTTTGAGAATAAATATGTCCATTTTGAGTTTTGTGGGAAGATAACACAAAGAACATTTTGTGAACAAAGTTTTTAATTCAAATACTCCCCCTAAACTAGTGATATAAACGGTTGAGGTTTTGAAAATCATAAGGGGAAGTACTTGTTCTTTTGAGCAAAACCTTGAAAAGTGAAAGGTTTGATAGGTTTTACTCAAAAGTAAGAAGCTTTCGCCCTTTTATAAGGATTGTGGCAATCAAGCGCACTACGTAGTCCTTACTTGACAAGTACGGGTTGTACATCGTTATGTGTGCACAAGCCATCGCCATAAAAATCACACATCCAAATTATATGAAAAGAAGTAGTTCAAGGGTACCAGAATTCCATCAATCTTGCCAGAATGCGAATGTATGCTGATAGCCGAGAGCAATCTCGACGACCACCTACAAAGCTCTCCAGTGTTCAATCGATCCCTTCGATACAACCTTTCATCAATCTCGTAATGATCCTATTCACATCCCGCTTTGTCCTTAGAATTCCATCGCTTTGACCCAATTCCTTCATGTATATCCTTCAACCTATAAGCCAATCCATCCCTAACCTTCTTCAATGTGTGATCCCAAACTTGTGAAGATCTTTACACGCCATCAAGCAATGCGTTGTGTTTCACTAAGGTAAACCACTCCGAATGGTTGGTCGATGAGTGTGTATTGTGAAAGCCGGTTGATGTCGGGAAGATCTAGCCGAGGTGGAGTGAAGTTGACACGGTCCGATATGATTCAACCGCAAGTCGAGATCTTCTACACGCTTTTTGATGACTATGCTTCGATGAAGATAAGCAAGGATTTGATGAATTCACGTTGCACTTCAGTCGAGAATTGTCTCATGCGACCCTGTACTTTGGCAAGGTACATGTCTTCAATGTCGTTGATAGACAAATTCTCAAAGTCTGCTTCAGAGAATGCATAATCCCTTTCGTCTTGCCTTTTGACCACAATATTCTTGAGGAAAGTGTAGTCCCATTTAGACGAAATCTTTAGTACTGAACACTTCATGTTGAGATTTTTAAACCTGGCAGCTTCTGTAGTAGATTCTTCGGCGTTCCTGCCAATGGTGAATCCCATACATTACATCGCGGTCATACTCTTCCACTTTGTTGGAGAACATGTGGTTAGCTCTTTCCTCGATGGCTATACATTTAGAGTATATGGCTGCCGGGAATGGAAGTGTCAGAGATGTGGCGTATTTCCTTGAACCATCGCCACCGTGTAGAAGGAATTCCAAATCTTTGTTGAAGAAATATCGGAATGGAATCCTAGGCTGATCTGGTTGGCCAATTGTTGGTAGAGGTTTAGACCAGTCGGTGTAATATGGAGGATTGTCCCGTTGAGTGAAGTCGATGTTTGCTTATGGGTTGAGCCAATCCATATTGTTAGACATGGATCGCTATATTATCAAGGTGATACTCGACTTCAATATCACTTTCCGAGCTTTCTTTTAGCAGTTGAAACGCTTCATTCTTGATTCGCTTCAACTCGGATTTCGTCATCTTTTTCACACGGAATTTTTCTTGCAAGAACTTAGCATACTCCAATGTACGACCTTCACCGCATCTTGACCTTCAAAGTGGGTAGGGTGTAGAATCAACAAGCTTCGAGAACCGCCGATTCAAAGGTCATCCTCATCCGACCATGATAAGACGTCACCATAGGCGCCTTCTTTCTTTTTCTTTGGCCTGAGGAGGATTCTGGTTTCTTGGATGTGTCAAGAGATGGATTGTTGTTGGGGTCGTGGATTTCCTCGTCGTCACCACTGTATACTCAAAGTGATCACCGGTTTTCGAGTCCGAGGTGGTAACTCGTAATCTGAGGTTTTTCAAGAGAAGAGCGAGGAGGGATCTTTGTTGAGTGGATTCCTTTGGGGTGGAGGCGCGATTGAGTAATCGAATCGAGGATGATTCACTAGACTTCTTCTGCGTTTGGGCTCGTTATCCTTATCCTTATCTTTGTCTTCGCTGCCTCTTGGACGTTTAGGCCTTTCACTTATTCTTTGTATGATGACCGAGTTGGTATTCCAAAGAATGCTTCAAACAATTTACCTTTGTAGGAGGCAAATGTTGCGAGCATTTTGACATTTGAGCTACCAAATGGTTCACCAATTCATCATCCGAGAAGATTGTGGGTTCAACTGATTGATGTTTACATTCATTGGAGTTGATTTCATGGTTTGCTTGGCCGATGTAAGAGATTCGGATAAAGTTGTCTCGGTATACATCTCCTTTGTCGCTTTAGGAACGACGCCAAGAAGGAACTTGTGAGTGTACCCTTTGATCATTTCGTCCATTCTCCTTGAAGATCATCTTTCATGAGCTCGACATACTCCTTTCAACTTGCATCTTGTCTTTCTCATCATGAAGATATCAGATCCGTCGCAAGAAAATCTAACTTCTTCTTTGTAATATCTTTTCTCTCGACCGCTTGATGCCTTTAACGATTTTGGTCTTTGCTTGAGAGATCCAAGACGCCATTGGTTTCTTCACCGATCCGGATGTGGATCCGGTTGTTCTTTTGATGGTGGTGGTGAAGAGTGAGAAGATGAATCACGACGAAGAGACATGAGGTGGCTCGGGTCCCGAGGAGGCTCGAGGTTTTCTCCTTGGGACGTGTTGGACCGCTCTAGAAGAAACTTATCATAATCCATATCTTCATCCTTTTCGGACTTTTCTTTCTCTTGCCTTTTCCTTCTCCGACTTTTCTTTGTCTTCCTCTTTTCCTCGACTTTTCTTCCACGCGCTTTGTTGTTGCTCCAGGCGGCACGGATCCCCGATCGGTTGATTAACCGCATCAGGACCTGGTGTAGGTTGAACTTCACCACTTGACCCTCCGGGGCCACCCATTTGATCCTTAGCAAATTCTTTTGCGACGTGTTGGAGTCTAATGAATTTGAACTTTTTCTTGTAATCAGTGTCCAGTGGCTCTTCATCTGAACTATCCTTTTCGTGCTCAATCACTGGAGTCTTCCATTTGCCTGTATCTTCCGGTGGACTAGGAGGTTTCGGTACTGATGGAGTGTCATCGGTTTCAGTTTCTGAGTAGAAGACCTCTTTGTCTGTTTGTGTATCTTCAGAGATTTCGTCCACTAGTCGCCTTTGCGATTCGTGCTTAGGTACGGAATAGGAATAGCTTCCTTGGCGGAAATGTCCTCTTCGTGGAGGATTCCTTTGGGAACTTCTTTGACTCAAGGCTTGCAAAGACTTCCTCCACTTCCTTTCTCGGTTTTCCTTGTAGGCGCACTCGTAAGATTTTTCATCAAGAAATCCAACTTTGTTCTCTTCCACAAAGAACCAAATATCTCCTATAAGAGTAGAGCTTTTGATTTCATCCGAGAGAAGGTGATCCGCAACACAACACCTTGTTTCTTGGTAGTTGACTCCTTAACCGACAGCTAGAGTGGGTTCACCAACATGTCGTGATTGTCGGGTCATTGATTCTTTGGGGATATCGTGGTTATACCCAAGTGTTCTTTGAATCAACAGCTTTGTATATCCGATATAAGGAATTTTTGAGCCAAGCTTTTGAGGAATGTCATCATGTCATCCCATATCGTAGCTTCAATTTCAATGTGTTTCATGTTGATCGAGCCCAAAAGATTTGCGCTTCACGAGCTTGGGATGCTCATAGCCACCGCCACGACCGTAAATGATTTTGTGATGATGATATAAAGGGTTCTCCAAGGCCGAGGAATGTTCTTTAGATCCACGTGAATGCTTATTGATTACTCCCAAGCTTCGTCCTACCCAATATCAATCAAGAATTGTAGAACAGCCTCTTCATTGGTGCAAGCAGAGTATTCATTGGTATGGTGTCGAATGAGGAGGATGCTTAAATCAGCAGTGTGATAGTGACTTGTTTGTGGTTGAGAGTCACAGTCACAACATTCTGTCCTTTGATCTTTTGCATTGTGTTCCAAAACTGCTGAATGTAGATCTCCGGTACTGTAGCAGAATTGGTGAGCATGTTCTGATAAGGATGGTTCTTCTGAATGTCAACAACAATGAGACAAGAAGATTCCGAGCAAGTGAGAGTTTCAAAGTCGACACGAAGATTATTCTTTCCAATCTTCATCGGATAACCATGAGGGAAAATATCAGCAATGGAGAGAACATTTGAGCATCCATGTCGTGATCTGAAATACATTTAGCCAACAGAACCAACATATCGAAAGACATAATGTTAGTCAATAGAAGGTTTTATTGTCTACTTATTGAATGAGATATGTCAATGATTGTTACGAGTCCAAAGTCACTTGTTTGTTCAATAGTCCAATGACGTCAAGAAAAGTTTCGTGAGTTAGTTAACTTTAAGTTTTAAAGTTTATGTTATCACTTATTTTTCACAACATGTTAAACGTTAAGCTTATTAGTGACATTTATTGGTTTCGTGACGTTATAATTTATTTATTTACAAGTTTGCACGCATAACAATTCACAATGAAGGTTTGATCAAGGCTTAGGCGTAGAAATGGTAGCTTATGCGTAAATAGTTATACTCACAAGCTTATGCGTAGAACCTTTCACGTGAGGAACAGGGACCTTATGCATAGAGATTACGCAGAAGCGATATAAAACCTTACGCGTAAGGCTTACTCGTAAGAGTAGACCTTATGCATAGAGGTCACTATTTACTCATATCTTTCACGCGCGTAGTCCCTTTGTAGAACCTTGCGCCAGAACGCCACGCCGTAAGATTTCCCTTATGCATAACATGCTACGCGTAAGGTGATCCTTATGCGTAGATGGTTAACAACCTTGATTCTGATTTTTTACGAGTAGCAGACCTGAAATAAATTCATCATAGCATCAATATTAACACCCTCATTCATTGTATATCAGATTTACTCACAAACACTCAATCAAACAGTTACGCGTAAAGAACCTTATGCGTAAAGCAAAACCCTAATAGTTCAAAGATTACGCGTAAGAATTTTAGCCATGGAAATTGCACCAAAGTTATTCTTGTGGTTTTTAGATGTCATGTGAGTGTAATAACCAAGTTTTAACATCAAACTCTCAATGATTCAAAAATACCCAAACCTCAAGAACATTAAACCCTAATCACTAATTCTTAATCAATTAGTGTTTCTGGGTTGTTTTAAAGGCTAGATATCATTAATTCACTATGATAACAACATCACATAACTATCTTTTTGACCAAAAACATTCACATTTGAAAATACCCAAACCCACGCATAAACCCTAGTTTTTCAAATTCAATCAATACATGATTCTGGGTGCGTTATGAGTAGAAAAATGGTATCAATGATGTTAAAGAAATGTTTTGACACTATTATCTTAACAACAAAACTCACAAACATGATCATGTGTTCTTACGCATATGCGTAGAACACAAAATCAACCATATACATAAATTTAACCGTTGGATTCGTTTGAAAATCAAAATCAATGTTTAAAAACGTGTTACAAACACAAAATCACTTACAGATTGATGATCAAAACACCGAATTTGAAGATTGATTTGTATGCGTAGGATTAGTTTGGTGATGATAATAAATGTGAAGTGTAAGTTAGGTGAGGGAGTTTTATTAAAAGAGAGTTTGAGCTTTTGGCAGTTTTAATCCCTCCACCTTTTCTATTTTCATCCAAAGCCTTTTAACTTCCATTTTGGTTACTAAACGAAAGATTTTAAGAAAGAAACTTGACGACACTCCCCCTCGACTTAAGAAATAATGAAAGGTTATAATTATTAGTCCGAGGATTGTCAGTGAACCAGAAATGTGACCACCATTTAAAGAAACAACCGGGATTAGGTAATATGCAAGTACAGTGTTATTTTGAAATAGTTAAGTATTTATTTTCTCCCCCTCAACACTTGATCGAAAAAATACTGAATTTTGAAAGATTAGAGTGTTGACGGAATAAATGTACTTGCCATGTATAAAGAATATAGATAGAAGAATATTTTTGTTGTTTTAACTGATTTTATATTTTTATTTTTGTTTTTGAAAAATATTTACAAAAGAGATTTTGTTGTTTGACCGGTTTTAAGAATATTATAAGAGTTCATCCAATTCCTCTTGATTCAAACACCGATACCAATCCGTGGACCAACTCATTAAACCTAGCGGAGGCAAGGCTTTGGTGAGTAGATCCGCCAATTGGTATTTTGTACCCACGGTATAATTCAACTGCACTGCTCCACATGGTCCTTGATGAAATGATATCAAGATCGATGTGCTTTGATTTGAATGTCGAATCGAGTTACGAGATCGCAATAGCACTCGATTATCGCAGACATCAGGATTCATCAAATACGTAACCATAGTCTTTGAGTTGTGTTCTCATCCAAATGACTTGAGCACAACATGCCGACATGGCTACATATTCGCCTTCGGTTGATGACAACGATGTACAATCTTGCTTCTTCGATTGCCATGACACCGCTTATCACCAAGAAATTGTAGAGCTCTCAAGTACTTTTACGTGAATTTAAGCATCCTGCGTGGTCGTCTCTGAAAAATCTATTAGTTCAAAACCAAAATCCTTCGGATACCGATTCCCAAATTAATGGTTCCCTTGATGTATCGAGGATTCTTTTAGCCTCGAGAGGGGTTTCAGCTTGGTCTCGATCGATAACCGGAGCAGATAAACGGAAAGACAATGTCATGTATGCTAGTTGTTAGATACATGAGACCCAATAATACTTCGGTATTTTGTAGGGTCCACCAATTTCCCATGTAAATCAGCGTCTAGCTTCTTGGTATGAGCCATTGGTGTGGCGTAGGTGTCATAGTTTTGCATTCCAAATTTGTGTAACAATTCAAGGGCATATTTGGACTGACTCAAGAAAATACCACGGGGTGATTGATGAACTTGTAATCCTAGAAAGAACGTAAGTTCACCCATCATGGACATTTCAAAATTTTTCTTCATTAGTTTTGCAAAAGCGATTGAGTACTTTTATGTGTAGACCCAAAATGATGTCATCCACGTAAATTTGAACAATTAAGATATGTGCCCGTGATATTGTATGAAAAGAGTAGGTCAACCGAACCTTTGGTGAAATTATTGCCAATGAGAAAAGATGATAGCTTATCGTACCATGCCCGAGGAGCTTGTTTGAGACCATACATATCTTTGTTCGGTTTGTAGACATGGTTCGGGAACTCGATCGACAAATCCTTCGGTTGGTCGACATAAACCGCTTTTTCAGCTTGTCCATTTAGAAACGCAGCTTTGACATCCATTTGAAAGACCGTCATATTCATATGAGCCGCGAACGCGAGAAATATCCGAATAGCCTCAAGACGAGCAACCGAGCAAATGATTCTTCAAAGTCAATACCTCTTCTTGTCTATAACCCTTAGCCACCGTGACGTGACTTGTTTCGATGACATTCTCTTCAAGATCCAATTTGTTCTTCCAAATCCATTTTAGACCAATGACGAGACCCTCGATGGTCTTTCAACCGCTCCCATACTTCAAGAAGTTTGAATTGGTTGAGTTCTTCTTGCATGGATTCAATCCAATTGTCTTTTGTCATTGCATCTTTAATGTTTTTAGGCTCAGATTGGCAGACGGTGAGTGCATAAATGCAATGTTCACCATCCGAGTGAAGACGTTGTCTCGTAACGATCGGTTGATTCGGGTTGCCAATAATATTTCCCATGATGGTCTTTTGTCCATCGATGTGTAGAGGTTGATGTTGGTATCGCCAGTGCGATTTTGAGGATTCAAATGGCTTGTTGAAGATTCCGCGACATCCGTGTAGCGCCTCATTAGCAAACGGGTTAAAGAACGATTTAGATCAAAATCAGAAAGTGGGGTACTTCATTAAGAACATCATCACCGGTTCATCATTGTTGGAAGCGGTTTGTTCAATCTGCTGTGTTGGAGTCAATCGGTGCTTCTTCAACAATAGTTGTTGTAGCGGTGTATCGTATAAGAGGTAGTATCAGTCGAGCAACAAAACAACAACGGATATACACCGGAGCACGTTCATCAATATCGCCACCGAACAATGAGCAAAGAGTCTTTCCATTTGTTGACGAGTAAGTCGGGGGCTTTGTTCACCGATGATGGGGTTTGGGGAAGTTTAAGCGGTTGTGATCGGGTTCCAAGTCATTATACTCGTAAGCCATCTCCGTAAGTTCATCAAAATGAGCATGAATCGCTTCCATAACCTCCTTTGCTCAACGATTCCGCATTCGAAACCTTTAGAATTATCATAATATCCAATAAAGACTCCAATGTCGACTTTGGCTTTGAGCTTTACAAAGTCATCATGATCATTATTCGGATAGCAAAGAGATCCAAATCACATGAAAGTGTTTGAGATTCGGTTTTTGCGTGACAAGCTCGAAAGGCTTTTGTTGTGGCGTTTGTAATCATATAACGGTTTGAGTATAGCATGCAGAGATACAACTTCGCCCACAAGTAATCTAGGAGTTTAGCATTGATTAACATTGTTCTTGCGCTTCCACTAACGCTCGGTTTCGCTCTTTCAACAACTCCATTTTGTTCGTGTATGTGCAATAGATGTCCGATGTCAATTCCTATTTTCTCATAAAATTCACGAAGAGTTTGGTTAACAAATTCAGTTCCTTTGTCTGTTTCTAATTTGTCTCACGGTGTTTCATAGTCGAACTCAGATTTTCGTGAAAGGTGATGATCATCTGTGGAGCTTGGTCTTTGCTTCCAAGAAAGTAGACCAAAGTCCAACATGAATAGGCATCAACAATTACTAAGATGTAGCATTTGCCATTGATCGCTTGCACGCATTGGGCCACACAACCATGTGAAGAAGATGAAGCACATGTCGAGAGTCAGTGTTCCACTTTTGAAGGAAAATGAGCACGAGTGCTTTTCCTTATTCACAAGTCGAGCAAAGGTGATCTTTAGAATACCGGAATCGGGAGTCCTTCAACTAGTTTGTGTCGAGCAAGATTGGTTATAGTTTGAAAGTTTAAATGTGAGAGACGACGGTGCCATAGCCGTGATTTTGTTGATGGTTGCCTTTGAAAGTAAGCGGATGGGAGATGAAGCAACCATGTCTTGCATAGAGATAGTGTAAAGACTAGAATTACGCGAGCCGGACATAAGGTCGTTTCCTTGTAGATCACGAATGAAACAAGATTTCTCCCCAAAGCAACCTCCAAATCTCCATCACAAACCGACCTCTTGAAAGCAGACAGACCGAGGCCTTCCACATAATAAACCCCGCTAATTTCGATGTTCCCATTGATATAGTCTCCGTATCCCATGATAGTCGCTGAAGTGATCATTCCCAAATCTTCAAATGCCAATGAACTTTGCAATAAAGTTTGATAACAGCTTAAGGTTGCTCGTCATGTGTCGGGAACATCCGCTATCAACAATCCGTAGAATGATCATCATACACTGCATTACACACAGACGACACAAATGGAATAGAAGTAGATGTGGAACCCAAATGTTAGAGGTTCCTGAGCGCTTATAGTAGACATACACACATCAATAACTTTAGGCATCCATTTAAATCCTAGTGTGTTATATATCCATTTCGCCATCTCCAACTAGTATTTGCTTTAGTCTTAGTGAATGCACTAGGCGGTACTACATTCCTAGGAGGCTAAATCGGAGCTACGAGGGGCAACAATCGTTTCCTAGAATCTTAAGAGGCGGTTTACCAGCACGAGACTTAGAAAGATTAGTGGGCCTAGAGGTATTTCGATTCTTAGGATTCCGTAAGCGAGAGATGATAGCTTTAGCAACACATTTGTCATGACAATCGAATTCATACTTTTCGACAAATAACACAAGGTGCATCATCTTGAATATCAAAAGTACTTAAAGGTTTAGCATTCGTTATATCACTATTTCTATTACATTTGCCAGACGTAATATTTATAGTGGAAGCAACGTGATTCTTATTCATAGTCCTAGGTTGTTCTTCTACTTTAGCATTCTTTATTGTTCTTTTCTTAGGTCGGAACTTCCTATTCTTCCTTGTATTGCTCCTAGGCTGTGAAGTGCGGACGTTTGGAAAAGAGTCAACTATTCCTGTTTCAGTAGAAGGAAGCACGTTAGCAACTTGTAATTTGGCAGTAGGGATTCTAGGTTCACGGTTACTAAGTGTTACTGGTGCTATTCTCTTAATCACGGTAGGCGGAAGTTGTTCATACTTTCCTAACATTTCTCTTAACTTAAAGATAGTGTGAATCAGATCTTGATTTTCAGACCGAAGATTTCCAGCAAAATGCATAACTTCTTTAGTGTGTGCAAGATAATGATCAAGTTCGTTAGATGCTTCATCACGAGTCTGTTTAAGTAAATCAAATATGATACCATATTCCATTTTAACTTTTGCAATTTCTTGTTCATATTTTGAGATTTGACATTTAAAAGACACGTTTTGATCATCCAGTTACTCAATTTTTGGATCAGAAGATTTTTCACGCAACTAGGCGATTTTGTTTTGATAAGCAAGTTGTTGACCGTGAATATCTTTTTGACACCAATTAAGACGACGTTTTGCATTAAAAAGCTCGTTTGACAATCGTTCATTATCAATTTTTAAAGACTCGATCTGAAGCACATTATCAGTGTTCTCAACAGTCACCACATAATCAACAGTATCAGCAGAGATATAATCATATGTATATGACAAAGAATTCAATAACACAGCATTGTGGACATCAGCACAGATGACATCTTCCAAGAGTCGATCAACATATTTTCTCAACACTTTCTTTTTACGTTTAGTATTAGAAATAGATGTTTCTGTTTTCTCGAAAATGACCTTCATCAATCCAAGTTCCTTATGAAAGTCCCGTTCCCAAGACAATGCACAATGTTTCAAAATTTTAACATTTGGTAAAAGATTTTTCTGAAAAATGTCTCTTTGTTCTTGCACCAGAGGCGATTGAAAATGTTGAACATTGATTTTAGAATGATATTCTATCTCATGTTGTAAAGTTTTGAGGTCAGCCATGAAAAGGTCAAAATATCTAAGAATTTTGCGATTTTCAGGTTTTGAGTTTACTTCACTGATGGAAGGTAAAGGACTATAAGTTTGTGCATAATCTGGTTTGGGATTAACATTAGAAGACTCATACGTTTTTATGATAATCCTTGGTGTGTTAGAAGAATCCGTTGGTGTGACGAAAGTGACCGCTTTTGAATAGTTAAAGGTTTGTTGTAAACAACGGTTTCTAATTTTGATCGACTCTCGTCTTACGCATCTAATTCCTCTTGTGATGATATTCAACAACACTCATAATGAATTATCAATTTTATATTACGCACTAGAAACTTGAGATTTGGTTTGAATGCTTTGGTTGAAAGCTTAGGTTTATGTCGGCAAGATTCGGTCCATATCCATTTGGATTGGGTTTTAAAGTAAACTTTTCAATAGTCGTGACCGACTCACCATGTTTGTAAACAACATGATTTTAAACTCTTTAAGTTTGTTTTGCAAGTCGATAATTTCTTCAAGATGATCATCTATTCGTTTCATTGAATGCTTTTTGTATCGGAGGACTGCTTTTTGACAAGTTAATAACTCGACCTTAGCTTTTGATTTTCCAAGGTGAGGCGTTAATTTGCTTTTTATGTTCATGTTTGATTGTTCTATTTCGACAACAAAGCATTCTTCAAGCGGCTAGATCACGCATCTGTCTCTAAATATTTTTCGTTTGATGAGATTTAGCAAAGGCGGCTTCAAAACCTTTTTCACGTTTTGTTGAGTTTTGAAAAGTTGAGTTGCTTTTGTAAACATTCAAAATCCTTGGTTAACAGTGCATTTTTACTTTTCAAGTCTTGATTTATTGCGACATTCTTCCACTATGGATTGTTGGTTTTAAGCAACGATCAACATCTGGGCGAGGCAAAAGTTCGGTGTGTTCAACGTGAGTCACAACATGATCATTATTTAGATCCTCAAGTATAACCACGGAGTCAATTTGATTATCAAAGGAAACCATAAGGTCATCTTGATCGTCAAATATAACTACGGGTCTAGTTAATCGTCGAATGAGATGTGGGCGACTCATTTTGAACATTCGAGCCTTACCGATTCGGATGTTGGCGGAGATATTAGATCGAGAGATAAATATGGTTTTTGGTTTTGAGACAAGCCATCGATGTCATACATTGGGCTGTGTCACTCATGTGTAACTCATGCCTATTAGCCATCAACATAACGGTTGCATTGGCTTGCAAGACCTCCATATCATCATCGAGTGCGCATCGCCATAAAACTCATTCCTTGTCGTGAGAGTTCCACCGACTTCATCCTTAAGAGCCAAAGTAGAGCCTCCTTGTGATAAGCACGCCCTAGTCCTCGGCTTTGGGCATGGATTAGCCAGTGTCCCTTTTCATTGCGGTTGTAGCATCGAAGACCATTCAACCCATTCGAGCATTTCCTGTTCCACCACTTGAGCTCATTGTTGTTCCTACCCATAGCATTAAACCCTTGACCACCGCCCATCCGACGACCATAACCATGATTACGAACTTCAACTCGTCCATTGTTCACAACACCCGATTCCTTGTGTTAGATGAGGAGCGAATCGATTGTTGGATTTGTTGGTATAACGACCAAAAGCATTAGCAATCGTAACAAATCCTTGTTGCAATGCTTGAATGGATCGATTCCTCATTAGCTTGACTATAAAGTGCCTGATCATTGTTGTTGTTGTAAGGAACCAATTGAGTTTGTTGAGTTTGCTGTGATTGATCATGTGGTGTTGGTTGAGTTGCTGGTTGAGGAGGATAATTGTTTTGAGCATACAAGGCAAGTTGTTGATTTTCCGGATGTGAAGGTGAAGCAATTTGAGCACGGAGAATCCTTTCCTTATCAACTTCCTTTTCATGAGGCTTCAAGTAATCGTACAACAATCCGTATGTAGAATGATGCATGTTCTTAAGCAGCGGAGAAAATGACATACTTCTCCCATTCGGGACCAAGACTACTCGGGAACTTAGTATTAATCGCAATTCTTGGCATGATGATGTTGTGTTTATCCAAATCATTTATGATGCACGAGAATAGATGATGATAAGACTCTAGTGTCTCTCGGGTTCAATCATGAAGTGTTCATAAGCCAAGTAAATTTTGGATTCCATATCCTCCTCGATTGAGTCGAGATCCTTCCATAAGAAGATGAATATGTTCCCACATTGCCTTTGCGGTCTTTTGAGCATCAACACTTGAAGAATTGGGTTTGGTAGTCCTAAAAGGATATATTGCATTGCAAGCTCATCGACTTCATAGTGTAGAAGTTCTTACGCATTCAGTGCTCTGCTGATAGCAATGTTTGATTGTTCATCTCTTGGTGGATTAGCATTTGGATCTCCGGTACAATGACGGTGAGCATCCGAAATAGACCTTCAAGATAACCTTCTTTAAGAACTTTGCATGTGGCTTCTTGATTACAAAACCTAAAGAACCTAATCACCCATTGATCGTAGTTTCTGGAGTGAGCATTGGAGGTCTATCAGTGATCCGACCTCATGAATTGATTGTTGGTCGCTTAAAGCTTCACATCTTTGCAAACCAAGTGGGTTCCTTCATAGTGTTCCTTGATGGATGTTGATTGAAATCGTTTGTGTAGGGTTGAACTTGAAGACTTGGTGGTGGTTGAACCATTTGAGGTTGTGGAATTTCTGCAAGTTGTGGAGTATGTTGTTGATTAAATTTTTGTTGATAAATTGCTTGTTGTTGATTCCATTGTTGATGTTGTGGACTTAGTTGTTGTTGTCGTTGAGTATAAGTGTAAGGGAAATAGTTAGTGTATGGTGGTTGTGACATGTTGAAATACTTGTGTTATAAAATGGATCTTTGTAGTCAAATGAACCTTTGTTGATGAAGTATCCTTAGGCGTAGAAATCACAATAAACCAAGTAGCACTTATGCGTAAAACACCAAAGTTACGCGTAATGACAAGAGTTACGTGTAGGTTTAGCTTACACGTAAGTAAGGTGAAAACACTAAAGTTATCGTAAAGCAGGAAGTTAGGCGTAGAAAACTTAGGCGTGGGATGACCTTACGCGTGAAGACAAAGCTTAGGCGTAAGATAAATCTTATGCGTAGAAGTTTCTGGCGTAAGCTTATGCTTATCGTAATTTTAGGGTTTTGCCCAAGTGATCTTTACACTATCACGGTGCAAAAGATATCCAAAGTCGACGTATTTTCGGGCTTATCCAAGCAAGAAAACAGGAGTAAACCAAAAAATCAAGATCAAACCACGGAATTCTTATCGTAAGATTAGGGTTTCGTTAGGCGTAGAACTACTCGTAAAAATGACTTTTGCCCAAAGATGTTTCTAAACCAGAATTTTGTGATGAAATAGCTTCAATATCACCAAAATAACACAAAAGTGTGAAACTTGATGAGCCAAAGCGTCTAAAACCGTTATGCGTATAACTCGTACCACGAATAAAACCAAGCTAGAAAAGGATGATCCACACGTAAAGGTTGAAACTTTTTGCCAAAAATAGTTATTTTAACACCTTAAAACATTGAAAGTACAAGAATCTTGGATTCAAAAGTGTAAAAAATATGTTTTTAAGTGAACCAAAGTATCACCAAATGTCTTACGCGTAGGACCAAAACCTACTTAAAAACAATACGATTCACCCAACTAGTAGGCTCTGATACCACTGTTAGGTCACTAAGTTTACAACACAAGCATCAATAGAAAGAATAGAGAAGAGATAAAGGTCGGTTGAACAATATTCAAACACACACACACGAAATACTTAGCCGGTTATGCGTAGAGTGTAAAGGAGAGAATAACTTGAACAACCAACCCTCAAGTGAGGGTTATTACAAGGTATTTATAGGATGGAAGCTAGGGCAACACTCCTAGTTCCCATCCTTTTCCTTATTGGACTTGAGCCTAGGCTTATGGGCCTTCTACATAAGCCTAAGGCTAATTTCTAACATAAAGGCCATATTAAGCTAACTATTACATATGAATCACTAACACTTGAATTAGGTTTAGGAGTGATTCCAACAAAAAGATATGCTTAAGAAATTTGGTCTTGAAGACTCAAAACCAGCTACGACACCCATGTCTTTGGACACTAAACTCACCACGGATGAGGAAGGTGAATCGGTAGATAACACTAAATATAGAGGAATGATTGGTAGCCTAATCTATCTCACAGCTAGTAGACCCAACATTATGTTTAGTGTTTGTCTATGCGCTCGCTTTCAAGAAAATTCCAAGGTATCACACTTAGAAGCCTTGAAAAGGATATTTAGATTCATTAAGGGAACGACATATTTAGGATTATGGTATCCCAAAGGAACGAGTGTAGAAACTATAGTGTATGCCGACTCGGACCATGCCGGTGACTATGTCGATATAAAAAGTACAAGTGGTATTTGCACTTTTGTCGGACATTGTCTCACCTCATGGTTTGCAAAGAAGCAAACAACTTTAGCTATCTCAATTACTGAAGCCGAATACGTCTCGGCCAAAAAAGCATGTCAACAAGCTCTTTGGATGAAGTAGGCTCTCGTGGATTACGGAATTTATCTCAACGATATCGTTATATTTTGCGACAACAAATGAGTTGATCTCAGCAAAAATCCCGTCAAACATGCTCGTACGAAGCATATTGAAATCCGTCATCACTTTCTTCGCGATAATGTTCAAAAAGGAAACATCTCAATTGAGAAAGTATCCTCCGAAGACAACATTGCCGACATTCTAACTAAGCCTCTCAAACGAGAACAATTTAATCTTCTTAGACTTGGTTTGGGGTTAATGGAACCAAACATGTAGGTAAAACATAGTCTAAACCTTAGAACAAACAAAACAAAACAAATTTGTTTAAACCTGCTACTGTTCCCACGGCACCAAACGACAACAAAGACGGAACCATTTATTTGGTGCCGTCTGGTCCGTGGTGACAACAGTATCAAAAATACAGCCTACAAAACATCTTCTTCCTCACAACCTACTTTACCAAAACGTTTCAACATTAGACCTAACTCATTGTTGACATTTTCTCACCCACTAATCACTGAAGATAACATCATTGCAAGTAACCTAACTACATTTCATCTCTTAATTTTGAGTCTAGGATTCCAATTTGTGCACAAAATCATTACATGGGGATTATGTATATTCTTGTACAAAACATGGATTCAATTGGCAAATTGCATAACTAGTCATTGAAATTAGGTACTACATTGTCATATTGCATAAACAAATCATGTTTCTCACTAATCAAAAGATAATGACTATAAGGCTTTATTCAAAATAACCAAACACCCCATGTCAAAAATTTTGAAAAGCTTTTCACTTGTAGGAAAACAATTTTTCATTGTTAATACAAATAGAAACGTAAAATCTTCATCACTTGCATGATCTTGAATACTAAAGGTAATGCATAACTAATATGCATTCCCGGGTATAGTCAAATGAAACCACATTGAATTAGGAGCATTTAGGTTATCTCATGCCTTTTGCCAAACACCCCCACTAAAAACCATTTTATGCATAAAATGAGTCTAGATAACCACAACTCCAAATCGTTTTCATATAGGCACACACTAGAACCAAAACGCTAAGTTTATTCCTATTTTTAACATGTAAATTCTTGCTCATAGGAATAACCATGGTAGCCACAAGATTTTATGATCACAAGGATACTCTTAACTACATTCCCAAACATCACAAAACCAAGGGCCTTTCCAAAGAACAAGTCAAAATCTTTAAGAGTCTTGAGCAAAGATATTTCCATGAGGGTAGAACCATTCACTCCTCCTTTGTCGACGGAACCAATCTCCGTCAAGAAATAGCCACCATTCACTTCGATTGTCTCCTTGACATCGATGAACCCATTTGCCCTAGGTTCGTTTTAGAATTCTATGCTAGTGTTACGGCCTTCATTGATGAGGATGATGAATTTGGTCTTAGGTTTAGGATCAATCAAAACGACTACTCCATCTCCTTAAGCCAATTTTCTCAAGTGCTAGGAGTTCCCAACCAAGGTACACGTGTCTATTCGAATAAGTGGTCACTCACTATCCTTTATGCAATCAATGACCGCTCTCTTCCCTACCAAACTCCTTTAGCGGATAAGGATGTCATCCATGAACACCTTTTTAACGCAAGGGCCGCTCCAACCCGTGTCACACGAAAGGGAAAGGAAGTGAACCGAGATCCACATGGTATGGAGCTCAATGAGCTTAAGCCCGAATTCAAGAAATGGGAGGAACTACTTAGAGCCAATGTCATTAGCACCATAGGAAATAGGGACCATATCAATGCTTGCCTCTGTCACATGCTCTACAACATGTCCACCCGTCAACCATTCAATTTAGCCTACTACATTTCTAGGAGAATGATTGACATTCCAACTCAAGAATCGGTCGCTCTTCCTTACGGGATGCTCCTCACCCATCTCTATAGAGCCTTTGCACCCATTGCACCAAGCCCAAAAGGGTTGAAGCTTGACTATGCTCTCATCCCTCACATCTTTGTGTCCTTGAGTGACGACCGAGTGGCTAAAACTAAAGGCAAAAGGGAAAAACCTCCAACTCCTTCATCATCATCATCATCAAATAGCTCCGAGGACGGTCTTCCAAATTCTCGCCTTACATCTCAAGAGTACTATGCATCTCTTCCCGAGATCGAGAATGAATTGATGGAGTTCAAGCAAACCAAGGGGATGTTCAAGTGCCTTGGTAGGATGATGAATAAGATCTACAAGAAGTTGGATAAGTGAGGTTCATTTGAAGGAGTGTTTGGAACAAGACAATAACTTTGATGTACGATACATTTGGTTGTTTTTAATTTGTAAGATGATAATATGACTTAAAACAATGTTGTATGGTAACGGTTTCATGCAGGGGGATAACACAAGTGTGTTATCAAATTTTGCTCATTTTCACTTATATGCGAAAATAGTTAGCCCTTGGTAAAAGTCTATGATCCACTATGTTTGTATATGTGCTATCAACTTTTCCTAACTAGAAATGATTAATGTCACATGATTTAAGCAAAATTTCAGGTTTCGAAAAATTCCCTGACACCTAAAAAAGTGGTCTGTGTTGATTTCTGGTGTCCACGGATCAGGCGGCACCATTTTATGGGTTCCGCCTGTGTAAAATTTTGGTGCCGTGGATCCTACAGGTAATTTTATAAATTTCGCCTATTTCAACTTTCTAAATTACCATACATTGCTTCAGGTTAATCTTAACTAGTTCTTACCCATATTAGAACTAGTGTAACACACTTTAGCATATAGGATATCCATTTCCCACCAAAATTCAAAAATTTCAAAAATCCACCCAATGAGCCCTTTTGCATAAAGGAAGGAACCAAGCAATCTGTAGGTGATCTGATTCTAAAGATCCCATAATCATTAGAACACATTTATTGCAAATCTTTGTCTCTTCACTCCATCCTTCGTGTATGGATTGACTTGGGTGATATGACTAGCATTAAAACCCACTTCAAAATCATTAGGAACCTCATATCTTCTATGGTTTAACATCAAATCAAACACATTTCTCCATAATTTTCCATTCCTATAAATTAAGAGCTTTTACCATGATCATCCTCACACCTTCTCAAATCTTCCAATCTACTAGCAAAAACTTGAGCCAAAATGACTAAGTCTTCACCATCAATAAAGCCTTGCAAAAGAACCACTAGAATAAGCGTAAGACCTTGTTGCTTTGTCAACATAAGCTCCTTTCCGAGTCATCTCCACTAACCATCTCATCTCCCATAATAGATGAAACAACTCTCACTTTGGCTACTCCTACACCACCTCCACAATCACCTATCATCATCACTACTCCACCACCAATAAAGACTCCTAGCTCACCACCACCGGCTCCTATCCAAACATCAAAATCACCATCACCTCCAAAATCTCCAACACTCATCCCATTGGAGTTATTCTCTACACCACCTACGTCTCCAAATCCATTTTGGAAGACTTGCCTCCTAGGCCCAATCATCCACCACCACTACCATCTTTTGGTACTATTGAGCGAATAGCTCATGAGTCTCCACGTCCATCTTTTGAGGCCAAGACCTCTTCTTTTCCATCCCATCCACAAGGAAATCCATGGTCCTTTGTATGGGGATCAACCACTACCTACAACATCAATGCCCTCTCATATAGAGGACATTAAGGAATCCATGTGGGAGGATCACCCCACCAAAGAAGAGATTGAAGCCGAGCTCAATCATCTCCACCAATTTTCTAATATGGTGGATTCTCATCTTAGTGATGCTATGCAAATGCAAAGTGCTTTGCTAGCCTCTATAATCACCACTCCAAACACCAACAACACCAACTCCACCACCACAAAACCATGAACCATACTACCCTCCTAGGCATGGTTGCTCCAATTGTGAGCAAATCGCCCACATAACCGAAAGGACCCGGGTGATGGTCCATGAGCTTCAAGACGAAATGAGGTTCATCCTCAATAACATCCTAGAGCGCATCAATACTCTTGCTCATCCACCACCTCAATAGGAGGGTCCTAATTTATTTTCTTTAAGCATTTTTATTTTTCTTGTATTTTTTTTATTTTCTAGGATATTTTTTTTATTTTCTAGGATTTTATTATTGTACTAACATTTCATTGTGTTCCCTTTTCATGATTTTATATCATGAAAAATTTTAACAAATGAATGGTATTTCTTATATTGTTGTTGCTTGTTACATGGTGTTTGGAAATGCTTGTGATGATGCTTATTACTAACAATTTTTTGTAGCTTTTTCACAATCCATGCATCTTTCTCTTGGCACCAAATTTAGGTGGAGCATTAGTCAAGGGGGAGATAATGGCTCGGGCTCATTACATTTTCCGCTTCGCATCTTCTTTTTGTTGAGACAAAAAGGGGGAGAAATATATAGAACTTAGTTATATTTGACTTTTTGAAAAAGTCAATTGCATACTTTGACTTTCTGAAAAGTCAACATCATACTTGAACTAATGAAGACTTTGTTTTTCTAATAAAAAGTCAACTGCATACCTTGACTTTCTGAAAAAGTCAACATCATGTCTAAATTGGACATACTAGCATTATCATCTTTATCTTTCAAGTTCTAAAACTAATATTTTTATAACTCTTATACCATCTTTACATCTTTTATAAAAATAAAATTTATGTTTTGTCCTCAACAAAATGGGGGAGATTGTTAATACAAATATCGTCATTAAACGTTATTTATATTTTATGATCGTTACCAAGGTTCTGTTAACGACAAAAGTAAATTTAATTTTTATAAAGCTCAAAGCTTGTCAAGTTTAATAGATATTAAAACAAGTTTTTCAAATAATATTTTCATCACTCAAGCATTTACATTGTGATTAATCAGATTTTGATATGACTCTAAACCATAATGTATGTTAGTATTTTTAGTTCAAGAATGTTTTGGTTTCTTAAAACAAAACATTACATATGTATTTACATTTTAATATATTTCTAAAAATAGAAAAACAAACACATGACATCATGTAGTGCATCATTGAAATCCTTAGAAGATTTCACTAGATACTTTATGTAGATTTAGACTCTACATATCTTACACAATCTTGGATAGATATGGTTGACTTTGGTTAGATTTTGTGATCTTCTTTGTCGGACCCACACCAAATATTAACACGACGGAACCCTTTTGAGGGGTTCGTGGTTCTTCTTGAGCATTTTGGCTATAAATAGCAAAGCGAACCAAGTTGTTTTTCATACCTTTCCATCATATTCTCATACATTCCTTCTCTCTAACATTTCTAACTCAGTTTCATATCATATTAGTGATCTCTTTTGTAGCAAAGAAGATCAAGGCACATTCAAGCTTCAACAAGAAGTTGGAAGTCTTGTTTGTTTGTTGTTGTATGATCTTGTGTTGATTCATACATCATTGTTGTACCAAACCATCATAATCTTGTGAGTGGTTAGTATTTTAGTCCTTAAAATACATTGTGTGTGGGAGTGGTTGTACCCTTGAAAAGAACTCGACATCTAGCTTAGTGTCGGAAATAGTATGTAAGCAAAGTGTAAAGGTTTCTCCGCCGGTTAAAGGAGCTTGTTGACTAGTGAAGTTAAACTCTCGAGTGTGAGACTCGGGGAGTGGAGTAGGGCAAGGAAAAAGAGTCCTTGTAGACCGAACCACTATAAACAACTTGTTGTGGTTTGATTGTTTCTTTCCTTATCTACTATTTATATATTGTTGATTACTATTAACTAACATATCTAAGATCAATATCAATTGATCTTTCAATAAGTTTCAAAACAAAGTTTTTAATCGGTAAACTATTCAACCCCTTCTAGTTTTCCACAAGTGGGAAGTAGTGTAAAGGTGATAGTATTATTGCACAAAGCTCATGACACCCTACGTTAACTGTCCGAGTCAATGATGGCACTACAGACCAATCATGACCGGAGATAAGGTTAACTTTCCAAGGTTAACCTTTTAGTTCTCAAGTATAGTGCTAATTGGTACCCGGCTGGGGCAAACCAATTAGAGTTGTCAAACTCTAAATAGATCTACTCACTATACTCGCGTTCACTAGAAAATGATTATGGTTCATGAAATTTGTTATGTAATGGTGGCATAGAAGGTACTCGTGCAATAATCAAAGAAAAGACTTGTATTCGGTTTAAAGCGTGTATCCTCCTCACGGGTTTAGAAAGCATTTAAAAAGTGAGGCTATGAACTCACCTGGGTTCAGGGAAATGTGATAGAGATTTAGATGGCTTACTCACGTATCCTGAGGTAATGTGTGCCTAGGTATGTCAAGTCCTAATTGGTTAGTCTATATTTATTAAGTATGTATTCCTAAGTATACTAGATTTAGATATAATGTAACACCGTTCGGACCATCATAATTCAGGGGTATGAAACCCCTCACATGAAGCTCTATAGTATTGTGTTACGTTGTTAAGTACTAAGTTATATATATAATGTAACACCGTTCGGGCCTTAATAATCCAGATGTCATGTAGTAAACGTTTGAGGAGCAAGGGCAATTTAAGTCGTAAACCCAGCAAACTTGTCAAAACGAATACCCAAATAAACCCCTCACATGAAGCTCCCTAGTATTGTGTTACATTGTTAAATAAAAAGATAGGGTTTTTATTTATAGAAAATACTTTTAAGACCCTTAAGTTTATAATTTGACAAAAATACCCTTAGGTTATAAACTTTTATGAAATTAGTCCTTTATGAAAATAACTATTTCTATACTTATCCTTAGACTTTAAAACTTTACAATTTAGGTCCTTAGAATTATAACTTTTAAGAAATGACAAAAACAGCCCTTGTACTTAATATTTTGTAACACCCCAAAATACTGCTTTTGCAATGAATGGAATTCTGGGGATGATCATAGCATCACAATCACGCTTATATTGAACTACCTAAAGTGTCGTTTGAAAAGAACATCGTTTGATATATTAAAAATATTCAGAGTTACAAAGATAGGTCCCAAATGAAAATCAACATGTGCGGAAAATAAGTTTGGTACAAGTCAAACAATGTTTATAAAGTGTATAAATCTCATGTGAGACGCGTCGTCACCGCGACTCTATGATATGTCCACATGCATGCCATGAAGTGAATGCCTTAGATACCTGAGATAAAACATGCTAAAAGTGTCAACACAAAGGTTGAGTGAGTTCATAGAGTTTGTGTTGAAATGTAAAGCCTTTCAAAATCGTTTATGCAAAGAAAGGCATTGTAAATCCACTCGGCCCAAGTTCCGCCCATACAAAACTTGCAACACTGTGTTCACAACCCACCGCCAAAATGTGTATAGTTTATGTTCAAGCACATGATGTTAAATGAATTCACAAAATAGTGCATAACTTAATGTATCCATAGTTACTTAATATAACACATAATTAAATGCGGTTTCAAATTGTTCCATGACTATTAGTTCGTGATTGTACCAAGACCATTAGTTCAATGTTATACCAAGACCATTAGACCATGATTGTACCAAGTCCGTTAGTACATGACTATACCAAGTCCGTTAGTTCATGACTATACCAAGTCCGTTAGTTCAACATTATCCAAGTCCGTTAGATCGTGATCAAACCAAGTCGCTTAGCTCAATGATTCATGATATAGAAATTCTAAGTATGGCGATACTATTACTTCCATATGACTAACATTCGATTCGAGATAAACATATAGTTTGCAAATAATCATGTTTGCCATAAAAGTTGTTGAGCATGTATCTCCCCCAAAGAGTTTAATAAAAGCATTAAAACAATTGAAAATGGGGCTATGAAACTCACTGTAATCCTTAAATGTTTAAAGTACTTATGAAAGTAAATGAAAATAGTTGAGCATGTATCTCCCCCAAAAGTAATTCAAAACTTATAAAAGTAGGGGCTATAAAACTCACCTTAGTCCGAAGAAATACAAGAATCACAACTAACACGACTGGCATTGAGAAATGTAATACATTAGTATCACAATGTGGCATCACACAACGATATAAAGTGTATATCGAGAAGTTGCGAGCTTTATCGATGACCTAAATTAAAATAGGTGCGTCTTAGGTTTATTCATAAGAAAGGAAAATATACAAAATAGTGCTAGTATTCATTATATTATACTTGGTGTTTATCTAGTTTATAAAAGGATAAGGACTAGCTTGCATTTTATGTCCTATGGTCCGCCTTTCGTCAATAGTCCAATACTCTTCCAATCATTTCGTAAAATTTATTTTCATAAACTTACATGGAGTATCTCAGTACATCTTGTAATAAAAGTGTACCTGAACACTATTATTATTTGTTTTTGTAAAAGTATCACTTGTATAAAAATGACACCATCATATTATTTTCTAGATAATATGACACAAGGTTTGTGTCTGACTCAAGAAATCATGTACATTTTTATATAGTCAAATATGGTTGCCATACATTTCGATTAAAGCATTTGGTTGATGACTGAACCAAAATAAGTTTTTATATATTCCTTTATTAAATTTTACATCCTAGTTTCAAGTGACTATAACAAGTATAACAGATAACATTTAAGTTTCTTAATAAACATATAAGTTGTATTTAATGAAAGTGATCTAAAAGCTTTGGTTCACGTAGCATATGGTGTAATATTTAGGATAATATAGTGCATGCGTCATTCAACATCCAATAAACTCATTTCAGCCTCCTTAATTTCTATCTTGCAATTATTTTAACATCTGTTGTAGTATATTGAAATAGTCCATGTCTAATTCAATATCTTCTACCCATTATATTTAACTGTAAACTTTACAAGAATTAAAAACTGGTTGACGTTCCTTGTTTTTAGTCATTTAAAGCCTGATATAATCTTGACCAATATTAGATAAAAAGTGATCATTAATGTACGCAACTATCATCAAACTCCAAAAAGAAAATTGCTATACATATATTTATAACCAAAAGTAATGGTGATGTTAAATGCTAAATCTGCAACATAAATAGTTTAAATACCATGGAAATAGTAGTGGATGATAGTGAATGTATTATCAGTGATTTAATTTGGTCTTTATCGAGGTATCATCCTATAATCTTAGCGTTAAAGTAAGATTGATATTATAGTTCGGGAAATACCTTAACCAAAAGGACAGTTCGAGATCGAAAAACAAAGACAAGTACGAATGCCAACCGAGCACAATCCCTACGACCAAACGAAACTCAAACCCAAACACGAACACGAACTCCAGCAAGTACAACAACGATTCTTAGTAGCTTAAGATATTACAACGAAATTAAATCACCATGGTTTGCAAGTTGGCATGTGGAAATGGAAGTGAAAAAATTATGTTGTTTACATTACGACATATATTATATTACAAGTCTTGGTATGCATGCATGTTGAGGATTCATGATATGTAAACACGTATGATATATCTTTGCATTAAACAAATTTGCTTATACACACGTAAGGAAATTTACATGTGAAATGAGATATTTTATAATATAACATGCGTCTCATTCAAAGTAGCATAGACATGTGTATTTGCTTGGATAAACGTGTACGATATGGTGTAAGATGTAACACTTTTGTAATTATCTTATATAAGATAGAAAGTTTAAGGTTTAGAGGGTATAATTTGATCCCGATAATTATTAACTTTAAGTATTTAAATCACGAAACTTAAAACTGAGTAATGTAAAAATGAAATACTTACAAAAATGTCTAACCTTGCCAATATACCCCAACTAAGTTTATTAAAAGTGTGATAAGCTTAACGGAGTGTGCTGATGTTGTTAAAACCTAATAACATAGGTTTGAGTACGCGTCTTACGTAAAAAGTAAGATATGTATGTAAAAATAATAAAGTGACAATAGTTCATATAAAATATGATTATTGGTGATATTTGAGTATTTTGAACACATATACTCATCCTAGTTTTGTGTTGGTCGCAAGAAAAGTTCACATGATTAAACTTTCGAGATTACTTATAAGAGTAGTTTAAATTAAATTGTTTATTGTGTTGACCGTTGTGTCGATATGCGTTGTGTGTTTGATACGAAAGAGAGAAAGACAGATTATTATTTGGTGTCGGTTTTATAAGAAGAGATATGTATAATGAGGCGGTTTGGGTATATAAAAGTAAAAGATATTTGTTTGTCTTAACAATGAAATTTTGAGATATAGCGGGCATTTGGTTATAGTTTGATTCCGGTAATTTCAAACGGTGAGTCCTTAAGTTTTGAAACTTAATATTGGGTAAAGTGAAGCTCATAAAATGTTAAAATTTTCAACATACTCAATCTTAATATTTAAAATGAGTCGTGGGTTTATCAAGTGTGTAAAAGTGATGATAATTAAAAGTTTATAGTTAATTTAATAGTCGTAAAAGTATGGGTGGTTATATAATTATTGTATCGAAATTACGTAAACCGTCAGAATATATATATATAACAATATATATACAAAATAAATTCAAAACATCGGTAAACTAATAATATAATTTTTATAGTCTTAAATCAAGATAAAATATATCAATATAATTGTTGGAATATAATTGTTGGAAGTGTTGGATCAATTATTCAAAATAAATGATCGTGCGATAACGTTTATTTAATAAATAAATATACGTTAATGAAATATGCAAACCCATGCATGAACTAATATGAAAATGATGTTACTGATGACATGTAGACATGTAGACTAACTCTAGTCTATGTGTAATGTTCTCAATGATGTTTCATGAATACGCAGCTTAACCTCCAAGGTTACGCCAGATTTGATACTAAATAAACCTAGTTTACGAAAAATGATGAATAGTGAATCATGAGTAGTGATTTTTCTCCGGGAATGAATAGTGTTTCGTGAATAGTAAGATTTTGAAATAACCTTTCAAAGTCTCAAACCGACTTTAAAAATGATGAATAGTAAAATGATAAATAGTAACCAGTGAATAGTAAATTCCCGAGATGAATAGTGAAATTTTCAAAGTTTGTAAAATGACCTGAAATTACGAGGTGTCACATATTTTCAAGAAGTTACAATATATACCCCTATGCATGGAAAGCGTTACGAAACTAGTCCTAAAACCATGCAAACTATATTTTATGATACAAAGTGTTTTATGGCTTATTTATTAATATTATAAGCTTATTTAAGTTACTTAAACTAGCTTATGGCTTCTGACAAGGGCTTATTACCTATAAACATGAATTCGACTTTATTTAAGGTTTTAAAAGGAAAACGCGTAGGTTTTTGTGATCAATGATTGGGAAAGGGTTATATTGTGATCTAATGCACATAATAACTATCCTATTATTTCAACGTAGCTTATAGAACTCGTTTAGAACTTACGTGACCAAGAAACGGGGCGTTAGGGGGTTTAGGGTTTCTCGACAAGGTAATGACTAGGGGAGGGATTCTAGCTTGGTTTCTTTGACTTCTCGGAATCCTAGGAATCTTATACTACTTCTAGGACTAGACTATGGGAGGGGGTGAAGTGGTATGGAATGGTTTGAAAGAAATGGGTGTCGAGGGTATTTATAGCCTTGACGAGGCTTGTTGGCCATGGTTTTCATGGTGTGGTGGCAAGAGGAGGAGGGGATGATTCATGGCAGCTATAAGGTGACTAAGGGAGGCTATGGAGGTAGCTAGGGGGCTTGTGGTGGTGGTTTGGCCACATGGTTGCTGCGGTCAAGGGTGGTGACAAGGAGTTGATGGTGGTGGTTGGGTGGTTGTTTGGTGGTGACAAAGAGGTGATGGAGGTGGGTGGTAGGCTACTAGGGGTGATGGCGGTGCTTAAGGTGCTTAGTTTAGGGCTTAATCTAGCTTAGGGTTAGTTTTAGAGTCGAACTAGGTTCAGGGTTCTAGATTAGGGTTTAGCACTTAGTTTAGTGATCCTAGGGTGATTAGTGACTAAGATTTAGGCTTAGGACTCATGTACTAAGTGGTAGTAACTTTTGCTAAAGAAATAGGAAGGTTTAGACCTAGTTTAGGGGCCTAACTGACCTAATTAGTGTTTTGTGCTTAAGGGACTTGTACCTAAGCTCTAAGGGGTTGTACAAGGGTTTAGGGGAGGCTAAGATACTCTAATATTGCTAAGGTAACTTATATATAAGCCTTGAACACAATTAAACTAGTTTCATTTTGAAATTAGGGTTTTAGAAATAACCGTAACCGGATAGGTCTTGTTTTTGTGTTATGATAGATATAGTATACTAGATTGATAGATTACTTAATAAAATGATGTTTAGAACCTAGACTTGACATACCAAGGGTTTACATGATTAAAACGTAAGGATATTTGGCATGGGTGGATACGTAAGCAAGTCTAGGGGGTTATGTAAGTAGTGGGGATGAGATAAAGCAAAAATTTTACCCGTAAAAATGATACTACGTAAGGCATAAGTATAGGTAACCTGGATGAAATTGGGTGGGGTATTACATATTGGGTGTTCAATATGGATCTTCTACTGTTTGGAGGTGTCTTGATCGTCTGGGAATGACACCTAAGGGTCCCCATCGATGCCCTAAGTCATTAATGATTCTTCTATTTATTGTTTCTGAAATTAGGGTCGATACAGCGTATCAGGAGGGTCCGATACGCTGTATTCATAAGTAAACGTAGCCTCCAAGTCTGAAACTGGCCCGATATGCCGTATTGAGCTTACCGATATGGAGTATTGGCCAATACGGCATATCCGAATATCCAATACGCCGTATTAGACCCCCAAAACAGTTAGCTTTCCTTTTTCTCTTTCTATACCGGTTAAACGGAGTAAAACGGGTCCGGATGAAGACTTTATGGCCAAAATACTAAAGCATCTTTGAGTGTCGTAATGTAGTCTTGATCTCGTCTTTAAGCTTCATTTCTTCACTAGATTTCTCGGATAAGGCTCATATGCTTCAAGTATCATATGTTCATCAAATCGACCAAGTTTCATATACGGCGTATTTCCAAAGATGGATACTCCATATTCATCAAAGCAGGCAAGGTTTTGAAATCTTCTAAGTATATGGATATGACGTATCCATTAACATTGATACACCGTATTAAATGTCTGGTCAGTAGACTTTCTTTAATATTATCGTTTTGGCTCCTAAACATGTCTTTTTCCGTAACTTTCTCCAATTGCTCTAATATTTCTGGGATTTACAAAAGTAAATGATTAAGTATCAAATCTTATATAAAATAGTATAAGATGAGCAATATAAAGAGGATAAAGGATGCTATAAGTATGATTATATTTGATGTCATCAGAACTCACCACGGAGCGATAACGAGTCTACAATCAAAGCAACAAACTCCTCTTAGGCGTTACCATCTCCAACAATAGCACACCATTCTTTCGTTGATGAATGAAAATCAAAAGCAGCTATGTAGGCATCAAAGGCTACTTTATGCCTATTAATGACAACCTTATCCGGTCGGATCAGAACTACATCACGCCCGCTAAGGCGGAAACACGAGTGCAAGTGGTGTAACATCGCATAAGATAATAGAACAACATATCGATTTAAGAAATGAGTTTACAATGTTACATAAAGATTTTTTATACAATACATATAATGAAAATATAGGTCTTAATCTTATCAAAGTTAAGTCTTTAGAAAAAGGACTTGGCCAAGCCACTCGGTCTTTGATGTATGACTTTAATATGCATGCCTTGATATATGACTATCGATAACACGAAAATAATACTGAAAATGTCAACATAATGTTGGTGAGCTCGCGAGTTTAAGGAAATATAAGTATAAAAGCAGTTTGTTGTGCATGGAAATTGTAAGTAGGACATGTGTATAAATAATAGCCTTGAGCAAGTAGTAAATGAAATGTAATCCACATAATGAAATCCGACCACCACGTGGTCCCGTGCACAATAAGATCCAATCGGTTATTATCGCATAAATTTGGAGCTAAAGCGTAGGATGGTGAAATCAAAGCTGTAGGATGGTGAAATCATAGGTATCAACAGTCCACAAAACTGTAGGGATCATAGTAACCGTATTCATGAACCAAACACCACATTACTCAAGCACAATTAAATACACATGCATGTCCAAAAGTAAATATGACTTTAGCTACGTGAAATAAATAAAATGGCGAAATAGTAGTTGAGTATTATTTTCCCCAGAAAATATCGGAAAATAGAGTACAATCTTCTGTGAGCGGATGAGATAAAGTGCACAAGCCCAAGAAAAATCAATCTTAAGAAATCAACGCACACTCGATAACCATGATCAACATATTGCTCCTTCGACCAAGCTACAATAATTTAGTAACCAATCAATATTACGTCCAACCATCTATTATCCAATTTATATTTTCTATTTTAAATAATGGTATACTTATTTTACTAACCACTCTTTATATAAATTTTTAAATGTATTGTTGTCATTAATTTTATAATGAATATGTATACCTTTAATAATAAAAGTTTCATTTGTGTTTATGCATGGCAATTCTTTAATAAAAAAATATTTATACTTTATGTATGTATGACAATCTTTGAGATAACATGATTAAAACAATAAAACGTTACTACACATGAAATCCCATCTTTAATCTGCTGTTGCACTTTGATACATAACCAATGCATAAGACTTGATTAAAAAAAACACTCATTTAAATTTTTATTTTGCTAGAACAAGTTGTTTTAGAATAGTACAATATTTAGACCCTCACGATTATCATTCATCTGTGAGGATCCACTTATGAACAATATAAGGACTCAAATTATAGTCTTAAGCAATGCTTATATATATTAGATGGAATGTGTCCACACTTAGGTAGTTGCTAAACATGATTTTGTGAACGTGAGCATGCGGGTTTCTTATAGTAATCATCTATATTCATTTACGTTGATAGTTTATGTCGATGTGTTTCATTTAGTTTATTACTTCAACATAGTTATAAACATAATAAGTTACTTTTCTAATGGCATTCGATCATATCTGGTTAACCGAGAATAGAGCTGACGTTTAGATTAACAACTAAACCGTGAATGCATGTCAAGAATATACCTCTAAGCCAAACGAGAATGAATTCATGTTGATATCGAATACAGGTGCGACGCCAACTTGAAAATGTATGTGAATCCAAGTAGGTCTGAACGAAACTCAATCCAACAGGATTGAAAGGAGCCCAATGATCGACTAGGGTAAGATCGAACCGTAATCCTAGGCGTGAACCGTAAGCCTAGGCATGAACGAAACTCAGCCACTCGCGAACCGTTAACGTAACCAAGTTCTAACCATACACACGAAGTGAAGAACAACTGCATACATGCAACACTCACACTCTGCCATCTCTATAAACGCCAATGTTTGCTCTGGTGATGTCTTGATTGGATACCTCATCGTCCATTCTTCACGCAACGCGCCATCAGCCCATGAGAATGGTTCTCGATCAGTTCGTTTCCATCCTATCCAGTCAAGGTGGATCAGTGCGGTGCTGACTTAGCTAGGCAACAACCCACGTATGAAAATGTCGAACCGGTCAAGCACTAATAACAACATGAACCCGACTCGATAAGAATATACAAGCCCTCCCCATACTCTCGTACGGGGTGTAAAAGATCATGCAGATTCGAACATGAAGGGAAACTCAAGCAATGTTAGACATAACGTGAGATAAGGCTGGGTCATGAACTTTCTCGTTAGGTTTTAGGGCTGTGTTGTAAATGGGTGAGGGGCGATGGGTGTAAAATAAGGTTGGCTAATATTAGTTTCGAAGAAGTCGCTTACTGTTACCTATGACCAACAGGTTTACGAGTTAAAATATAGAAAATATGCCTACAAAATGCATGAGACAAAAATATATATATATATAGAGTAGGAACTTGTTTAAGAAGAAGATGTGTGAGTATATTTGGCAACAAAGAGAGATTTTCGTTAATTGTAATATAATATTTATGAGTAAGTTTGGCAACAAGGAGAGAAAACGTGTGAGTAAGTTTTAGGAAGGTATTAATTGGATTGATATATTGAGCATGAATTGTGGGCGTGTAAGTTGAATGAGAAGAAAAGAAAAGTAAATCGTGTGTAGAAAATTATGGAAAGGAGCGTGAAGTATAAATGGCAGGCTTTAATTCTCTTTTAATTGTTTTTTATTGGATCGGTTAAGTGATTGAATGATTGATCATAGGACCGACATCTAAGGATTTGATTGGGTGAAGTTACAAGATTTGAAAAGAAAGAAAAAAAAAGAGCGTGTGATGTTAATTATATGTAACAAGAATATAATTAGGTATACTATCTAGGTTAGTTTATTATTAGTTATAATATATAGTTTGCAAATGTTAATTGGCTTAAGTAAAGTTTGAATTAATTAGGAATGCGCACTTTAGAACTTAGGGTTTTACGAGTTTCTATTTAGAGAATGAAAGTCGGGTTAAAGGTCACCGCTGACTAACCTGGTCGGATGGTAGTTCTCACAGTATCACCTCGTTAGAAGAATTTCGTCCCGAAATTCAATTGATTCTACTATTTACGGAATATGAGATCCAATTGCAACTGCCGAGTGATTAGATTTCACAGTGAAAGCATTGTCCATCCTCGAGCAAATTTATCAAAAACCTTGAGCTAATGTAACAGTACGACTACAACTTAAACGACAAAGAGGTTTCAAGGGCTTAAATTGGTGAGATTAGGAAGGAAGGTCATGGATACTCAATGTAAGTGGGTCGCGTTTGAGAAAAATTGGAAAGGCAGTGAGGAAGAAGTTTTGGTTCACGAGGTTACGTAGGCAGGCCTTGAAAAATGATTTTCTAAACTTGGAGTAAGGAGAAATTTAGCTTCAAGGGCAATCATCTGATCTATATCCGGTATTTATCAAAGCTCGAAATGGTTTGTAAGAATTGCAATACTAAAAAGTTCTGTACAAGCAGTAAAGGTAGGTATTTTTGTTGGTATGATTGAAAGGAAATGAGTCACTTGAAAAAAAATGAACACAAGAATGGAAAAGTGAAGTAGCCGAAACAAAAGATTTGGCCCGCATCAGACGAGAAGGATGATATACTTTTTAATCATAGTCGCACAATTGAAATGTGAATAAAGCAGAGTGATGTTGATTTGGCATAAATGCTTGCTACAAGTGTAGGAGATCAGATATTTCTTTGCTGGAGGTTGAGCCATATAATTAACTGGTGAATATTGTGGTTCTCGTAGGCACACTAGGGTCTATGTGTTCGTTAACAGAAAAATGACGATGATATGATTTGATATTGGAATAGTCAAGAAGAATGAAGCATTTAAGAGAAAAAGGATGATCTTTTGAAATGACTATGAATGAAGTGCCTTGTGTTGTGTTAGGTACATTTCTCGCCAATAACATACTTTCTTGCGTTCGATATTTTGGTGCCATAAGATATTTTGTCTTCTGTTTTTGTACAACCACATGAATCGTAATTTAAGAAACTTGGATAAAACACTAATTGTAGTATTTGTAGATGTAAACAATTGCTCATAAAAAGTTGTTAGATAAAGTCCATTTATTAAAATGTAGTTTTTTCTTCTTTTTGTCAGAGTAATAATATTTGCCTTTCCGTTATTTAGTCTGGTTTAATTTAAAAATGTTTGTATAAAAATGTTTTAGGTTATAAGATATTTATTTTTAAACGACGATTATCTAAGTGTGTATTAAGTTGTTAATATAAAAGGTTTAAATTTACCATTTTAAATTTCTGGCCTTAAACTAGTTGTGATAGAATGTCTAGTTCTAATAAATCTCAACCGTTATTAAACCGTCATAATCAATTTTTCAAGTGTTCCAGTCTTACAAGTTTACAAGTTATTGATTTTCATATCGGGCCAACTAGCTTGATTAGTCAAATTTACCAAAGAGTTTGGTTCCAAGTTTACTTATACATTGGCTCCAATAATAAGCCTAGTAGCAAGTTTATAAATTTAGCCCGTTAACAAGTTATAAGTTAAGCCCAGTAGGTTTACATATGATAGATTGATTCATTAGCCGAGAATTGAGGCAAGAATAGCATGTGCTAGAAAGATTTATTATAGTTGTATTTATGAATATAAGGGCGATTATTGTCTATGAAAGTCATAAAAGTAAAGATTTACAAATACTGTATGTTATGAAGGTTACTAAATGGGTGAAGAAATGTTATTTAGCTTAAGTCGTATGTTTTAACTGCGAAAAAAATGAGAAAGAAATAGGTTTTGGATGTGATTAGCATGAAGGGATGTTCTGTAGACATTAATGGGTCATTGGGGACAACACGTGATCGAATAGATACCTCAGAGATACCATAATTGATGAGGTAATTGTAAAGGTTTGCCAGAAAAAGGTTGTTCGTATGTTTCCAACATGTTTTCTTGAACCATGTAGTATGCGAAGATGAAGTAGGTTTTGAGTGCACAAAGGGTTTTATCGTGTATTATAACATCTCGCAAGAATTATGGTTGTGTATTGTTATGACGAAAGACAGTTAGTGTTCAGGCTATGCAACAAAAGAAATCTGAAGAGATATCCAACTCGTGTCATGGATTTGGCAGTCACAGACTTGGTTTGAAATTATGAACTCACCTCGTATGGTACTTGGTGTTATACTGACCAAGAAGGTCTTACGTAAATATTTCATGAAAAAAAATCTCATACTGTGACGAATAAAGGGAATGAGGTTAATAAAGATCTTACGAAGGTGATACCTTCTATCATCCAGGAAAAGTAAATGAAGTTGCTAACTTCATGAGTCGCAAAGAATGAGATGTATTAATCAGATTCCGAACAATAAGAATGGACATTACTACAAGTCTCATAGTTGATGTAAGAGGAATTTAGAGGAATTCTATTTAAGTGAAATTATCAAAGGAGATCGTGTAGTTGAGCGTGTATGACTAGTTTCAATGGATGATCAATGAGTCAAAAGGTTCAAGAATAAAATCCGAGCGTTAATGTTTGGTTATGTTTGGAATTTTTTATTAGTTAAAGTTAGGCAGTACTAAGATGTATTATGACTTGAAATTGTTTTTTTTAGTGGTATGAAAAATGGATAAGTCAACCAGATACTACGTTGGGAGATGTTTGCCTTGATTATGAGTAATGGTTTAGACTTTGTAGTTCTTTTGGTATCTTACAATCTGTTGGAATTCTGATAAAAAAGTGATATTGTGTTGAATGTGACTAAGTTGTCTAGCACTCAAGAAGAGACTACAATACCATAGAGTATTTAATTTGATGCTTTCTCTGCCAATGAGAGGTTTTTGTCAGGTGGAATTGTTCATCGTAGAAAATGTTATAGTGTGATATCTTATTATTGATAATCTGAGATCAAAGTGTATTTAGGCTTGCTCACAAAATGAAAGTTATGAGGAGACGAGTTATATGATCCAAATGTATAGAAAAATAATTACTTGATCGTTAAACTAGTGTTCATAATAGCTTATTCTATATAGCATTTTAAAAGTGGAATCAATATGACCTTCCAACAACGCATTGGTGGGATGCATCTAAAGTAGTGTTCAAATAACACGACTAGTGTAAGGCATACTAGGAAGCATAGTGTAACAAGCCAGGCAAAGCATGAAAGAAACAAGGCATCCTTAAACTCTAGTAGGGGATCATGATGTAACACGTATAGAATGACATATAAAATGTATAACAACACATGCAAACAATAAAATAATGCATTGCGAACATGCATACGGCTGATGCAATTTCCGGTGACCTAGTTTTTGGGTCCAACCAAACATAAGCAGAAACTACCCCATCATTCCATGATCCCTCACGAATTAGGCATAGTTGATCGGTATGCATAATTTAGGAATGATAATGAAATGCTCGGGCTGAGTCGACTCACCATGTTTGGTGTTTCTGAAAACTTTAGTTTGGTTATAGTTTGGGTTTTATTTTAGAAAAGCAGGCATTCTCTATAACCTTTGGCTCACGATACCATTCATGCACCCCAGCTAGGCGGAAACACGAGTGCTGCGAATTGTAACATCGCATAAGATAATAGAACAACACCATATCTGATTTAAGAAATGAGTTTACAATGTTACATAAAGATTTTTTTTATACAATACATATAATGAAAATATAGGTCTTAATCTTATCAAAGTTAAGTCTTTAGAAAAAGGTCTTGGCCAAGCCACTCGGTCTTTGATGTATGACTTTAATATGCATGCCTTCAATATATGACTATCGATAACCTGAAAATAATACTCGAAAATGTCAACATAATGTTGGTGAGCTCGCAGGTTTAAGGAAATATAAGTATAAAACAGTTTGTTGTGCATGGAAATTGTAAGTAGGACATGTGTATAAATAATAGCGCAGAGCAAGTAGTAAATGAAATGTAATCCACATAATGAAATCCGACCACCACGTGGTCCCGTGCATAATAGGAATCAATGGGTTATTATCGCAAACCGGTGGAGCTAAGCCGTAGGATGGTGAAATCAGCTGTAGGATGGTAAAATCATAGGTATCAACGATCACAAAGCTGTAGGGATCATAGTAACGTATTCATGAACCAAACACCACATTACTCAAGCAGCGCAATTAAATACACATGCATGTCCAAAAGAAGTAAATATGACTTTAGCACGTGAAATAAATAAAATATGCGAAATAGTAGTTGAGTATTATTTTCCCCCAAGAAAATATCGGAAAATGGGGCCACAAGTACTCACCTTGAAGCGGATGAGATAAAGTGCACAAGCCCAAGAAAAATCAATCTTAAGAAATCAACGCACACTCGATAACCATGATCAACATATTGCTCCTTCGACCAAGCTACAATAATTTCGTAACCAATCAATATTACGTCCAACCATCTATTATCCAATTTATATTTTCTATTTTAAATAATGGTATACTTATTTTACTAACCACTCTTTATATAAATTTTTAAATGTATTGTTGTCATTAATTTTATAATGAATATGTATACCTTTAATAATAAAAGTTTCATTTGTGTTTATGCATGGCAATTCTTTAATAAAAAAATATTTATACTTTATGTATGTATGACAATCTTTGAGATAACATGATTAAAACAATAAAACGTTACTACACATGAAATCCCATCTTTAATCTGCTGTTGCACTTTGATACATAACCAATGCATAAGACTTGATTAAAAAAAAAACACTCATTTAAATTTTTTATTTTGCTAGAACAAGTTGTTTTAGAATAGTACAATATTTAGACCCTCACGATTATCATTCATCTGTGAGGATCCACTTATGAACAATATAAGGACTCAAATTATAGTCTTCGCTTAATGCTTATATATATTAGATGGAATGTGTCCACACTTAGGTAGTTGCTTAAACATGATTTTGTGAACGTGAGCATGCAGGTTTCTTATAGTAATCATCTATATTCATTTACGTTGATAGTTTATGTCGATGTGTTTCATTTAGTTTATTACTTCAACATAGTTATAAACATAATAAGTTACTTTTCTAATGGCATTCGATCATATCTGGTTAACCGAGAATAGAGCCGACGTTTAGATTAACAACTAAACCGTGAATGCATGTCAAGAATATACCTCTAAGCCAAACGAGAATGAATTCATGTTGATATCGAATACAGGTGCGACGCCATCTTGAAAATGTATGTGAATCCAAGTAGGTCTGAACGAAACTCAATCCAACAGGATTGAAAGGAGCCCAATGATCGACTAGGGTAAGATCGAACCGTAATCCTAGGCGTGAACCGTAAGCCTAGGCATGAACGAAACTCAGCCACTCGCGAACCGTTAACGTAACCAAGTTCTAACCATACACACGAAGTGAAGCACAACTGCATACATGCAACACTCACACTCTGCCATCTCTATAAACGCCAATGTTTGCTCTGGTGATGTCTTGATTGGATACCTCATCGTCCATTCTTCACGCAACGCGCCCATCAGCCCATGAGAATGGTTCTCGATCAGTTCGTTTCCATCCTATCCAGTCAAGGTGGATCGAGTACGGTGCTGACTTAGCTAGAGCAGCAACCCACGTATGAAAATGTCGAACCGAGTCCAAGCACTAATAACAACATGAACCCTACTCGATAAGAATATACAAGCCCTCCCCATACTCTCGTACGGGGTGTAAAAGATCATGCAGATTCGAACATGAAGGGAAACTCAAGCAATGTTAGACATAACGTGAGATAAGGCTGGGTCATGAACTTTCTCGTTAGGTTTTAGGGCTGTGTTGTAAATGGGTGAGGGGCGATGGGTGTAAAATAAGGTTGGCTAATATTAGTTTCGAAGAAGTCGCTTACTGTTACCTATGATCAACAGGTTTACGAGTGAAAATATAGAAAATATGCCTACAAAATGCATGAGACAAAATATATATATATAGGTAGGAACTTGTTTAAGAAGAAGATGTGAGTATATTTGGCAACAAAGAGATTTTCGTTAATTGTAATATAATATTTATGAGTAAGTTTGGCAACAAGGAGAAAAACGTGTGGTAAGTTTTAGGAAGGTATTAATTGGATTGATATATTGAGCATGAATTGTGGGCGTGTAAGTTGAATGAGAAGAAAAGAAAAGTAAATCGTGTGTAGAAAATTATGGAAAGGAGCGTGAAGTATAAATGGCAGGCTTTAATTCTCTTTTAATTGTTTTTTATTGGATCGGTTAAGTGATTGAATGATTGATCATAGGACCGACATCTAAGGATTTGATTGGGTGAAGTTACAAGATTTGAAAGAAAGAGAAAAAAAATAGAACGTGTGATGTTAATTATATGTAACAAGAATATAATTAGGTATACTATCTAGGTTAGTTTTATTATTAGTTATAATATATAGTTTGCAAATGTTAATTGGCTTAAGTAAAGTTTTGAATTAATTAGGAATGCGCACTTTAGAACTTAGGGTTTTACGAGTTTCTATTTAGAGAATGAAAGTCGGGTTAAAGGTCACCGCTGACTAACCTGGTCGGATGGTAGTTCTCACACTACCTGCTCCTAGTTGTTCGATTATACTGAAGATTTCTACCAGGACGATCAGCTTCTATCTAGGAGGTTCTTGAAAAAGATTTTCAAAGAACCAAAAGTCTTTGAAACCCTCTTCTTCCTGACAAAAACGTTTGAAAAATTAACGTGCTCCTTTGCCTGTATAATTGGAGTCGCAAATACAAATGCTTCAAAGTCAAATGAAGCAGCAATCTCATCAGGGGGAGTACATGCAACACCCCATAACCAATCCAAAGTTGAACTTACCCATTTACAATCATGGGATCAGCCTGAACCTCGACAACTTGAGCATCAAACACGTTGGTCACTATCAAATTGCAAGAAAAGCGGAAAGAAAATCATTACGACAAAACAATGAACAAAACAAGCGAAAACATACTTCAAGATTATTGTCCTCCCTATCTCTGTGGGATAAACCCACATGGCTTCCCCTACTAGAAAGAAACTTGAAAAAGTGAGAAGAAACTTCTTTAAGGTATGAAAAACTTGGGATGATTTACCAACGGTTACTGAGAATCCCCTTTTATAAGCAAGATAAGTGGGGGCCCCATAGGATACACGTCCAAATCTTGTGGATCCCAAAAGACTAAACCTCATGATAAAAACGAAAACGGTGAAGTGACAACCAACAACACAAACATGAAATATTTCAAAACCTAAATGATAGAAATTTTGAAATGACTTTGAGAGAGACTATTTACAGCTTATGCATAACCCCAGGCCATGCGAACATTAAAAGCATAGTAGGCCTAGGGACGGAAAACCCTCCAACTACTTGTCCTTCACAATTATTCGCATAGATACTTGCATTGAAAAGATTGATTGCGTATTTAATATGCACCAGTCTCGAGAAAAAAAAATATTCTTCAAACACTTAACCATTGCAATTCATTGCATAGATATTCGTACTTTCAATTGAGCGCGCATTCAAAGCTCCCTGAAGCCTAGGAAACTTCTTACCAGGGATTTCATTACCAAATCATGAGTCCATCACCATATCTCCCTAGCAGTTAATGTACTAATTCACTGGACGAACTTGATAGCATATGGAGGCTTCAAGGTAACTGGCTAAAGCCTATACACTCAAAATAGGCCCAAGACAAGCCCACCAAGGTTAGGGTCCACCACAGCCTGTGTGGGAAGTGTTTTCCCAGGCCAAACACAAATAAAGTCAGACATGATAAACATATTTAGGGCAAGACTCGCTTGGAAATTTTGCCAGGGTTATTACAATAGACAGTACATGTCACTACCTTATTCGAGCAGAGGTAGTGATGCGAACATCTTTGATACGCGATATCGTACGTGGGACATTCCATGAATCCGACACAACGGAGGATGACGCGTCACGTTTAATTCTTGTTTCCTCCTTTGAATATCCATCAGGTGGATATTCTCGAACTATTAGATCACATCCATGGGCTACACAAAACCTAAATGTATCCTTATAAATACCAAGTCATTTTCTTGAATGGACCAAGTCATTCTCAACATAAAAAAGTACAAACACTAATCAACTTGTGAGTGTTACCCAAACTTTTTACTCGGGTCATAACTTAGATTCCTTACAAAACATGAGAAACCAAACGATGGATTACCTTCACCTAATACCTTGTCTTACGTAAACGATATATCATGATCACAACTTGTAGAATTTAACACGTTGTTCTCTATATCGTACATCATATATATTTTAATAATGAAAATAAACAAAGGCGTGTATATAGACAAAATATGAAGCATGTATATTTGAAATTTGATGTACATGTATTAATTAATTTAACACGTTGTTCTCTATATCGGACATCGTATATATTTTAATAATGAAAATATACAAAGACGTGTAAAAAGACAGACAACATGAAGCATATATATTTGAAATTTGATGTACATGTATTGATGGAGCCAAAAAGCAAAATGCAAATCCCTCATCATTTTCGTGCTCATATTGCAATCGCACATACTACCCTTATCACATTGCAAATCAATCGTCAAAAACCTCCCTCGCTTTTCCGGTGATCTTCCTTTCACTCTCGAAACCGGGTATGTACCAATATTTATGCTCTCTTAACTTTTTGAAGTGGATTTCTTTCATGTGCTTTTTTTCTTCTTTACGTCTATTAATATTTATGGTCAGTGGGTGCAATTAGGGGTGCTATTCGGTCGGGTTGGTCGGGGTTCGAACAAGCAGGTGGTCGAGTCGGTCGAGGCTAAAAATAATATACCGAACCGACCTATTTGAACTTCGGGTTAGTCGGGTTGGTCAAGTCGGGGTCGGGTTAGGTCGGGTTCGGTGCATGCCATTTACAAAATCATAGAATTTAATTTCTAGAATAACACGTGTATAAATGACACATTTTTTTGGTTAGTAATGAGGAGGAAGATGGTAATTGTGTGGGAAATGTGGCGGTTGAGAAGGGTGTTGGTGGAGCATCGGAGATGGTGGTTGTTAATGGTTATGGTTCTCATCATTAATGTAACATTATATACATGATATGGTGTTAGGTCGATTTGAGTTTAAAGTTCGTTTATGTTGTTGATTTTGAAGCACGATTAGGGAGACATAATGCTATACTTTTGTTCAAAATACATAATTATTGGTTCATCTGTTGGTTTGCAAGCTATAGAAAGTATCAAAATTTTTGACGTAGTGCTCTGTTTGTTTACGGATATCGACAATGAACGATGATGGTTCATAAAATGAATTTTTATGCACCCATTTGTGTGAATCAAATATTGACTCGTCTAAAGTTAGTTTCATTTACCGTTTATAAACATTATCGACATTGTGATTCTACATCTTTGTTTATGGATGTTATGATTATATTTCAAAGATATCAACTCTTATATCGATAGCATACTATTTTGTATCAAAGCACTTATGGATTACCACACACATGACATATAAGATAGTGAACGTGTTATTTGCTCTCAGCCGACAGAGGATTGCATAAAAAAAAAAAAAAAAAAAAAAAATCTAACTCGGGTTAGTCGGGTTGACCGAACCGACTAAGCAAAGTATTTAAACTTGATGCAGCCCTAATTACGTACTCGGGTTAAGCGGGTTGACCGATTGACCGAGTTAGATTTTGGACCGAGTAACCCGACCAATTGACTCGGGTGGGTTTAGGTTAGTCGGGTCCGGTCGAGTCGGAGTGGCGAATGACACCCCTAGGTGCAATAATTGAACTCACCCGTAGTAAGAGCAAAGGGTGTCACAACTTGTCTACTTTTCTTCATTTGAACCTAACGTGTGTCACATCACCTCCACATCACTCCAACACACTAACTAAAAAATACTCTCCAATCATAACTTACCCACTTCTTTTCATTTGGGCCCCACTCACTATCATTTTATTTCTTTTTCATATTTTCCAAACACAACTAAATTCATTTCATTCATTTAAAATAAAAATACAACATAAAAAAAAATACACCGTGAAATAAAAAACTCGGGCATAAACAATTCAATTACACACATAGTAAAAAATCTAGACAACATGGCGTGCGTGTGTGACCCCATTTTCAAATATTCATCAAATGCATCGGTCGCGGTCAGAGAGGCCAATTATTGCGTCTGGCGGATGTGCATTTCATAATTACACTCATACTCATTACACCACACGCGTCGGGTCGACTCTAAAATAATCAAAATGCGGTGGAAGAGGATCAACGGTTTGAATATGATTTTCAATACCTTGTACTATTTGTAAGAATAGTTCACGGCTCATCTGAAATCGACGCCTAAAATAGTACTCCGGATATTTTGGACAATCAAAAAAATAGTCGATATAAGGCGTTTTCGACAATTTCACGGTCACGGTAAATGTAATTAAGGCTGCGTGAACTTTCACCATCTTCTGGCACCGATTGCCCATAACCTGCAACTTTCAAAATCATCTTGATATCTTCTAAATCATCAAGATCGAATCAATTTGAACCAGGTCATATTTATTTTGCTTAGATGTAAAGAGTTGAAAGAGTTGTGTGTAAATGATTTGAAAAGAAAAGATGTGAATTATTGTATAAAAATGAGGTATTATTTATAAAGGGTGGGGAAAGGTTTTTTTTTTTTTTTTTTTTTTTTTTTTTTTAAAATCATACCGTTACATTTTAAAAATGATAATGTAGTAATGTTTGGATCTTGCAACGGATATATTGGTTTTCGTTTTCTTCGTCGTTGGACCGGCGAAAACCAAAGTGGCGAAGCCACTTGGTGTCACGGCGAAGAGCAAAGTGAATCAACGAGGTGCCATGTAGGCACTGGCGAGATTCAACGATCCCTACACCCCTTGCTCTAATTATTGTGGTCTTCCTAGTTTAGTTGAGTACTACTAGTATTTTAGCGTATGAAAGACCTTTCGAACAGCGGTATGTGAATGTGACCATCTACTAAGTGGTTATGGTTTCAACGAGGTCTCGTTGGAGACGTTTTTGAAATAGTATGGAGATATGTGTCAAATAAAATACGCTCTATGTTAAAAAGGATCTACCTAGTATTGCAGCGTAATTATGTACTGGTAAAATTAAGAAGTTTACAACAAAAGTTTCACTGTTTATATGGATTGCATTTGTGTTTGAAAGTTATGTCGGAGTGGGAAAACACGAAGACGTGCAACTGTTCTACTTTTGTTGAATCTCAAAGGAACCCGCAAAAGGATACATTGTTTCTTTATCTCACCGGTGGCCCGGGAACTTCTGGCATTCTTACATTCCTTTATGAAATTGGTAACTTTCTTCATCTTCATCAGTTATGATGAGTTAGGCCTATCTATCGCTCTTTTTAGCTTATTGCAACATATTTGTGACAGTAATTTTTGTGGGATGTACTATTCATACCCTCCCTGGTAGGGAGGGTTTGTACTTTTTATTCTCTTTGTCCCCTATTTGTTTCAGTACAACACAGTTTTTTATCAGTTTATATTCCGTATTTCTGACAGTTTTAAGCGTTTGACTTATTAAACTTTATATTTCCTGCATTTTCAGGTTTATAGTTTTTTTATATAAACAAAATTATTAAAAAAAATAATAATAATAATAATAATAATAATAATAATAATAATAACAAATAATAATAATAAATGCAAAAAAGTAGGGGAGGAGGGGGTGGTTGAGAATATCTTGTCCCAATTTTTATATGTAATAAAAGTGTAGTTTTGTATAAATTATTCCGTTATTACAATGTTGTGTTATCAATTATTCCTTTAGAGCCTAAGGTGTGGTGACCTTAGGTCAAGCTTTAACTTTTATCACGTCAGCGCCATATCAGCTTTAACATTTCACATAACTCACAAAAAAACACCCCTTATCATAACATTCTCAAGTTAAGGTTTAGCATTTGATATTTTTAAATTCAACCCCTAAACTAAAACAAACACTTCATTTATTAAAAAACCATATCATTAATTCGAAAACATATTACAATACGAAATTAAAAAAAAAAAAGAAAAAAAAAAGAAAGAAGTTACAACGAAATAAAAAAACACACTGCAAATTAAACTACAACATAAAGGTAATGACGAAAATACAATCTAGTGACGAGGTTGCAAGTTATATTTTTTGATGATTCGGTCTTTTGGTCATTGATCCAAGCCACGACATTTGGATCTTTGCCATCAGTGTCAATCATCAAAAATTTCATCTCTTCCAACCTTGTTATCGTTTCATCTTTGACTTGGGTGGCCCGCTACGCGGCTTGGGCGGTTTCACGTTTGCTAAGATACTCGTTTGTCATAGTTTCGGTGAATTGGCTTGACTAGCTCGTTCCTCTGGTGCTCGCTCCCCCAGTACTTGTCGTGCTCTCGGATCTTGCTTTCTTGGAAGCACGTTTTTTTTCCCCATGGGGCGTGGTTGTTCATCATGACCAAACAAAGCCTCGTTTGTTTGGCTTGGGACGTCGCCGGTTAAATCAACCGGATTCGGCGAGTCCCATTTCTTATGCTTACGCAAAATCTCCCAAGCATCATCGAGTGCAAATGGCGCGGATTTGTGCTCGTCACGATACATTTGCTTCGCCCGTTTGAGGACATCCATCTCACTTTCCCCACTTCTCTGTTCCCGTTGCTCACGTTTGAAATACGTGTTGAACTTTATGCAATCACGGTTCAACGTTTTCCACTTGCTTGTTATCATATCTTTGGTGCGTCATTGAAAATTGAGTCTATTGAACTCATTTGTGACCCGATGCCAAAACATATCATATCATTGTGCACGCCCAACCATCGGATCCTCCGTAACAGCTACATAACACGTGGCAAGTAATTCTTCCTTTTTGTTGCCAATGTTCAGCAACGCAGTGTTCGTCGTCATCATCGATTGGTTCGGGGTCTTTGGATCTTTTGGTCTTTCGTTTACCACGACTTTTGGGCTTTGGAGGAGACGTGGGTGTTTCGGGAATATCATGTATTTCAGTTTGTGAATGTTGTGAGAATTGTAGATTTTGAAAATTAGTGTTTAGTGTGTTTTGTTGATTTTGTTGACAAAACATATATTGTTGATGTTGTAGGAAAAGATCTTGGCTCGACATGCCTAGTGGGTTGGGAAAAGAGACGTTGGGGTTTGAAGATGAACCCGCGTTCGGGTTTGAAGATGAACCCGGGTTTAAGGTATTCCACCCACCACCGAGAAGATTCATAAATGTATAATCGTGTTGTTGCCTCCCGACATTTTTTTTAGTAATTGGAAGTATAAGATTGAGATGATTGAGTAGTGGAAGTGTGAAAAAAATGGTGTTTTATTTGGTATTTATAGTGGTAATTTTATTTATTTATTTATTATTATTATTATTTTTTGAAACTAGATGTTATTAACGTTTGTGTGTGTGTGTGTGTGTGTGTGTGTGTGTGTGTGTGTGTGTGGGAAATGAATTTTTAAACCCCAACGGCTAGTAGTCGTTTGGGGGGGGGAGGGGGGGTGATTTTTTCCCTGTGACTTCCTCTCAATGCTACGTTATTACGTTAACGTTGAGGCGTTAACGTGGCTATAAAGCCATGATCGGTGTGGGTAACGGGTATAACGTGCTTGCGTTAAGAATTAACGCTCGTTGGGGCGTTATTATACCGTCCGCTCTTACGATGAAGTATATTTATATAAATACACAACATTTAATTATGGACTCGTACTTTTTAATAAATAAATAATTTTATTTTTCTATAGAATAAAGAAGTAGTAAATTACACTATAACGTAAACCAAACAGATGTAGATGTAGTATTTTATATAGGAAGACTAAAATAGAAATTTACTGAAACCTAATCAATACTCTATTTTGTTTCACCTAACTCAATTTAGATAGCATTGTTTTGGTTTATTTTTAAATAGTAATTGACTAAAATTTTGAGTTATTTCATACTGATACTATACTATAATCACGGGATTTCTTACATGGGACTTTTCGTACCCAGAGTCATTTTATATGTATACGATGGTAATAATTATTTTTGTAGTTAATATGGGACGATGACATTGTACGTATATGATTTCAAAATACACAGACAACTACATCGTTCTTGTAAACATTACCAATATTAAATTAAGGGTCTTAAAACATATTGATTCTTCTAACCAAGTTTTCTTTCTTAGGAAATGATAGAGGCGTTCGACCAAAATTGAACATCAAGGTAACTCATAATCTCCTACTACCTTAAACACGACTGTTATTAGTTGTAATCAAGTTATAGCTCATGTCCTTAGATGCATGCATGTGCAGGGTTTTTTGATCATGAGCCCTCTTACGGATAAGTTCTTAGATTTTAATTCAAGAACTGTATTTGCTTATGGAGCTGCACTTATAGAAGATGAGCTTTATAAGGGACTTTGAGTCATCCAATTTACTTCATAGCACAAATGAAATTAATCTGTTATATAGTTTTAAATCTATACATATTAAAAGTCGTTAAATTTTTATTTTTGTAGCCTGCAAAAGAAAACTGTCGAGGTAAATACATAAATGTGGATCCAAATAACACTTTGTGTCTGAACAGTCTTAAACCCATAAATGAGGTAAGCAGACAAGTTAACGATCTCTGTTTTGTTTTTCTTTTGTTGCTTACTACCCCTCGTGTACGTATGTTCTAACTTATGTATATTGACAATCGCAGTCACTAAGTCGAATTAACATACGTCAAATCTTGGAGCCACTTTGCGACGCACAAGCAGATCCAAAGACAATCTGTCGAGTAAACCATAAACCCTTCCATGTATTTTATTTTTCTTTCAACATGTATTTTAGTTGAATAACGTCTCTAGTGATAACACTTTGAATCTATCTTTAGGATTCCATATTGGAATTTTTAAATACTTGGGCAAACACAAAATCTGTCCGACAAGCTCTCCACATACGCAATGTAAGTCAATCATAAGTGTTAAATCTAACGTTGGCTATTGAAAGTAGTTGTTTGTCCTTGGTTTATACATTGACGATTATTTACCGTATAGTGCATCTCGATTTACTATCATTTGTATCATTGATTATTAGTGTTTAGTGGCTTTAGCAATGTTTGAATGATGTGTGACCGTGCAGGGAACAGTCGAAAACTTTCAGTTCAGCAACTCAAGCATCAGTGACTTATTAGGGGATTCACACTCCATATATTACACCCATGATATCTACAGTAGTTTGGCATACCATAAGCAACTTCTAACAAAAAAGTGTCATGCTTTGATCATCAAGTATTGTCTCTCTCAAATTCATTCTAGAAAGAACAATTTTTTAATCTCTTGTAGAATTATACATGAACAAGAGTGAACCTGGGTTAGGTTTGCTTAGTAAGATAGTTAAGGATATGTTACTAAAATACTGGATAGCGAGCAAAATATTATTCCATGATAGTGATTATTGTTCCTTACAAAAAAAGGACCAATTCTAGTGGCTTGCATCATCATAAAAATTAACCACAGGTGGTATATAGTGGTATCGCCACTCTGTAAGATATGGTCATTTTGGATCCAAGTCTGAAATTGGTAAAATGTTGGAATGTTTCGCTTTCTAACAAAGTTACTTAATTATTGCCAAAGATCAAATGTGGAAGCTTTTTTCCTACCATCTTTAATATTGTACTAAACGTATTTTAAATTGGTTAATATGCAGTGGTGATCATGACATGACATTTCCATACGTGGGCACTCAGATCAAATGGATAAAGAATCTCAAACTTAGAGTCGAGACCCCATGGAAACCATGGTTTGTTCGTAATCAAGTCGTTGGGTAAGTTCAAGTTCTTGATGTTAGACTTATATGTAATATTTTTTGATCTTCTACAATAATTTTCACTCTCTAGATTGATTACAAAATTTAACAAACGCAAATTCATTAAGGTGTTTTTATGTCTCTAAACACAATGAAATTAACAAAAATAGCACTTGAAAATCTATTCGAATCCAATAATTTATAAAATTCTCACTTAGTATTATATATATATATACTATTTGGTGTTGGAGGGTGTATCAAAATACATGGTATAAATAATGTGGTGTCAACATTTGATTGGTCCTATACATGATATCTTTTATATAATAAAACAAAACCCCTAGTGAGAATTTTTCATTTCAAAAAAATCAAACCATACCTTATTTGGTAATATTTTTTTAATTATTATTATTTTTATTAAAGATGCTTAATAAGAAAAGCTTAAATATTTCCTGTTTTATCAAAATTGATTACGAAATTCGTGTTTATATACTTATATATTAAAAAACAAAAAATACGCATGTACTTGTGAGTTATTTATCCATAATTATGGACTAAAGCGCAAAAAAGAAAAAGAAAAAAAGCGGACCTCTACAACCCAAAGCCAGAAACCGTACTTCATAGCCTCCATCTACTCAAAATCAAATCTCCAACAGGAACACACATCGTTCATAGTCTCCAATCTTCTCAATCGATAGTACGTGTGTTATGTGAGTTATGGTATGATTTTTCTTTCCATCTATCAAATTTACTTCTTCGATTTGTTGTTTTTTTTAAGTTCATTGATTCACCTAATCTGTTAATTCGATGTGCTTATGTTAATCTGTAATTCGATGTGCTTATTGTTATATTTTAGTTAATTATTAAGTTTGAGTTCGATTTGAATATCCGTTTGTTGTTTTGCTTACCTTGGATAATTAAAAACAATATCACTAAATTACCTTATAAAATGCTTAGAGAACATTGAATCTGCATATGCTTGCAAACGGTTTAGGCGCGTCTGAGTTTGTTTTGACTTTTTGTGTAGTTTTGGTTAACATTTTATATAAATCTCATGCCAGCACAACTCAAAAGTTAATATGATTTTTTGTGCACTCTTGGTTATCTTTTGCCAGTTAGTGCTGGAACTTAAGTTAACTATTTATTATTATGCCCGCATAATCCATTACTATGTCTATAGTTGTGTAATATGCTAATATAGTTTAAAACATTGCTTGCATAACATGTTAGAATCAGTGTGGTTTCTTAATTTAAAATCATCTGAATATTTACTTGACTTTTTTCTTTTTATTAGGTTGAAAAGACGTCCACCTTTCATTGATGGGAACACATTCCTGTTGCCAACAGGGAGCAATCCTGACACACAAAGGAACTCCTTTCCGATACGAGCGCATTGAATGGAAGGTATGCCTAACATTTGCAATTACGAAAATCAAGTTTGCTATTTCGTTGCCTTGGTTCTGAAAATCAGTTTTCCGGATAAGGAAGGTGGTTGCTAAAGACAATGATGATTTCATCTTTTCAGAATCAAAGACACGAATGCTTCTCATCAGGTATATATTTTATCTCCCAAATCAAAACTTTGCATATACATGTAAACATATGAAAGGCAGGCACAAGGGCAACTTCAACCCAATTTATTTCACTTGGTCGGTTTGGGCTGTATTTTTTGGCTAACAGGTAAAAAAATGTGGCTAAAAAAGAAAGGGTGTTAAATGGGTTGGTTGGTTTAAGATTTTACCAATTTGATTCGTGCATATTACTTATTTATTATTTATAAGGCGGATGTGAAGATTTCATTCAAACTAACTCATCTACAAAATACTCAAATATTCACAAGCTATTTGACATGCTCACTACTATTTATTAAAAATATTATTTAAGGATTGAGGTATAACTTGATTTAGGTCAACCTAACTCGAATCATACCAAAACTTGCATGTTCTGCCCACCTCTGATGTTGTTGCAACACTATGGCACTCAACTATTATAAATGGCTACAAATGTGCTTAGCGTATATTGTACCCTGGGATAAGAGGAGTATATCTTGGACAAAAAAGTTACTTTATGATAGAATGCAAATCGAGAGGATCTTTAATTAATTAGAACTGGAATAATTTTAATATATGTCTAAATCTTAACACTTGTCAATTGCGTGTGAAGACTTAAAATAAAGAAATTGTTTGTGAAATCAGAATATATTATGTATAAAGAATTTTGTGATAAGGCAACATGTTCATGATCAATGAGTTTACGAGGTTGATCTTAAGCATATATATCTTAGAATTTTAACTACCCATTACCAAATTAGAAACCTACGTGATTAGCAGGTAAATGAAGGAGATAGCTCAAGGTTGAGTATGGATGGGAAATTGTAGTGCTTTATGTGATTTATAAAAAAAATTGTTTTATAACTGGTGGCCATGATGTTTAAACTTCCCTAAGAATTTTACTATCACAAAATGATTTATAAATATACATGTTAGATATTATCTTACTTAACAAGGGAGTTTTTGTCATAGATTAAATTATACCAGTGTATTTAGTCGTTAAGTTATACTATAACAAACACTAAACGCCGATCATGATTCTAATCTCTTATTTTCACTTTAATTTACGTCACACGTTATGTATGTGTGCATGTTTACCCATGTCTTTTTTGACATGTAGCTGATTAAGCAAAATTTATATGTTTTTACATACCTAATCATGATGTAACCCATTTGAACCTTTTATGCAACCTAGCTGACATTCCCATATTCTCACCCCTACGATTTTATTTGACGTTTAGTTTTGGTAATTGCTGTTTGGCACATTAACAGTTTGACTTGATCAATGTGGAAGTTTAATTGCTCATTTATTTTGCAGCTAAGGAACCTGGTATGGGCGACATCGAAACATGTTGTATATCTCATGTCAACTACTTACTCATGCATTAGTAATCATCATCACACACCTTGAAGGAATCACCAATGACAGGTATTCGAGTGAAGCTATGAAAGAAAGTATTGACGGAATCACATTGAATATCAAACATTATCTCAGTTACTTAAAATTGCAATTAGTTGGTGAAGTTTAGAACGTTCATGCCAATTTGAACAGAAAAAGGCCATCTTTGAGCCTTTGAGGCTAAAAAATAGAGTTTTTATTCCTCGCTAATCTGTGGTTAAGGTTCTGAAAGAGAGGAACTTGGTGCAGTTACTTGATGATGATGTCAACTTTTACTAGAATGTATATGCTAAAGTGGCCAAGCTTTTCCACATCAATTCTCATGCCAAACTCCCATAATTAGTCATGCTAAAGAAAGATGCTGAGAAAGTTTACCCATCATGGTCAGTATCTTGACCCATTTATGAACTTATCATTATGTTGATGGTGGCATATCTGGTGGTTTTCTCCCATACCCATGTCAATTTATTTCATGGAAATTAAGTTACTGATGGAAGGGGTACTTAGTTTAGTTAATAAGTTACAAGATATTGAAACTATAATAATTTGCTTACTAATGTACAGTATAGATTATGCAAAATATGTAAGAATGGTGGTTTGGATGGTCATCAAGTCTTTGGAAATTTGAAAGGATTCAAGCATGCTTGGGATTGCATATTTTTGGGGAATGTTTATTGGCAGTAAGCACATTAGAATAATCATTTCTTCATGTGCTTATTTCCTCATAAAATAAGCAAATTGGATAATAAGCGCTTAGTATTTCGAGCACTTCAAACTGGTTATTCTTTAATGAAACAATTATATTATGCAATCCCAGACACCATCTTGATCAAACACTCATGCAAGTAACTCTATGTTTGTTTTAAAGGAATTTTGTTTTTGTAGTTTGACGAATGATTATTAATTTGACAATATATGAATATGGGAGAAGACAAGGTGATAAACGTGTTTCTTTTTCCCGTGAAGAAGATGATTCAAATTATGTAGAAGAAAGAAGACATTAGTTATGTGCATGCAAGGAAGAAGTTGGTATTTCTAGGAAAGCCAAAATTGGCATCACATGGAAAGCCAAGATCAGGATTTCCAAAAAAACCGAGATTGGGATTTCCAGGAAAAGAGATATAAAGCCTTATCATACTAAAGTCAAGAAGATAACTACAAAGTCAACACGAACATCAGTTGCTATTAGGCAAGCTGAGAGAGCAGAAAGAGATGCAACACATGCAACACTCCAAGCAACGATGAAGGTTGATCATTGATTTTTTTGATTTCTTACCTTTTACTTACTTGAGGGTCAAATTGAATTTAAAATTGCATAACTAAAAGCTTAAAAAAAACCCCGTGCGTGCACGGGTATTATAACTAGTTATATAATAAAGATAAAACCATTGTGGCATCACCCCATTGGGTGAAGTGTGTTTGCACTTTAAATGTTCACCGTATACATACATAGTATGTCAGAAATTAGTATATACATATGCTGAACAGTTTGTCGGTTCTCTTCTTTATCAAAAAGCGTCCCAGACAATTCCAGATCTACTCCGCCTCTTCTATAACCCACTTTTAATACCAATAAACACACACTCATTTACATACAACTTCCTTTTCCATCAAAAAGCCACACACTCAGTTCATCATCAAAACCCCCCAAACATACGCGCGACAACACAGATCCAAACACCCGTGAATCAAGTGCACCTTTGAACGCCGAAATAAGCGGCGGATCATCGACAACATCGCATGAAACGGAAAAAATAGAATCAAAAGCAGGTACAAGTATAGATATCCTTTTAATTTTTTTATTGTTTACTTTGGTTCTAAACACGAAAGAGAAAACACTCTTTTCTTCCCTGATTCATGAAACACACAAAAAAAAAGGTAGTATCAAGTATATACCTTCACGATGATCTTATATACATTCATCATGATCGGCTTCATTTTTTCAATTCAAATTAACCCTTAATTAATTTTGATTCGATTTGTGAAAGTAAGGGTTAATTAAAAAAAATGGGTTTTCTTATTAATTTAACAAAAGTAGTAATGGAAAAAATATATTTGTTGGCTGAAGAAGGTGGATCTAGGTATTGTTCCAAGAAGTCAGATGATATTTGATGGTCAGGTAATTTTGTTTTATAAATTTTAAAATTTTTTTTTATATAAATTAGTCTTTTTGTTTATTGCATTGTAAAAAAGATTGTAAATTTTTATTGTGTTTTTGGTTATTAATGCTAAAGATTAGATTTTTATAATTTTTTTTTTTCCCAGAAATTAGTGATTGTGATTATGTTATTTATACATTTCCTTGATGCATCCAAGATAGTCTCATCAGAAAAAGGATATTAATTAAGCATGCTAATTGGGATTAACTTGCCACTCTAAAGGTAACATATTTTTCTAATTTAGACTTTGATGACATATTGTTAACTTGAAAACTTACCGAGTGTTTGACGTTGGAGTTTGAATTGATTTCTAACTATAGTGGTTTCATGTAGTAATAGGAGAGGTACGATACTTTAAATAACTAATGTGAGCCAAACTATCTTTTCTTATCAGATTAGTATGATATTAAATGTTGCAAGTGTAGTGCCCAAAACACACACACAAAGAAACTCCAATGACCCTAAACTTGGCCACCGCCAATTTTTCCATCAGAATCAACTTTCATATCCCAAAATAAATAAAAAAGAAAAAATAAAATCAACAGTTAATTTTTTTTACAAGAAGTTTGTCCTTTTTATTTTTGGGTTCTGTTTAATTGTAGGTTCGAACTACTTTCATTGAGATTTATGGATCACAAAGAAGCCTCAAGTAAAAAAATATTTGATTTGCAGTCATGTATATTTGTTATTTTCATTTTTTAGCGTACTTATTTATTACGTGTTAATAGTATTTGTTTCTGTATTTAGGCATTTGAGTTGATGAATAAGCTGGATGAAGTGCCGTCGCTGCATCACTGTCGTCGCACCCCCACCTCCGTTAGATCCCTACCGCCATGTTTTTGATAATAAGAGAGTGAATTTCTTCAAGGTATGTAGGAGAGTGTTTGTTTTGTACTTGGTAATTACTTTATGTTGAATTTATGGTTTATAGTGTTATATTGGTTTTGTGGTATTAAACTTAGTTTTGTTTTGTGATTGTTATAGTTTAGGAATCTTTAAAGGTGTTTTGGATTGGTTATAATGGGATATTAATTTGTAGAGATAGGTGTATTCCAACTTGCTTCTGCTTATTTGGTTATTCTTGGGTAAAATAAGGAGGTATCGAGGCCCACTAATGTGCTTATTTAGATATAAAAGGGTGTTCCTTTGAGCGCATTTTTGTGAGGTTCGAATAATTTATGACCTGATAATAGGGTGCTTATGGCCTTATCCACTTGAGGTTATAAGGTTTTAAAGTACATAACTTTATAAGGCCAAACGATTGACCTTACGAACCTATCGAATTTTCAATAAGCTTATAAGCACGTTATCAGTAGTTGGAAAGGAACCAGGCCAAGACCAAATTTTCAATAAGCTTACAAATCCGTTAAAAGTAGCTCGAAAGGAACCAGAATAAGAAATTTCCGTTAAAAGTTCTATGGATTAGTTCTTTTGAATACATTTTTATTGGCTACGTTTTCCTTTACACAATATAGCATTGTTAATGTGGGTCAACGAACCATCTGTTTATATGCTACAGGTGGGGGCTGAAATGCGTGTGGGATTGGGGGCTTAAGTAGGTTCTAAAATGGGTGCGTTTGGGTGCTCAAATGGGTGCTGAAGTGAGTGCGTTTAGGGTTTTTAAGCTGATACGGTTCTTGATGTTTACAGTTTTCAAAAAAAGAAGTTGCTGTTGAGTAGCTTATAAGAAATGAAAACGAGACTCAATAAGGTCGACATTACTTGACTGAGGTCTAGATTACTTGACTAATTGACATTCTGATATTAATTTAACGTTTCGGTCGTAATTGTTTGTCACATGAAATTCTTGAAAGAACGATAAAGGTCCTAATAGACTCTAAAATTTTGTAACTTCTGAATGAATCAAAAAAGAAAAAGAGATTACATGAAACTGCGGATTTTATTCGTATGGGGTTGAATGACTATATTGTCATTGGATAGTTGTTTTTAATTATATGTTAATTCTTTTAGGATATATGTATGATAAGTGAAACAAGAGGAGTAAATGTATGGACTTTTAAATAAAAAAGGGTGGGTGTTTGGATTTTCATTTTGAGCAGGAAAGCCATAAGAAGTCGGAATTCATATGCATTTTTTGGGTTTGAGTAATATGGTAGTGAATTGAGGTTAGCCACAATCTGTTCGTTGAAACTTCTAAGATTTAAGAGAGTAGAGTTGTGTCGACCACTTTAGATTATACATTCAACCATTGTTGATGGAGATTATCTTTGGATTTTGGTACAGGAAACTATCCAGCAAATGGCTAATGTTCATTCTCCAAGTTCAATGATACTTGGGAAGGTAATTTGATTTTAAAAGTTTCCGCATATTTTAATCAAAAACTAAATAGTTGACAAAGTAGCAACCAACAAAAGATGGGCATGTTATTGAGTTGACCAACGAATGGATCGTACACGAGGTTTTTATCCATTCCTACGTTTTTTTAGCGGTGCCAATTATTATTAAAATTCACAATTTAAGAATCACCAGAAAATAAAAATAATCAAAATTTTACTATCAGTTTTCCAAACACGCTTTTATAATATTTCACTAAAAAATGCAACACCAAACACCCCTTTTAACTGTTTTAAGGTACAATGAACTGCTAGATGGTTTTTACCTATTCGAATTGCAGGTACATGATGGTTTTTACCTATTCGAATTGCAGGAAAGTTGCATAGATAAAAAAAATGTATTCGCTGCTTCGAATTGCAGGTACATGATGGTTTTTACCTATTCGAATTTAGATACTTTTTATGTCCACATGTCTCAAGAGTTTTATAAAATGAATGCAGACTGCCTTCTGTGGAAGTTCCCGCTGTGTTTTTGTAAATCACTTAATCAGAAGCCCACATGATAGTATGATACGCTATTTAGTGACTCCTGCTAATCAGGTAATTGTTATAGTTGTTCTTTATAACATGATATATTCTTTGATTAAACTACTTTTCATTTGATTTGTCGTGAAATTCTAAATTACATTCGTACCCTGCAAACTGAGCTATAAAGTTTTTAATCAACGGTCAAACGGGTTCTATGACAGGCGCATTACAAAAACCAGAGGCAATGCCGAACTGAAATGGGTGTGCCACTCAGGCTTGGAATAGAGCCCACCGTGGGTCAGTTTGAGTGCTAAGATACGAGCTGAAGTGGGTGATGCTTGGGGCAGTTATGGGTCTGTTTTGGTACCAAAATAGGGCATAAATGGATGTGTTTACGTACTGAAGTTGAGGCTAAAGCGGGCCAGCTTGCGGGCTGAAATGGGTGTGGAGTTAGGGACTGAAATAGGTGCTGCTATGCGTGCATTTAGGGTTGAAGTGGGTGGGTTTGAGGTGAAAAAATGGGGGATGGAGTAGGTGTAGTTTACTTGCAAGGTACATGTTTCGTACCTTGATAATCAACTGCCTTTATTGGTAGTTTTAGTTTCACTAATGTATAGAATTTGTTGTTGTAACAGGTGATACCGAGAACCAAGAAACGTGTAGTAGCAGCTCCCACGGGAATAGCAGGTCTGCGTACTCTCTAGACCCATGTAAATGACAAATGGTTATTATCTTGAAGTTGAATACATCTAAACACTTCTTATCTCTCAAGGTTATTCTTATATGTACATACATTTTTGTAACAAAAAGAATGGCCTGGTACATCGATTCAAGCTTTTCATGCATGATGTCAAAGCAATAACTTTTGTGTCCAGTTCTTTTTCGACACTGTCACTATACAGGAGGGTATTGGCAATAGGTGAACCGACATTAGTCTTTTTAGATATGTAGGTCGTGTACAATACGCCATACATGCTTCACACATTGGAATATTGGATATTGGCTTTTTGTATGTGACGGATTATTATATCATTATTAGTTTATTCATTGTTATAAATGATTATAAATGATTATCATTTAAGTGTACATCTTTCTCCATTTATAATCATTTATAAATGATTATTAGTTTTTGTTTAAGTTAGCAGCTTAATTCACTGTTACATGTGTATTAGCTTTGGTTTGTGTGTCTATAGTTTTTGTTTAAGTTAGCAGCTTAATTCAAGTGTATAACCCTCATTTGGAACGTTGCATGATTCTTTGCTTTCTTTTTTCTGTTTAGAAGTTACTTACTTATTCATTTTGTTTTGCCATGATAACCCTCAAGGTTTATCCTTATAATTGTTGTGCAAATTTTTTTTTCCCACTTTGTATATGTGTTTTGTCACTTGGTAGCTATTTCCTGTTTAGATAAGCCATGCAAATTCTTTAATTTATTCAACATACTTAGAATTGCTTATACAACTTCATTTAAAGTATTTGTTACTTTATGTAAAATACACATGTTATGGTTAGAAGTATCAGATAAAGAAGTCGCATCCCCGCAGCAACGCGCGGGCTAACCTGCTAGTTTATACTAATATATTATAACATGAAGTGCCCTTTGTTTTTATGTAGATATGAGAAGACATACTCGAAAGCCAAATACTCCATGAAATATGCAACTATTAAGGTAATCAAGGACGTGATCATAATAAATACTTATTGGCACTTTACTTTAATTAATTAAATTTTCTAACATAAATATTGAATGATTTTCAATCAAAAGTTTAAATAAGTTCCTTATGTTGATTAAATCTAGATGAAAATTATATGCTCTTATACTAAGCATGAGTAAAATGATATGTGTTTTGCAGGGTGCTGGTCATTCAATAGCAGTTTATAAGTCTGAAGAAGCCATGGTCATTGTGGAGACATGGATTGCATCTAATTCCAATTAGACAAAATAGACTTTGTTAGAATAAAGTTTCAATTATTCTGGAATACTTAGTCGTGTCATAGCTAGTAACATCTGGTTTGTAATATTAGTTAAAGTGTCCTGGGCCGTAGAATGAAACTAGTTCATTAATGTAATTATTGTAATAAAAAAGGCCCTAGCCCATAGCCCATTTGATATTGTAATCGAACATAAATAAACCTCCTCACACTTGGTGAAGGGGTGTGGATGTCATTTGGTTAATAACATTTTCACGTAGTTATCTCTCTCTAGGAGCACTCCTCATTTCTATCTTATTGTGTGTGCTTGATCAATGTACTTAGGATCATACAAGTGGTATGAGATCTACACAATGATTTAGGAGGGATTTATGTGTTTGTAAAACGTCTAAAGATTAATTGTTGGTTCAAATACGGGGTTTCAAGTTCATATGTGAGATTCTTTACACAATCGTCTTTTTAGTTTAAAATTGTTGTTTTTCAAGTAGTTTTAGCGTTTCTAAGTTTGAATCTGCAAAAGAAAATGAGTAAAAAGGTGTTTTTAAACATGTTTTAGTAAATTTTTAGTGTTAAGTTGCGATAGTTTGCTATCTCTTCAAGGATCGAATTAGGTTCCAACAGTAGCAATCGAGTTAGCCCTATTTTGATCTTTAGTACTTTAGTTAGTTGAGATAGTACATCCTACGTGACAAATTAGAGATAGGTGATCGATTTAGTGAATCGAGATACGTTTTTTCTTTTAAAGTTCTGTCTTCTTGTGAAATCAAGATTTAACATCAAGATAGTGCATTGAAATTCAAGGAATCAAGATACCTTGTGTAGATTCTAGTTTGATTATTTTCTGTCACACCCTCGCCGGAGGCGGAAACACGAGGTGTAACGGAAGGGGACATAAGCACAAGATAATAGAACATACCAACATTACGATTAAAAAGAAATAATACTCCATTACAATACTAGTTTAGTCCGTCATCGGCAAATATATTACAAATTTTAGATTCCAAAATATTGAGTTTTATTACATACGACTTGTAGCGACCAAAGAAAACTTCTTTATGCAAGAATTGATAGAAAAGCTTACTAACGATCACCGAAATGCATGAGAGAAAACGGGTCAACTATGGAAATAGTTGGTGAGTAAACACGCTTTAGCAAAAATAAGAAAACTCGTAGGAAATATACAAAGCTTTCGTCAACGAAAAAAATGGTTCTCAAAGCAAAGGCATTGTGTATCCACTCGCCCAAATTCGCCCATACAAAACTTGCAACCGTGTGTACACAACCCAATCGCCAAAAGTAGTATGTCTAAAGATCAAGTATAAGCGGTCATAATAGCTCACAATATAGTACCACGAATATAATAAGTCGTGGATGCTCCAACACGGGAGACTTTGACCGCCCAACAAGTGGAGACCTTTGTCACCGACCACCTAGGTGAGATTTATTGAGACGCCTACCAATAAGGCGAGACTTTATAGTGATGTTCGAACAGAGGAGACCCTTTGTCACCGACCACCCAGGTGAGATTTATTGAGACGCCTACCAATAAGGCGAGACTTTATAGTGATGTCTCGAACAGAGGAGACCCTTTGTCACCGACCACCTAGGGTGAGATTTATTGAGACGCCTACCAATAAGGCGAGACTTTATAGTGATGTCTCGAACGCAGGAAACTCCTTTGTCACCGACCACCTAGGTGAGATTTATTGAGACGCTTCACCAATAAGGCGAGACTTTATAGTGATGCTCCAACAGGAGACTTTGGGACAAGGTCATAACATGTACGGTTCAATAAATTCCAAAGAAGTCATATATTCATAATTAAATCCAAGATTCTAAGTCAAGTTCAAAAGTTCAAGTCTAAAGAGTTCATAGAAGTAAAAATCAATTTAGTTCAAATATGGTTCATGCATTTCGCCCAAAAATATAGTAAACGGTAAAAGGGGATGTGATTACTCACTTGGTAAACCGAGGCGATGACAAAAGTGAGTACACCGAGGTTTATAATGTAATGCGCCAACCGGACCTATTATCAATGATATGATATGTCATGAATTGCAATGTAATGTTATGCATGCACTTCAGATGTTATTTATACCATTTACTAAGTTTTTGAAAATATTACTGTCGTCGAAAATACTCTTTTGACGCCTTGACCCTTCAAAATGACTTTACATGTTTTTACGTCAAAATGTCATCCTACAATGGTTTTATAATGATTTTGGTGAAATTACCATTTTCGTCACAAAACAATGTCGCCGGAAAACCATGAAATCAACAAAATGGCTCGGAAAAGTGGTCGAACGGTGTACGCCGATCGTTAGAGAACGAACTCGACGGTTTTGGAAAGTTTGTATCGATATCTAGAAGTTTCATTCAGAGTTTTCGTCAAAAGGTCTCGATCATAAAGATATCAAAGGCTCAAGATGGTGGTTTTGTTAATGTTGTGCGAAAATAAGTTTCGCCAATGTTTGAACATCCGAATAATTTATCATAACTCCGCTTGACAAACGGCTTTTTGTTTTGAAAAATATGGCCGATGAACTTTATTTTACTAGAAGACACTTCGTTATAAAAAGTTTTGCATCATGGTTAAAAACTGCCGCAAACATGGACTATATAGCTAATGAAATACTTGAATCGTAGAAATAATATAATTTTTCAGAAAATAATATTTACGGCAACTTTATAAAAACGGCCATATTTGTCGTTTTAAACCGCTTTCACGTAAAATATGTCCTTAGCTTCGTATCAAGTAAACTAATATATTTTTGAGAAGTCGAAATAATTTGTGAAGCTTAAGGCTCGCTTTTTGACCCAAATATGTAAAACTGCATGCTGTCTTTTCGTAAAAATATACTTTTCGCCGCCAAACTTTAAAAATTCACCACGGCTTGTTATAACTCCGCTTTTATCCGCTCAAAAGGCCACGGATTCGCTTTAAAGTATATTTTCTAATTATCAAGGCCAAAATGTCGTACCATCAGTGGGTTTTTCCAGAATTTCGTTTAAGGACAGATCACAAATTATAGTTTACGAAAATAGTTTTTCTCGGACAAAACCTATTCTAATCCCTTCAAATCAACTCCAAAGCTAATCTAATCCTACCATACACCTTCTTAGGGTGTCATGGGTTCCTAATCACCATCAAGACCAAAGAATAACTTGGGAATAATTATAGGATGACCATATTGTATATATAACTTAAAAATCAAGAAATAAATGGTATAAACTACATAACATGCATATAAGCTCCAAAAATGATAAGAAACTTATGAAAATGAAGAGGAAACATAAAAATGATAAAAACATGCTTACTAGTAAAGATGATGAGGTGAAAGTAACAAGGATTAAACCTAAACACCCTAGGTTTTTATTTCAAAACCTAAACAAGAGTATTATCTAGATTGTAAAATACTTGAACTTGAAAATTTTTGAATCATTCTTCTTCTTCTTTATGTGACCGGTTATTGAGAGGAACCACAAGAGGAGAGAAAGTTTTTGATAGCTTGTGAATTATTGTGATGTGTGTGTAAGTAAGATAGTTTGAGTGCAAATATAGTTGTGTAAGAAAATTTATCACCAAACCAAGACTATCCCCACTTGACCGGATTTTATGGATCTTGATTCACAAGATATTTTTTTTTTTTTTAATAATTGTGTATACTTATAAATAAAATGTAAGTAAAATGTTGTGTAGGAAATTGTATAAGTGAAGGTAAATGGTGGATTTTTGGTACAAGTAAGTTTTTAATAGATCAAAATAGATTGTAATGAGATGATAAAATTGTAAAATACTTTCCTTGTGAAAATCGGTGATAAAATAATTATCGTAAAATTTTTAAGAAAACGATTTAATAATTAAACTTTAACGATTAATATACTAAATAAATTCAAATTACTAGAAAACTAAAATATAGTTTTATAAACTAAATGTAAGTATAAAAATATGTCGGATCATTTTTGAAAGTAATGGATTAAATATTTTAAAATAATAACTCACGCGATAACGCTTATTAAATATAAAAATTTCGTTAAATGTGAAATGAAATGCCATGAATGAATTAATATGATGCATATTTAATTTAAGAAATGACCGAATTTGAGAATTGTGACATTCTTCCCATGTCACGGAATCACGCCCCGTGATTCGATTAACGATACTATGGTCCGAACTCGACAAGAGTTCTAAAAGTTCATGCTCAGACAAACAGCCTAAATGATCATATCAATGCCCATGCGCATGTGTTCCCATTCAACTAAGACGCGTTCGTGATCGATTTGATAGGTAAACTTATCCAATATCGAACGTAGCTCTCAAAAGACTTTAGGTAGTCGATTCTAATTTAATCTCACAACTCATCAAACAAGAACCGCCATGAGATTAAACTAAACCGACTTGAGTAAACTTGTCTCTTAGCTTGATTTTCGCAACTCATCAAACAAGAACCGCCACTAGATCAAGCTAGAAACAAGTTGTTAGAAAGGTAGGATGCCACATCCTTGAATGAAGTCTTTTGAAAGATTCGCCGATATTCGATTTGCTTACACAATCAAATCCAATCAACAAAATATATAACAACTAAGGTCGATATCAATAGGTCTCAAATTAATCAATGTCGTGAACGTGGTAAAGATTGGAAGGAAGTTATGCACTCAAAATCATGTTGCACAGAATAAAGTGGTTGATCAAAGGAATGTACCAAGTACGCGTCATGGGCTTCCTCGGTACCCGTGATAGAATGCTCGACCACGCGGAAGGAATTTCAATGTTCGATCTTGTGGGCCTTCTATTGCCAATGCCAAGTTTGGACGACACCTTGATTGGGAGTTCTTTTCAACTTTGGACAGTATTGCGAAGGTGATCTAGACTCCACACTGTAACATGCTTTTCTCTCGCCCCTGATTCCCGCCTGCAGTGAGCAATTTCGCCAAGCGGCCCTTCCGCTCACATTTGCCACACTTTCTAGCCTCCTAAGTGATGATAATTACATCGAGTACACAAAGGATGTGGACCGCATATCTTTACGCCCGGTTGGTCGCCCCATAGCTCGGGTTATTCGCCGCTTCTTGTTTTGCCGATTCGGTCTCGCTTCCGGTGATCCTCCCGCCGCTTTCATCCATTGTTTGGAGTATCTTCTCCGTTGTTGGTCTGCCTAGCATCGAGATGTATTATAATTTGGGTGAGTAGATCCGCTATTCTCGCAGCGTTGTTGTTTGATCGCCATTGTTGTTTGGGTTGCCGCTGTTGTTACCTCGAGCGTGCAGTGTTTCTTGCACCATGATTCTACAGAGGACCAAAACATCGGGTTGAGTAAACGACATTCGAACGAAGTCGATGAGGTGCGAACGGTGGTAATGTGTTATAGTGATCGAAATATGACAGAACAGAGGCATGCTATGCCTAATCAAGTCGAAAGATGGAAAAGAGAAGATATGAACAAGGTACGGTAATGTAGACGTGAACGTAAAACATGCCATGCATACCCACCACCAATGCAACTTCAAAGCACTGACTCAAAAGACTCGACCAAACATGATTTAAAACTATTACTTTTATCATTAGATGGTTCTTCATAAATTAGACATAGTTGATCGTGCTATGTATAATTTATGAGTAACGATGCAACGATAGGACTAGTTGACTCGGATGATGTTCAATGTTTAATAAAATAAAATAAAAATTTTTCCGGTTATAGCGTGATTTTTATTTTGAAAATCGGCATTCTCTATAACCTTGGCTCGGTACCAATCACACACCTCACCGGAGGCGGAAACACGAGGTGTAACGGAAGGGACATAAGCACAAGATAATAGAACATACCAACATTACGATTAAAAAGAAATAATACTCCATTACAATACTAGTTTAGCCACATCAGAAATATATTACAAATTTTAGATTCCAAAATATTGAGTTTTATTACATACGACTTGTAGCGACCAAAGAAAACTTCTTTATGCAAGAATTGATAGAAAAGCTTACTAACGATCACCTGAAATGCATGAGAGAAAAACGGGTCAACTATGGAAATAGTTGGTGAGTAAACACGTTTTAGCAAAAATAAGAAAACTCGTAAGGAAATATACAAAGCTTTCGGTCAACGAAAAAAAATGGTTCTCAAAGCAAAGGCATTGTGTATCCACTCAGTTCCAAATTCCGCCCATACAAAACTTGCAACCTGTGTGTACACAACCCACTGCCAAAAGTAGTATGTCTAAAGATCAAGTATAAGCGGTCATAATAGCTCACAATATAGTACCACGAATATAATAAGTCGTGGATGCTCCGAACACGGGAGACTTTGCACCGCCCAACAAGGGAGACCTTTGTCACCGACCACCTAGGTGAGATTTATTGAGACGCCACCAATAAGGCGAGACTTTATAGTGATGCTCGAACAGAGGAGACCTTTGTCACTCGACCACCCAGGTGAGATTTATCGAGACGCCCACCAATAAGGCGAGACTTTATAGTGATGTTCGAAGAGGAGACTCTTTGTCACCGACCACCCAGGTGAGATTTATTGAGACGCCTACCAATAAGGCGAGACTTTATAGTGATGTCTCGAACAGAGGAAACTCCTTTGTCACCGACCACCTAGGTGAGATTTATTGAGACGCCTACCAATAAGGCGAGACTTTATAGTGATGTCTCGAACAGGGAGACTTTGGGACAAGGTCATAACATGTACGGTTCAATAAATTCCAAAGAAGTCATATATTCATAATTAAATCCAAGATTCTAAGTCAAGTTCAAAAGTTCAAGTCTAAAGAGTTCATAGAAGTAAAAATCAATTTAGTTCAAATATGGTTCATGCATTTCGCCCAAAATATAGTAAAACGGTAAAAGGGGACGTGATTACTCACTTGGTAAACCGAGGCGATGACAAAAGTGAGTACACCGAGGTTTATAATGTAATGCGCCAACCGGGACCTATTATCAATGATATGATATGTCATGAATTGCAATGTAATGTTATGTATGCACTCAGATGTTATTTATACCATTTACGGTTTTTGAAAATATTACTCGTCAGTTTAAAATACTCTTTGACGCCTTGACCCTTCAAAATGACTTTACATGTTTTACGTCAAAATGTCATCCTACAATGGTTTTATAATGATTTTTGGTGAAATTACCATTTTCGTCACAAAACAATGTCGCCGGAAAACCATGAAATCAACAAAATGGCTCCGAAAAGTGGTCGAACGGTGTACGCCGATCGTTAGAGAACGAACTCGACGGTTTTGGAAAGTTTGTATCGATATCTAGAAGTTTCGTCAGAGTTTTCGTCCAAAAGGTCTCGATCATAAAGATATCAAAGGCTCAAGATGGTGGTTTTGTTAATGTTGTGCGTAAAATAAGTTTCGCCAATGTTTGAACATCCGTAATAATTTATCATAACTCCGCTGACAAACGGCTTTTTGTTTTGAAAAATATGGTCGATGAACTTTATTTTACTAGAAGACACTTCGTTATAAAAGTTTTGCATCATGGTTAAAACCGCCGCAAACATGGACTATATAGCTAATGAAATACTTGAATCGTAGAAATAATATAATTTTTTCGTAAAATAATATTTACGGCAACTTTATAAAACGGCCATATATTTGTCGCTTTAAACCGCTTTTCACGTAAAATATGTCCTTAGCTTCAGATCAAGTAAACTAATATATTTTTGAGAAGTCGAAATAATTTGTGAAGCTTAAGGCTCGTTTTTGACCCGAAATATGTAAAACCGCATGCTGTCTTTTCGTAAAAATATACTTTTCGTCGCCGACTTTAAAATTCACCACGGCTTCGTTATAACTCCGCTTTTATCCGCTCAAAAGGCCACTGATTCGCTTTTAAAGTATATTTTCTAATTATCAAGGCCAAAATGTCGCACCATCAGTGGGTTTTCCAGAATTTCGTTTAAGGACAGATCACAAATTATAGTTTACGAAAATAGTTTTTCTCGGACAAAACCTATTCTAATCCCTTCAAATCAACTCCAAAGCTAATCTAATCCTACCATACACCTTCTTAGGGTGTCATGGGTTCCTAATCACCATCAAGACCAAAGAATAACTTGGGAATAATTATAGGATGACCATATTGTATATATAACTTAAAATCAAGAAATAAATGGTATAAACTACATAACATGCATATAAGCTCCAAAATGATAAGAAACTTATGAAATGAAGAGGAAACATAAAATGATAAAACATGCTTACTAGTAAAGATGATGAGGTGAAAGTAACAAGGATTAAACCTAAACACCCTAGGTTTTTATTTCAAAACCTAAACAAGAGTATTATCTAGATTGTAAAATACTTGAACTTGAAAATTTTGAATCATTCTTCTTCTTCTTTATGTGACCGGTTATTGAGAGGAACCACAAGAGGAGAGAAAGTTTTGATAGCTTGTGAATTATTGTGATGTGTGTGTAAGTAAGATAGTTTGAGTGCAAATATAGTTGTGTAAGAAAATTTATCACCAAACCAAGACTATCCCCACTTGACCGGATTTTATGGATCTTGATTCACAAGATATTATTTTTTTTTTTTTTTAATAATTGTGTATACTTATAAATAAAATGTAAGTAAAATGTTGTGTAGGAAATTGTATAAGTGAAGGTAAATGGTGGATTTTTGGTACAAGTAAGTTTTTAATAGATCAAAATAGATTGTAATGAGATGATAAAAATTGTAAAAATACTTTCCTTGTGAAAATCGGGTGATAAAATAATTATCGTAAAATTTTTAAGAAAACGACGTAATAATTAAACTTTAACGATTAATATACGAAATAAATTCAAATTACTAGGAAAACTAAAAATATAGTTTTTATAAACTAAATGTAAGTATAAAAATATGTCGGGATCATTTTTGAAAGTAATGGATTAAATATTTTAAAATAATAACTCACGCGATAACGTTTATTAAATATAAAAATTTCGCGTTAAATGTGAAATGAAATGCCATGAATGAATTAATATGATGCATATTTAATTTAAGAAATGACCGGAATTTGAGAATTGTGACATTTTCCAAGTGTTAGTGGTCTAGCGTGGCATCGAGATAAATGTCATATATTAGTAGTAAACTTAAATATAGATTAGGGACTTATTGTACTTTGTAATAAGATTAGGTGTTAGACATAAACTAGGATTAGGTAGCTTGGAGTGCAAGCCAATGATGTTTCCTATTTGAATTAGGAAGGTTTCTACCCCCTCATTTATATAAATAGAGATGAGGGGGATGCTAGTTTTATTCATTCTTCTTCCTCGTTGTAATAGCTTTATTAGATTTATAATAAAAGTTTGGTACGAGGGTATATCGTGTGCATATTCTTGTCATTTCTTTGTAGTATATCTTGCCTCTCGTGTTTGCTACGTGTGCTCGATATAACTCGCGATCTAGCGTTCCGCGATCGAGCTTCGGGTTGTTGGCGGTTTTGTCCAACAAGTGGTATCAGAGCCGCGGTTATTATGGTCATCGAAGTTCGGGTACTAGATCGAGGTTTCGAGGTTCGGTTTTCGAATAGTATTTTTGGAGTAGCGATCGATCGAATAGGAGAAGGAAGAAGAAGTTGACGTGAGGTGTGTTAAAAGAAAAAAAAAGAACCTTACCCCACGTGAAGTTTCCTAAGTTTACTACAAAGGTGACAAGAAAAATATAACTTTTAATAATTAAAAAGTTCCACTTTGTTTAATTGGTTTACGTGGGTCTTCTTTAAACACGACTAATTAAAGCGAAGGGTTTCTTGTTGCGGGTCTTGTGGTTCAAGTTTTGATCGTGGTTAGCTTGGGTTTCAAGTTTACGATCGGGTTTGCTTGTTCGAAATCGAGGGTTTAGGGTTATTCTAATTAATTCGATTTGCAAGAAGGGTTTATAGCAACAAGGGGAATATTGCACACGGCTTGTGAGGCTTGTCAGTAAAGTTGGTTAATAAACAACTTGACAAGGATTTTATCAAGGTTAAAGAAGAATGGCTAGTTCGATAACTAGGTTTAACGTCGAAAAATTCGATGGGAAGAATGACTTCGGGTTATGGCAAATAAAGATGCGTGCTTTAATGGTACAGCAGGGATGTGATGCTACATTAGAGAAATTACCCGCAGACATGGAAAAGGGAGAAAAAGTTACCTTGATGAAGCAGGAATACAGTACCTTGATTCTATGCTTGGGAGACCGGGTTTATGGGAAGTTACCAAGGAAACAACTGCTGCAAGAATTTGGACGAAGTTGACTAGTCTTTATATGACTAAATCTTTAGCAAATAGATCAGATCCAAGAAGAAGTCAGACAAATACTATATGATTCCGTACGAAACCGGGTGATCATATAGATGAGTTTAATAAGTTGATACTTGATTTGGCTAATATTGATGTCGATATTGAGGATGAGGATCGTGCACTTATGTTACTTATGTGGTTGCCATCGCCTTACAAAAAATTTGTGGAGACATTATTGTATGGGAGGAATCCTTGACAATGGAAGATGTTCTTGCAACTCAATTCAAGGAGTTGAGGAAAAGAACCAAGGCACAAAGGAAGAAATTGGTGACGGGTTATATGTGTGGTGGTCGATTATTCAAGGAAAGCTCATTCTCGTGGAAGTTCGCGGTTTAAGTCAATAGGTGGAACTGTAAACTAAAGTGAATCATATGTCATTAAGAGGGTCATCCAAGAGAGACTTTCCAAAGAAGAAGTCGAGTGGGTTCGCAAGAAGGGTAAGCATGATCGTGATTCGATTCTTCCGATGACGAGGGTAACGCCTACTTTGGAGAAGCCTTGATGGTAGTCGGTAATGATGAGATGGCTGAATTGGTAATGGATTCAAAGTGGTCTTATCATATGACACCTAGGAGAGATTTCTTGTATGACTTCAAGGATATTGATGGTGGTTCGGTTCAGCTTAGGTGATAACGGGACATGCACTATCGTAGGATAGGAAAATGAAGATACAACTGCATGATGGTTCAAGCTTTATACCGGAAGATGTCGTATGTTCGAGTGTTAAGAAGGAGCTTGATTTCATTGGGTACTCTTGAAAAGAGGGTTATCTTGTGAAGATGCAATTGGGTAAAGTCAAGGTGATCAAAGGTTGTCGGGTTATGATGACCGGGATCGGGGAAAGAACTGTGTGTTTACTCTTGAAGCAAAAGTGAAGACTTTTGGTGTACAAAATCATGGAGGTTTAAAACAAGTTGGATTCAAACAACTTGGTCAAAACAAGTTGGGTTCAAACAACTTGGTCACAAGCAAGTTGGGTTCAAACAACTTGGTCCCGAGTTAAAGCAGAGTCCATGGAGTACTGTGTTAATGAACGTGTTTGGTTTGAGGTGGAACCGCAGGAGCTCGGGAAAATCGTGAAGTCGAGGTTGTTCGTGATAGTAACGATGATGCCGCAGTGGCTCAAAGAAAGTTGGAGGACAAGCAACTTGAAGAAAAGACAAACACGGGCTACTTGGTAAAGGAGCAGGAAAAGGTACACCTTGGTATAAAGGTGAGGGGACATTATGGTAATCGGAGTACCTGGTCAAGAGGGTGCAGAGGATAATGTTGCTGAAAAGAAGAAAGTGAAGGAGTCTAAATAAACTAATCAAGGGAAATTACTAAAGTACAATGCCTGGTCGACAAGCTGGTCCCCACTTCGAGGTTCCAGTACAAGGAAAAGGTGTTGAGTATCGGTTATGTTTAAGTATTACTCCTAAGATGGAAATTGTTATATATTAATAGTAAACTTAAATATAGATTAGGGACTTAATTGTACTTTGTAATAAGATTAGGTGTTAGACATAAACTAGGATTAGGTAGCTTGGAGTGCAAGCCAAGGATGTTTCCTATTTGAATTAGGAAAGGTTTCTACCCCTCATCTCTATAAATAGAGATGAGGGGGATGCTAGTTTTATTCATTCTTCTTCCTCGTTGTAATAGCTTTATTAGGTTTATAATAAAGGTTTGGTACGAGGGTATATCGTGTGCATATTCTTGTCGTTTCTTTGGAGTATATCGTGCCTCTCGTGTTTGCTACGTGTGCTCGATACAACTCGCGATCTAGCGTTCCGCGATCGAGCTTCGGGTTGTTGGCGGTTTTGTCCAACAAATGAATCGAATTAGCAAGAATCGAATTAGCAACATATCTAAATAACAGGAATCGAAATACTACCAACTTTCACAACAACAAAAACTTAACTTAAATTACAACAAACACAACTCCTTTATTGTTAAACCAATCTAGATCAAGTAAATCACACAACATTTCAAAATGCCTCAACAAATTCCTCTGGGTATTCCAAACACCATTTTCGCTAGTGTTGACTCCTGCAAGACTGCTAAGTTAATGTAGGAACGTGTCCGACGTCTTATGTAAGGAACTGAATTGAGCAAAATGGATATGGAGACTAAAGTGGTGGATATTTATGATAAGTTCAAGGAAGCACCCGGGAAATCTCTCGAATCATAGAATCATCACTTCTCACAGATTATGAAGGATCTTGAATGGAATGATATCTTGCCCAATTTCATTGTTTCGAACACTAAGCTTCTGAATTCTCTCCGGCCAGAATGGCATCGTTATGGAAAACTCATAGGCAAACTCAGAATCCACATGAGTTGAACTATGATCATTTGTTTAACTGCCTGAAACAAAACCAATATGATACTAATGAAGTCAAAACTGAGAAGATGGCAAGGAATCGTGACCACTCGCAATGGTTGCTAATAGTTACACCGCACCATAACCCTACTATGCACAACAGCAACTCACTCTCCCACAACTACACCTTGCTTATGATCCAACCCAAGATCCACAACCGAAATATGTGTATAACCCACAACAAACCTTGCTTATGATCCACAAGCTTCACCCAGTAACTTATTCACTAATGCAAAAGGAACACAATATTATGATCCTTATGATCTACAGACTGAGGCTTATGATAATGATGATACTTTTGAGAACGTGAATAAAGCGATGATTCTCCTTGCTAAGGCATTCACATAATACAAGACACCCATTAACAACCGACTCATAACCTCATCAAACACCAGAAATCAAGTATTTATGCAAGGTGGAAGGATTGATGTACAAGGGAATAACCCAGGAATTGCTCAGAGGTTTGTTGGAAATACTGGAAATGCAGGTTATGTTGGGAATGCTGGTATAATGGGAATACTAGGAATCGACAAAGGTTTACTGGAAATGCTAGGAATGCAAGTTATGTTGGAAATGCTGGAAATGTAGGTTATGTGGGAAATGCTGGAAACGAATGGAATGTTCAAAAGAGAATTGGAAATACTGGAAATCCACATACTTGGGGTAAAGTGATCAGGTGTTATAACTGCCAAGGAAAGGGTCATTATGAAAATGCTTGTCCAAATCCAAAGATCAGGGGCTCAAACTACTTCCAGGACATATGTTGTTAGCAAAAAAGGATGAAGCATGAGGCACTCTTACTAATGAGTAACATGATTTTCTACCAGACATAGGGCCAAATAAGGATTTAGAAGATCTGAATGCACCAGTTATCATGATGGCCAATATTCAGGATATATTTAATCTCAGTGACTCTGAAGTTGGTTCGACTTATGATATAGATAGCCTATCTGAGGTACACACTTATGATACTTGCTATGTAAATGAAGTATTTTCTGTGTCTACTCATGCCCGAGAGAATCTTGTGCAACACAAATTAATTAATGATTCACATTTAGATGATCAAATTGATAACAATCTCATATTTGATGATTTAGATGTAGATGTTAATCAATGAGAAGTTGAACAACATGCAACCTCGAATGATTAGAATCATGAATTTATTGAAGCATTAATCAAGAACATGCAACTTGAAGTTGCAAAATGCAATACGGTTAATCATTCATCGAAAGAGGAAAATGCTTCATTAACTATACAGCTTGAGAGCTATATATAACGAGTAAATTTTTTAGAAAAAGAGGTTAGTCAGGAAAAAGGTTTTGAAGAAGCTTTTCAAGATTCTCATGCACGAGAGCAAAAACTGCAAATAAGTCTTAATCAACAAGTCATACTCGATAATAATAAAAAAAATCACTCTTGAAAAAGAAAACATTGATTTTAGAAACCAAATTGCACAACAAACAAAATAGATTTCAACTTATCGAGAAAACTTCACTGAATTGAAAAAGAAATCAAGAGTACAAGTTTTGACTTTGGCGGTGTCACTAAAAAGGACACCGCCCCCACTAAAGCCCAACACACATTGGCGAGTGCCCTTTTTAGCAAGATTGTCCAGGACATGGAAGTTCACTTCGAGATGACCGTTAGACAAAAAGCTGTTTTTGAGTGTCTGCGTGCACCACATGCTCAAGAATTTCTCCTTGCCATTCCTATAGATGGTCTCGGTCAACATATGTCGCCGATTGAGTATCGCACTATCCTTAAATATCGCCTCATGATCCCAATTTTTCCGGTTGATGAAAGTTGTCCAGTTTGTCACAAAGCTTGTTTGACTCATTCGAGAGCATGCGCTTCATTGTAAAGAGCTTCCGGTTCAAATACCGACACGATTTGTTAGGGATGTTCTTTTGACATATTCAAAGGGCCGAGATTTCGCTTAAAAAGAAGCACTGTGAATTTCTTGACCGACCGATGGAAGGAAGATCGACACTGACCAAATTGACATTTTGGTCTTTGGATGGATAGGAGGAAACATGCTTGTGTAGATCTAACGGGTTTCTCCACTTGTGTGATTGGGGAATCATGCTTTTACGGCAGTCGTCGCTTTGAAAGCCGCCTGCAAAGTAACCAAACACGAAAGCGTGCCTTGATAACCAACACGCGTTTATACCTTTTGCATTTGATACATTTGGCTTCCTTGCATCTGAGGTTGTGGAGCTGCTCAAAAGAGTCCAACGGGTTATGCATGGCAATGTTACGACCCCAAGGTCTCTGAATGTAGTTTTTAAAAGACTAAGTTTTGCTATTCAAAAAGGGTTAGCGGCGCAGCTTGTTGCCCGCTTGCCTGTCGTTTCAGTGTAATATCTCGGTTGGACTCTAATTTTATTAAAGAGTACAAGAAGATAAGTATATAGAAGAAATCATTGATTTGAAACATAAAATAAATGATCTTGAAAACATCATCCATAAGACAAGCCAATCGATTTAAATGATTCATATGCTCAGTCATGTGCCTCGTCAGTATTTTGATGGAAAATAGAGATTTGCACTTGGTTACAAAAATCTAAAGTTTCTCAAGAAAGCTATTAAGCACAATCCTAAAATATATCATGGTGTTTCTATTTATGATCCTAGTGTGCATGTATGCAATGTTTTGAAAATTGGGTTTTTAATCGACTCGGTCGAGTCACCGGTTCGATCGTCGGGTCAACCCGGTTTTCCATTAAAATAAATAAACATATTTTAACCGGGTCAAGCGGTTCGACCACCGGGCCAGCTCGGGTCAACCGGTTTTACCGTCGGGTCAACACGGCTTTTATAAAAAAGAAAATTGAACAAAACCAAACCCGACCGTGTTTCAAGACCCGAGTCACTTAAAACCCGGCGGGCCTAACCGGTTGACCCGACTTTTATGACCCGTCTTTTCTGCCGCGCCCGGTCTGACCGGTTGAACCGGCCGGATCGATCCGGGTTTCAAAACATTGTATATATGTATGAAGATGCTGAATTAGTGGATTATGTTGAAGAGAGTCGATCCAAACCAAATAAAGTTGAAATTTCACCAACTGATTACACAATACTAAACGACCTTTATAAACAATTTGTTCCTCAAAGGGATTTTTCTGATGAAAGGTGGTTACTTCCACAAAATTTCACAACTGATATAGTTCCTGTCAAAAAGGTTTTTTAACAAAGAAATCGTCCTCGAACTGAAATGCCCTGGCAGAGTCGTGTAAAAAGGTATTTTGCTTCTTTTTAGGAAGACCTCAGTTTATTTGAAAAAGTTGTGTCGAGTCAAACCACAATAACAGCTTCAAATTTTCAATCACCTCAAGCTAAAGAAATTCATAATATATTTAAAACTGAAATTGAACCGCTTGTTGCTCACTTGCTTCTCTGCATAACACACTTTGATTTGAAACTTGTAAAAGAAGCTGAAGAAATGATCAAAATTTTTTTGCAACTAAAAAAGTATTACATGAAACAAACAGGAGAAACAAAAAATTTGAAAATGAAATCGATCGATTCTTGGAGGCAGTAAAGATCACTGATGTTTATGTATACTTATTTGTTCACCAATGATCTTTCCCATTATCATTCATTAGAATTAGAAAATGAGAGATTAAAAGAGGAGAATGCCCGAATATTAAAAGGCAAATGGCACAAAAAGACGTTAAACCTAGGGTCTATTTTCAATCAGGGTAATTTTTTTTCTTGCGTTAAAAGCGCCCAACAAAATTTTTTAGCCGATTTAGGTTTTTTACTAATTTTCGTTAACCTACTTCGTTAGTAAATTACATGTCTAGTCCTTGAATTTGTATAGTCATTTTTTGGAAACTTTTTTTACAGAAAATATTTTTTTGAAAATATCTTTTTTCAAAAAAAAGTTGATTTTTTTTTTGTAACTTTCTTTTCGAAATTCTTCTTTCGATTTTTTTTTCAAAAAAATATTTTTGAAAAAAAAATTAGAAAAAAAAATACGAAATTTTTTTTGAAAAAGAATTTCAAAAAAAAAGTTTCCAAAGAAAATTCGAAAAAAAATTGAAAAGAATTTTATTTTTTAAATATTTTAAGAATTGTTTTTGATTATTTTTCAAATTTTTTTTTATTGATTTTTTTCATAGTTGTTGGTGGTGGTGGTGGCGGACGGTGGTGGTGGTGGACGGCGGTGGCGCGGACGGTGGTGGTGGAGGTGAGTGATGGTGGTGGAGGTTGCATGAAATGATCATATAAACTCAAGGACCAAACATGTAAATTACTAACGAAGTGGGTTAACGAAAGTTAGTAAAAAACCTAAATCGATTGAAAAAAATTTGTTGGACGCTTTTTTATGCAAGAAAAAAAAGAAGAGAACCCTGATTGGAAAAGGACCTTAAGTTTAGTGCATTTTTGTAGCATTTTCCCAATTTTAAAAGAGTCAAATGATGTCCACGAGAGTCTCTTGAACCAAATTGTATAACCTGAACGAAATTTTCAAAGATGTCAAGCTCATAACATTAATTTTGAACTCGCTTTACAACACAAAGATGAAAAAGATGATTTCGAAAACTCTTGGACATCAAAGGTTGAGAAACTTGATGATGTGAACGTGTCCAGGAAGTATTTCAAATTTTGAGTTACAAGAAAGAGATCGAAAAGGAGGCTTTCGAGCCGGTCGAAGGGTACATTGTCATTCATCTTGTCCACTCATTGAACATTACTAACTACATCATTACTATCAAGAAATTAGTTTAAAAAAATAAATAAATGAAAAATAATAAATAAAACCTTCACCCATGCGCACACACTAAAAATAGAAGCAAATCTAATTGTTAGGCTATGCACAATGGAGGTCTTCCGTGATGACCGATAGGTCGAGTATGGTCACACTGTTGTGGGTGTTCGGTCGTCGAACGAAGATTTGCAAAACTCGGTCGAAAATTCGACTGAGTGTGTAACTCACAAAATGCCAAAAAAATGTGATGGGTGTGCGTTTTTTTAACACTTGAATAAAAAAAATAATAAAATAATAATAATTTAAGGATGAAGGGTGTTGCGTTTGTTTTTTAGGATACGGTAGGAAATTTATTTTCGAATACGAACTTTCATTCATTACATAAACAAAGTAGAATACAACATTAAAATACAAATACAAATTACGATACGCAAATGAAAATACAGATTAATTTGTGTAATAACCATCGTCGTAAGCAGAAAACTCCTCAAAATCCTCTTCCCACTCTTTATACGCTTTGTCAAACCAACGCTATTTACGATCTTCTTCTTCCTTGCTTCTCGCTCCTTACGAGATGCTTCTTTCCTTGCTTCTTCTTCTTCAAAAGCTCGCAATGATTCTTCATCCTGAAAAAATAGTCGTTCCTCTTCCTCAACGGATTTTGTTCTGGTTCCTCAACCGGTTCGTTAGTAAAAATTGACGGAATAATTTCTGACAGTGGAGTTTAAACTGTTACTTCATAAATAACGTCAGTGTTTGGTTGAGACATTTTTTAATCTGGTGTTTAAAGAAATTATAAGTTGGTGTTTAAAGATGGGTGAATGAAATAGTATTTATAAGTAAAGAAGTTTGAATTAAAAAAAATAAAAAATAAATAAATAAATTTAAGAAGTTCGTTGCTGTAGCAACTTGGTTGTGTGAATGTTGTTAAAAAAAAGAAAAATGATGTAGCAAATAAAATGAAAGTCAAACTAAATCACCATTCTGCTTAGCCTTACAAAAATTGATGCACTCACCATGTTCCTCTTTATCGCGGCACAACAGTTTAATACTTTCTCTTGAGAACAAAGTAAAACACAAGACAAAAAAAGCAAGGGCAAATCACCTAAAAATGTAGTTAACTTGCCACTTTTTCCCATTGTATATAACATTCTTTTTTTTTTCTCATTATGTCAATAAACCTCTATCGTTAGTCCTTTCCGTGTACCCGTTACCAAAAATACCTGCATCGTTAGTCCTTTATGCTAACGACCGTTAATAAATAACTTAAAATTTGGTTATCTTACGCTAAACTTGCATCGTTGTTCCTTTATACTAACGGTCGTTAAAAAATAACTTAAAGTTTGGTTTTCTTACGTTTCCGTCCGTTCTTTCACGCTTCCACCGCTTTACACGCTTTCTCGCTTTAACACGCTTTTGTCCGTTTTTCATGTTTGCATACGCTTTTACACGCTTTCATTCGCTTTTCACGCCGTCCGTTGTTTCACGCTTTCATATTTTTACACGCCATCCGCTTTTACACGCTTATTCATTTTACACGCCGTCCGCTTTAACACGCCGCCCGCTTTTCACGCCATCCGCTTTACATATGTATTCATCCGCTTTACACGCTTTCGTTTTCACGCGTTTTCATCCGTGTTTACATGTTTTCATCCGTTTAACACATTTCCATCCGCTTTGCACGCCATCTCTTCTTACACGTTTCGTCCGTTTAACACGCCATCCGCTTTTACATGTTTCGTCCGCTTTTACGTTTTCTCGTTTTCACATTTTGTCCGCCTTTACATGTTTTGGTCCGTTTAACACGCTTTCGTCGGTTTTCACTTTTTCATCCGTTTTACGCCACATCCGTTTTTGCACGATTTAAATCTGCTTTTACATTTTTGTCTGTTTTAACATGTTTTCATCAGTTTTTCTCGTTTTCCTCTTTTTTACATGTTTTCAACCGTTTTAACACATTTCCATCCGTTTTTTCACGATTTCATCCGTTTTTTCATGTTTTCGTCTACTTTTCCATATTTTCGTCTGTTTTTTCACGTTTTCATCAGTTTTTTCATGTGTAAGCACGTACGAAAACGTGTATCAAATGGATAAGTTTGTAAAAATGGATGAAAACGTGTAGAAACGGCCGAAACATTCAAAACGACATTATGCGAAAAATAGAAAAATGTGCAAACACGAACGAGCGTGAAACAACGAGATGAAAACGTAAAACGGATGAAACAAACAACGAACGAAAACGTGAAAACGGACGAAAACATGAAAACGGATGAAAACGTAGAAACGGATGAAAACGCGAAAAATGGATGAAAGCGAGTAACGGACGAAAACTGTTTAAATGGACGAAAATGTGTTAAAACATACGAAACGTATAAAACGACGAAAACATGCAAAACGGATGAAAACGTAAAACATATGAAAACGTGAAAAATAGATGAAACCGTGTTAAACGGACGAAACCGTGTTAAAACGGATGAAAATGTAAAACGAACGAAAAACGCAAAATGGACGAAAATGTAAAATGGATGAAAGCGTAAAACGGATGAAAACGTAAAAACGGACGAAACCGTGTTAAAACAGACAAAACCGTGTTAAACGCACGAAGCGTGTTAAAACGGACGAAACGTAAAACGCATTTAAAACGTGAAAAACGGACGGAAACATAAGAAAGCCTAATTTTAAGTTATTTTTTAACGATCGTTAGTATAAAGGACCAACGACGCAAGTTTAGCGTAAGATAACCAAATTTTAAGTTATTTATTAACGGTCGTTAGTATAAAGGACTAACGATGCAGATTTTTTTGGTAACGGGTACACAGAAAGGACTAACGATAGAGGTTTATTGATAAAATGCCAAAAAAAAATGCTACATACAATGGATAAAAGTGGCAAGTTAACTATATTTTTGAGTGATTTGTCCCAAAAACAAACCATTGGATGAGAAATGATTACATAAAAAAGCATAGAAGTTAAAAAGCAAGTGTCTATGAATAGTTATCCGGATTTTGCTACATGCACATAAAATTTCCACAAAAAACTCTCAATCGCTGATGTGTCAGCGGGTAATTGGTGTTTTGTGAGATCCACATCCCATTAAAAATCAATCACCCGCTAACACGTCAATGAGTAGGAGTTTTTTGTAGGGATTTTATGTGGATATAACATACCTCTAGTATCCGCTATTTTAAGCTGAGGTGTCCTTCTTTTTAAGCCTTTGACAGTAAAAATTAACTTCTTTTTATTTAATACTAGCTTATAGACCCGTGAATTCACAAAAATTATTAAAGTAATATTTTATTAAGGAGTTACGTGTGTGAATAAAGTAAGAAACAACAACGAACGTAAGCAGGTTCCATTATTTTTTGAAGAAAATAATAAGTAATAAGTCAATGATGCAACCAAAAATTCGGTTTGTAACTGTTAAAATAATAAATTTACATGTATTGTCTTCTATATCTTTTACAGTCTTGAAGAGTAAAGGTATACAATGAACGTCAAACACTTGAGTAACCAACGTTCATTTCATGAACACGTCATACACATTTTGATTCCAAAGATTACATCAACATCCATTTTGATTCCAAACAACTCATACAAATATATACTTCCACTATATTAAAAATAAGAACTAAATTTGAAGATGTTTAGACCTTTTAGTTACTGATTTTATAAAGAATCAGACATAGTTAACGCTTAAGCCATATGATTATCCTCATAAGTGGATTTCCTTATATAACTTGCCGCAATGACTCATAATCTGCAAATAATAAAGGGTAATAGAATCAAGGTATATAATCATAGGTGGGCATAACCTATATCGGGTTAACATGTTATAGCCAAAAACACTTTTCAGATTTTTAGTTTTCAAGTTGGAGCTCATATTGAGGATACTCTAGTAGTAATTGTGGTTCTGCGTTTAAAATTTTAATGGACAAAGTTAGAAAAAAATTATCGAAAGGAACTATGCCTATGGTTCTTCTTCTGCTATTATTTGATTACTTTACAAAACATACCCCTATATACTTTGATAATCAATAACTTTATAAGAACGGCTCATTTCAGTACTTGAACATAGAAATGGGTTACCTTTTATCAAGAACAATCTCTCTACCGCATGAGGTCCATACGAAAACCCTAGAATAATATAAATAACTTAAGTTGGTAGACACGAAGTTGTAAATAATGGTCTGCAGTGAAACATTACATCTCAATCAAATCTGATAAATTGTTTATGTATTAAATCCAGATAAGCTTGTACAAATCCTTGTTAATAGTCCCTAATTAAGCAGTTTCGATAAGCAATTTTATCATTATTCCCCAAAATTCTTATTCCTAATTGGAAAAAAGGTCAGCTAATAAAATATTTGTAATCCTTTTGTAGCCAAACATACCATACCTTGGTTACATAAGCAACCCAAACAGTCACTAATTAAGTAGTTTCAATAAGCAATTTTATCATTATTCCCCAAAATTCTTATTCCTAATTGGAAAAAGGTCAGCTAATAAAATATTTGTAATCCTTTTGTAGCCAAACATACCATACCTTGGTTACATATAAGGATCTGCAAAGTAGTCATGTGTTTATCACAAAGGTAGTCTTGTGCTTATCGCAAAGGGCACGGGAACTGCGCTTCCAAGCCTGAAAAGCATGATTACATATTAGACAAAAAAAATAGATCAACAAAATGTGAGCAAAATTTAATTAACGTTTTCCATGTCTATAACTTATGTGATTAGAGTTGTGATACGTATCATATCAACTGAAAGGCAATACCCACAAATGTATTTCTTTTGAAAGTTCTTTATTGCAAACTTTGCTTTGCAACATTTTAAGTATTATCTAAGCTCCCCATAATTAACTAAAAACTTTATAAATGTTACGTGATTACGTGCAAGATCTTTAGTAGTGTACCCAATGCTATGAGCCTTTTCATAGAATACTAAAACCATGTAAAATAGGACACAGTCAACATTCATTGTGTATTTTGATACATCTAGGCCTAAGTTAACTAACAGATTAAAGTAGAATACAATACTTTGAATCAAAAGATAAAAACCCACACTATACCAACTAAAGATTGTTATAGTATTAAACTTAAATACACCTCTATGTTGGGTCATAGTATTACATCTTCATAGTCTATACCAACTAAATCACTTTAATAAGGATGAACATACTTGCTTTACTTTAAAGGAGCAAACTAATTTAAACCTTGATGAGTCCATTTAAAATGGGTTCAAACATTCTTCCTTAAACTCAGTGGGTTTAAACAAAGATATGCTAATTTTTTCATGAAGATTGTTTGATAAGATTAGGAAATAAGAAGATTAATCTACAAACATTTGTGGCTTAGAAGTAATTTATATACATACCGTACATGATCTTTTGAATGGTCCCCTTTGATAAAGCTGAATCCACTAATTCTGAAAAGACAAACAACTAAGTAAGAACGATTTCCATTAGCTACGATTCAATTGTAATTAGTTATAAGTAAGTTCATGATCACGGATTATATCCTATGTTAAAAAAATTCGATACATCAGCTACATTTCAGTTGTTGAATGTAAGATGGCATCATTTTTTTCCCTATGTTACGCAATAACTTTATAGTTCAAATAATGTCGTCATCTGTAGCAACTAAGTACTTATACTACTAATGTATTTAATTCAGTTATAGGATCATGAGATGATAAGCGACAATTTTGCACGTCTTTAACAAAGAATGTCACCTCATAATCAATCCTCGGAGTGTCTAACGACTTCAAATTGACGTCAAATCTCCATCATCCAAATTTGAACAACATATCTCACACAAAATTAGATAGAATTTCCAACGATTTTACATTGTAGTTGGTTCACATTGTTGTGTCCAATTTCCATCAAGCCTAAGATGAAAATTAGAATTCAAAATAAAATGGTGAGAAACCGGAGATAGATAATAAGGCTTTTTTCCCTGCTTTATTGATTACTATCAACATATAGCATTCAAAGATGCAATATATTAACTGCTATAATTTTCATCGCGATGAGAAATTTCATCGCGAGGTAAATGTATAGCTTTTATCATCGCGATGAGAAAGACATATAAGCTTTGATATATTGACTGTTATCAAAGAGCATCACCCGCATATCATCACTTAATTCAGTAGAAAGGATTTGAAGTAACCTTATCTTAGAAGCTTGAAGAGAGCACATCTTAAGCTCTATCTTCCCATCCAATGCTTTCAAATTGCTAAACTCTTCCTATTTTGAAGATACTAAATTAAGGTGCTGGTTTCTTGTTTTTTAAAAATTGTCATCACTCAAATCACATAATCATCATTTTTAAAAGAACACGGGAGTTCCAACAGCCTATTGTGAAAATAAACATGCTATTTACTTTTAAGATACATAAAACACTACTTTAATTTGTTTATATCTCATTTTCAACTGTGGAGGCACCCTTCACTGACTTAATGCAAATGAATGAGGCCGGGAACATATTATCTAATGACAAACATAAACCACTCCACTGACTTGATGCAAAATTATAAGACATTTCAAAGAGACAATTTGTGATACCATAAAATGAAGTAAAGACAAAGCATGGGCATAGACTGTGATGATTATATGTCAATGCATTATATGGGTGTATACTCTTTGTTACAACCATTATTGTCAAATCATAAGTATTCATCAAAATTGTAAACAAAAATAAGATAAACACCTAATTGAAAATTGTATTGATGAGTCTAAAGAGTAAAACGCAAAACCTACCAATGTCAATTGAAATCTGTGGGTGTACGTCTCATTTATATAGCACCTATTCAGATCCTGCATAATTATAAAGTATTACATAACTATAAAATACATTAATGATAAAAAAATGTATAAAGTTAAAGATAAAACCATTTTGATAGAATAATGATTTAATTGAACTTAATCATGGGTATGTTAGTAAGATGGACAAAGAAAACATGTGAAACTTCTTCTTAGTCTGAAAAGAATGCAATTTACCTGAATGTTGTCTACTCTAGGATTATTTCTTGCACCATTTTCGGGGATATTGACAATTCATTATGTCATAAAAACATTATTTTAATTTTTAGTTTTGACATTGACACCGTTATTAATATAAAGCTAAATTATTTTAACATACTGAAAAGTAAGAACTTACAACTCCTTCAAGCATCTTTAGTAATGCCTGCTACACACCCTCACCTGATACATCTCTGCTAGATGATCATTTATGAACTCTAATGAGCCCGTGATAAAGGTATGGAAACTTTGTTCCCGTCATAGTCATTGAAAAGTGAAGTTTATATAAGGGTATGGAATGCAGAGATGGTAGCCTAGTTTCGTTGATCTTTAGTAATGCTTGTACACACCCTCACACAGAGATGGTAGCCTAGTTTCGTTGAAAAAAACTGCAATGCAAGGATGTCTCTGCTAAATGGAAGAGCATAATCTCTTAGCAAAGAGATCACATCATTATAAATTCCTCTATAAGTAGTGCTTTTAGTATTCCACTATTAGCTTGCGTAAGAGTATAAACTAATACATTAAGGCAGTTTCAACATGACGTCAAATGGTCTATGTATACAAATTGCAGCACAGACACAACACAAAGATAGAGAAAAATAGCTAATCTATAGTATCTGAGTTATAAAACCTATACGGCAGCGGCTGTGTCCAACACCATCTTCTGGCTCACAGCAACATTACTTTCAAAAATTTTAACGATTCGATCAATAGGGCTCTTCAGATAGTGATCAAAGACAAAAGACTCTTATAACCCAAAAACCTCATTTCAATTAAGAATACAAAATAATAAAACTATAAGTATTTACTTTGACAAAATAATCATTTTCGATAAATTGAAATATTATTTTGATGAATTATAAAAACTTAATATAGCAATTATTACTCAAAACAACATATAAAATCACAATAATATATAATAGTACCCCTACATATCAAATGAAAAAGAACATTAAAAAAACAACCAAATCATACATATGAAAATCAATAGGACAAAAAATAAAAACAACAAGTAAAAAATTGACCATACCTATTATCACTTTGATCCCTAATTTATTTCAAAACAACAAATAACCAGTTGCCCAACCCTTCTAAAAAGTATTTAACGATTAAATGGAAGCACAATTTGTTTGATTATTGAACAAAAAAAAACCTATAATTGAGTAGTAAATCCATCCACTTGCAATATAGTTTCATTGAGCAAATGGAACAAAGTTTGATATAAAGAATATTGTGATGAGTATCAAAGAAGATTGTGATGACAATATTTATATTGAGTGTCAAAGAATTTTTGTGTATAGGTTTTTTGAATAAGTGATATTATGCTAGGTATTTTTGGAGGATTATTCAAATTGGTACTATCATTTAATTTAGCATGTAGAGGAAGCTGTTACAAAGACAATTTGTTTGTTCAAGCATAACAATTGAAGAATATAGTATTGCATATTAGTTGTACATTCCAAATTAATTGGCTAATCATATTCGTGACACGTAAGGGCATTAAATTTTGTGGCTGATTTATTAGATGGTACAAAACTCTTGTTTATTATATTAGATAGATAAGAATATTGTGATTAGATAGGTTAATTTCGTGTATAGATGAGTCTTCCTTTCTTTGGGTTTATGTGCACACAAAGCACTCTATAAAAAACTGGGTCGACATTCTTACACAGTAAATATGTATCCATTTTCTTCTTCTCGATCCATATATACCATAAGTCCATAAGACAACAACTTGCACTGCACATTATCCTTCTAGATCTTCTTCTCCAACAACTTCAACAGTTAGCTTAGCTACTACTAAATGCGGAGATGTTTTTTTTTTTTTTTTTTTTTTTTTGGCTATACAGTAAAAACAAGCTTTCCATTTATAGGTAGATATCATGATCACAACTTGTATAATTTAACACGTTGTTCTCTATATCGCACATCATATATATTTTAATAATGAAAATAAACGGAGGCGTGTAAATAGACAAAATATGAAGCATGTATATTTGAAATCTGAGGTACATGCATTGATTAATTTAACACGTTGTTCTCTATATCGTACATCATGTATATTTTAGTAATGAAGATATACAAAGACGTGTAAAAAAGACAGACAATATGAAGCATATATATTTGAAATTTGATGTACATTGTTTTGATGGAGCCAAAAAGCAAAATGCAAATCCCTCTCATCATTTTCGTGCTCATACTGCAATCGCACATACTACCCTTATCACATTGCAAATCAATCGTCAAAAACCTCCCTCACTTTTCAGGCGATCTTCCTTTCACTCTCGAAACCGGGTATGTACCAATATTTATGCTCTTTTAACTTTTTGAAGTAGATTTTCTTTCATGTTTTTTTTTTTTCTTTACGTCTATTAGTATTACCTTACACTTAGCTCAATGGTTGCAATTGAACCCACCCGTAGTAATTCCTGCAGTCTTCCTAGTTTAGTTGAGTACTGCTAGTATTTTAGCGTATGAATAACATTTAGCCTAGCAGTAGGGGTGAGCATGGTTCGGTTTGGCTCGGTTTTTGAATAAAACCGAAACCGAACCGAAAAATTTCGGTTTTTGATTTTTAGAAACCATTCGGTTTCGGTTTTGTGTCGGTTTGGTTTTTTTCGGTTTTTTTCGGTTTCTATACGATTTACGGTTTGGTTTTTTTCGGTTTTTTTTGGTTTTTTCCTGTTTTTTCGGTTTGGTTTTTCGGTTTTTTTCGGTTTCTATACGATTTATCGAGCTTTGCTTTTTCAAAGTAGATTTGACATATATCATAAAATAGAACCATATCTTAAACCGGTACCGTACAACGATACTAAACGGGTAAAACCATCTTAAATCAAGTGCCAACATTCTCAAAGTTGCTCCAAGTTTCAAGGATTTGTTAGACTTGAAAGGTGCATCAAACAATTGAAGGGTGTGTAACGAAAAAGAATGATGTTAGAACAAGTTCTTCAATCTTTTGATGTAATTGCACCATCTTCAACAGAACAACCATTAACATTCAACCTTAATGTGTTCTTGTGACATTTGTACTCATTTTTTTTACCTTAAAGCACATTTGTGTTATGTATATTGTTATGAAATAAAATATTAGCGAGTTATCACACATTTGAAATGCATCATTGACAACGGTAATGTAAAAGGAAGATATCAAGATAAAGATCTTATATTATTTATGAACAATAATGCAAAGATATATTATTTTGACTTTAAATGTTTGGTTCGGTTTATTGGTCGGTTTTAAAGTTAAAACCAAACCGAACCAAAAATTCGGTTTTGTTTAAAATATAAAAACCGAACCGTCGTTTTTCAATCGGTTTCGGTTTTGGTTTCGGTTCTTCGGTTTTTCTTGTTTAGGTTGGTTTTCGGTTTCCCCTACCTAGTATGTGTATTTGACCATCCACCAAGTGGTTATGGTTTCAACGTCGTTGAAGACGTTTTTGAAATAGTGTGATATATGTGTGTGAAATTCACTCTTTATATGGATTGCATTTGTGTTTGAAAGTTATGTCGGAGTGGGAAAACACGAAGAAGCGCAACTGTTCTACTACTTTGTTGAATCTCAAAGGAACCCGCAAAAGGATCCATTGTTTCTTTATCTCACTGGTGGCCCGGGAACTTCTGGCATTATTCCATTCCTTAATCAAATTGGTATCATTCTTCATCTTCATTAGTTACCATGAGTTAGGCCTATCTATCGCTACATTTTAGCGTATTGCAAGATATTTGGGACAGTAGTTTTTATATGTTAGGTTATAAAAGTGTAGTTTTTGATAGAGTATGTAATAATATATCCTTTAAAGAAATTTTTTAAAATCTTGTCATATGTCACGAGGACAATCTTAGATGACTTGCGGTATTACAAGGCCGTGTTATCAATTATTCAGTTATAATAAAGTACATTTGGATAAACACACAACGTTTAATTATGTTACTTGTACTATCTAACAAATAATATTAACTTTTCTAGAATAAATTAGAAGTCGTAAATTACACTTTATAACGTAAACCACACAGATGTAGATGTAGTATTTTATATAGGAAGACTAAAATAGAAATTAACTTAAACCTACTCTATTGTGTTTCACCTAACTGGCTAACTCAATAAACGTGTCAAGTTGCCACTTTTACTTTGATATTCAGATTGAATATTTTTGGTTTAAAATAGTGATTGACTAAAAAATCAAAAATATCTAGAAAGCATTGTTTTGGTTTATTTTAAAATAGTATGTAATTGACTAAAATTTTGGGTTAATTTTATACTGATACTATAATATAATGACAATACTTTTATAAAAATGTTTGCCTTTTGTTTTGAATCAATAGTTTGGTACGAAACAGATATTACTTAAATTTGTCTAATTGCAATTATGATAAAAGATCATTTGAGGACAAAAGATTATTTACATATCAAGGGATCAATCTCCACCTTTCATTTTTATTTGATCTAATGGATGAGATTAATCTCAACAATTTAAAAACCCACTTTCATCATTTTTTCAATATTATATCTTTCAAATAGTTAATCGTTAAGTGAAAAAAAATATCATTCGACGACGTTTAATTATCTTTCATAGATGGTGACTTTGATATCTTTCGACAAAAAAAAATTTCGTATTTTCACGGTTTTTTTTAAGTTTTTCGTTTTTACGTTCTTGAAATTGCATTGAAAATCATATACGATAAAACACTAATTGAATATCATATGTGATATTAGTGTAATATCATATATGATATTACATATAATATCACATGTGATATTACATATCATATATGATATTACACTAATATCACATATGATATTCAATTTAGTGTTTTATCATATATGATTTTTTATGTAAATTTACGTAACGTAAAAAACGAAAAATAACGAAAACGTGAAAAAGCGAGTTTTTTCTTTTTCGAAAGATATCAAAGTCTTGCGTCTATGAAAGATAATTAAACGTCGTCGTCGCGATAATGTAAATATTTTCACTTAACGATTAACGGTTTGAGATATTTAAATTATAAAAATAGGTGAAATAATAAAATGGTTTAATCTCACCATCGATTTCTTTTAAATGGATGGTGAAGATGAATCCGTAAGAAAAGTTTGGTATGTAAAATAACCTCCTCAATCATTTATTGGTACTTTGAGCAAAAAAAGACTCCAATTTTTATTCTAAATTATGTCCGAAAATTTGAGCTCATTTTTACAAACCAAAGTCAGAGTAGTAATTCAAAACGACAAAAACAAATTTCTAGATTACTCAATGACAGTTTTATACTACAAAATGGGAAGACCTTATGCGTTTGATGAATTTTTGGTCTAGGTCCACTAAAGTTTGTATATACAAACACAACGAGAACTGATGTTAAATTGGAACTGAACCCATATTCATGGACAAAGGTTCGTACTCTTCATCTTACTTACGATATATGGACATGTCCGAAATTTATCAGTGTATCATGTCTCAGAGTTATCAGGTAACATCTAACTTGATTTTCTATGTTTGTAGACGGCCAACGTCATATTCATCGATCTACCAGTTGGCACTGGATTTTCATATGTCAAGGCCAATGAATCGTTGAACAATAGTGATTCCCTTGCCGTTACTAATGCGTATGATTTCATAAGAAAGGTGAGATAAGATAAACATAGAAATCGTAACTTTCCTCCAATTAACTTAATTCGTTGTTTAATGGTTCTTTGTATTCATGAATTTGTAGTGGCTCATGGACCATCCTAAGTTTCTCAATAATCCATTGTACATCACGGGGATTTCTTACATGGGACTTTTCGTTCCCAGAATCATTTCATATATATACGATGGTAATAATTTTTTTTCTAGTTAATATGGGACGATGACACTGTATATGATTTCAAAATATAAAGACAACTATATCATTCTTGTAAACGTTACAGTATTAAATTAATGGTCTTGAAACATATTGATTCTTCTAACCAAATTTTCTTTCTTAGGCAATGATAGAGGCATTCGACCAAAGTTGAACATCAAGGTAACTCATAATCTCCTACTAACTTAAACATGACTGTTATTAGTTGTAATCAAGTTATAGCTCATGTACTTGGATGCATGCATGTGCAGGGTTTTTTGATCGTGAGCCCTCTTACGGATAAGTTCATAGATTTTAATTCAAGAACTGTATTTGCTTATCGAGCTGCACTTATAGAAGATGAGCTTTATAAGGTACTTTGAGTCATTTACTTCATAAAACAAATGAAATTAATCTGTTATATCGTTTTAATTCTATACATATTAAAAGTCGTTCAATTTTAATTTTTGTAGCCTGCAAAAGAAAACTGTCGAGGTAAATACATAAATGTGGATCCAAATAACACTTTGTGCTTGAACAGTCTTAAACCCATAAATGAGGTAAGTAGATAAGTTAACGATCTATGTTTTGTTTTTCCTTAGTTGCTTACTATTTAAGCTCTCATGTACGGACGTTCTAACTTATGTATATTGACGATCGCAGTCACTAAGTCGAGTTAACATACCTCAAATCTTGGAGCCACTTTGCGACGCACAAGCAGATCCAAAAACAATCTGTCGAGTAAACCATAAACCCTTCCGTGTATTTGTTTTCTTTCAATATGTATTTTAGTTGAATAACATCTTTAATGATAATACTTTGAATTTATCATTAGGAATCCATTTATGAATTTTCTAATACTTGGGCAAACACAAAATCTGTCCGGCAAGCTCTCCACATACGCAAGGTAAGTCAATCATATGTGTTAAATCGAACGTTATCTTATGAAATGGTTGTTTGTCCTTGGTTTATACATTGACGATTACTTACCGTATAGTGCATCTCGATTTACTATCATTTATTATCATTGATTATTAGTGTTTAGTGATTTTAGCAATGTTGAATGATGTGTGACCGTGCAGGGAACAGTCAAAAACTTACAGTTCAGCAACTCGAGCATCGATGACTCACTCGGGGATTCACACTCCATATATTACACCCATGATATCTACAGTAGTTTGGCATACCATAAGAAACTTCTGAAAAAAGAATGTCAGGCTTTGATCATCAAGTAATGTCTCTCTTCTACAAGAACAGTTTTTTTTTTTTTTTTGAACTATACACAAACAAGACCGAACCTGTGTTAGGTTTGCTTAGTAACATAGTTAAGGATGCGTTACTAAATTACTGGGTAGGTAACAAAAATATTATTCCATGATAGTGATTATTGGTCTCTACGAAAAAAAAGAAAATAAAAATGACCAATTCTAGTGGCTTGCATCATCATACAAAATGCCAAAATGGTCAAGTGTTTGAGTATTTCGCTTTCTAACAAAGTACTTATTTTCAAAAACCAAATGTGGAAGCTTTTTTTCTACCATCTTTTATAATTCACTAAACGTGTTTTGAATTGGTTAATATACAGTGGTGATCATGACATGACGTTTCCATACGTGGGCACGCAGAAATGGATAAAGAGTCTTAAACTTAAAGTCGAGACCCCATGGAAACCATGGTTTGTTCATAATCAAGTTGCTGGGTAAGTTCAAGTTTTTGATGCTATAGACTTATTTGTAATTTTTTTATATATTTTACAATAGTTTTCACTCTTCTCACTGATTACGCATTGAACACACGCAAATTAATTAAGGTATTTTTATGTATCTAAAAACAACAAAATTAACAGAAACAACACTTGAAAATCTAGTTGTATCCAATAATTTATAAAATTCTAGTATTTCTAATCAAACATTGTAATGTGAGGTGCCTTTTGTTTTTATGTAGATATGAGAAGACATACTCGAAAGCCAAATACTCCATGAAATATGCAACTATTAAGGTAATCAAAAAGTGTATGATTGTCATCAACGTTATAAATTACGTTATCATAGTAAATACTTATTGGCATTTAACTTTGATTAATTAATTTTTCCAACACAAATCATGAATGATTTTCAGTTAAATGATTAAAAAAGGTTCTAATGCCGATTAAATCTAGATGAAAATTATATGTTCTTAAACTAAGCATGAGTAAATGATATGTGTTTTGCAGGGTGCTGGTCATTCGGTGGCACTTTATAAGCCTGAAGAATCCATAGTCATTGTAGAGACATGGCTTGCGTCTCATACTAATTCGACAAAATAGACTTTCATTAAAATAGTTTTGTGACTAAGAAATGTAATTTATTTCAACTTCAATGGCATTGTCTTACACTTAATTATTGAATAAATCATTTTATAAGCTAACTTTGGCTGATAAAACGTAGAGAGATTGGTTCAAAAATGTTAGAAAATATAAAGGTAAAACTCGTAAGTGTTTTATTATTATAATTCTGTTAACTTTAACTATTTTCGTTCTTCACAAAGTTTGTGTTTTCCTAGAGACTAAAAATATCTAGGGTTAAGGTGCTTGAAGCCGTGTATATAACATCTTATTCTCTCTTCATTTTAGTTATGTTATATTTATTAGTGACCTTCACCAACAGACTAGGAGTAGAAAACTAACAAATACATAATATTATATTAATTTTATACAAAAATTGAAAAGTAACTTGGTGATCTTCAATTTTTTTACCAAATCTGCGACATGTTACAATATGGTTGGCTAGCTCTTGGTACAATATACATGTTTAGTGGTATAGAATACTATGCATGCGGTATAGAGTACTATGCATGTCAGCTTATATTTGGTTTTAGGATATCAATGCATGCTAGTATATAGTACTGTACTATGTATGATAATTTTTGTTTTTAGATATGTCTGCTAGTATTAGTTTAGTTTTAGCTAGCTCTTGGTACATGATACATATTTAGTGGTTCAGAGTGACACATCTTATCAAATAACGATAATTTATCTACGTATTTAATATATAATTTATATGAAATTTTAAGTAATTAAAATAAATATAAAAGAAATAATATTATATAGATAGGTTGGGTGGTTGATAAATGATAAAAATAAATAAATAAATAAATACGTATTGGTTTTATGTATTGATTGTATAGGTGGAGAAATAAGAAAATAATATTTTAATAGATGATAGGATTGTGATAGATTGCTGATAAACATGGTCTTGGCTGTTTAGGGTTTCCGTGTGTATTTTTCTTCTCTAAAATAGATCTTGAGATTTCGCATTCTTCTTTTTCGTTGTATTTGTTTTTAACTTAAAACATACCTTTGGTTATGCAGAGAGTATATGCAGTAATAAAACATAAGTGGGGAGGATGGTTGTATGATCTCATTTGTGTTGTGTTTTGATCATTTAAACAATTTGGTTCTTCATTAGTATATCGTAAAAATAGTTTTACACATACATGCATGTCTATGAACTGTTTATTTTTATTTTTTAATGACAAATAACTATCTCACGATATATATCACAGATTTATTGCATAACATTACTTAAAATCACAACCATTTGTGTATCATTGGAAGACAACATTTTTCGCGAAATGTTCATTAGTTATCTATATATGATTCCTGGATTGTATAAAAATTGTTGTGCATTGGATCACTCAAGTTAGGCATCGTCTGTTTAATATATTTTAAGTACTTGCCTTTCGCATATGAATTAGCTAGCTGATGCAGGTTTTACTGACCAGGTCTTAATATTTATAATGTCTCGTTATACCTATGGTTTACCCTAGTGCACTAACGGGCAGTGTACCCGGTCGTGTGTAGTGTAGTAATCGGTAAAGCCGAGGTCGTCCCAAGAGCTATGTGTGTTGGATTATTACTAATTCTAGGTGTCACAGATTAATAATAGTTTCGATAAGGATTTAATTAATTAAACTACTAATGCAGAATAAAGCAAATAAAAGCAAATAAAGGATAAAGGAAATCAATAGAGAGAGTGGTGTTAACCTAGTTAATCCTCCTAGCTAGTTATGTCTACGCTCTACTTACTTCCAATTACTTGGTGGGGTCAAAGTCGAGAGGACAAGATTTGGTCAATTCGCCTAACCTATCAAAGAAAGATGCCACCACAGGAGAAGTCGGTGTCCCTCATAAGTCATGTTGTTCCCGGTCCCTAAGCCAGTCATTAAGTACCGCTACATGCTAGATTTATAATAGTGAATGCCCGACCGTTAGGAACTTAGACCGCACCCCTAATTCTTAAGTTCATCCAAACGATAGGTGATAAGTTGGTCAAATCGCACAAGTAGAAAGGGTCGTCATTGGTCATATCTTACCCTTCCGTCTCATCCGCTCACCTAGGGTCGGTTGGTCATATCTCCTGAGGCAATTGGCCTCTACCGCCATTCAAAACTACCAACCAAGGGTGGCTACCAATAAACTATGCATGCATACACTTAGAAATAATTGTACGGAGTAAAGTAAACGCAAACAAAACAATTAAGGAATCATAACTGGGCCAAGACCAAGAGGTGCTTAGCGCTCATATTAATCATGCAAACCAATTTAATATTCAAAGGTACGAAATACATGTATTGAAAGTAAAATAAATATAAAACGCTAATGCTTATCGTAGGGAGTGATTTCTCCTGGAGACACTCCGTATGCTCCTCTAGACCGCCTTGAGCTTTTCTCACGTTCTCGAGTGTTGTGTGTGGAATGGAATGAATAGAAATGCTGAAATTCGTGGGTATTTATAGGCGGATCGGGTTACGGCGTAACCATAACAAGAGTTACCGTAACCTTCTATTTCATCGTATTTTGCACTAGATCTGCTGGTTACGGCGTAACCTTATGAGTGGTTACGCCGTAGTCTTCAATAAACTCGGTTACGTCGTAGTTGATGGAGTAGTTATGGCGTAAGTATTAGCGGCGTGGAACCTTATTTGACCTAATATAGTTACGTCAGAACCTTTGGGAAGAGTTACGCGTAACCTTCGATAAGTTGGTTTCTCGAGTCACGCAATAGTTACGGCGTAATGTGAGAGACGAGTTACGCCAGAACTTCTTCAAAGTAGCATCTTGTGATAAATCTTTAGATATTTCTCCGCCCCGCGTCTCTTTAGCTCCAATGCTCGTAATTTACGAAATAGGAAAACAATGGAAAACAAGCGTAAATCCATATAAATGATATAAATATAAGCATTATCGGGAAATTGACACTTAATATTCGGGACTATTTGATGTTATCAAATATCCCCCCACTTGAACTCTACTTGCCCTCAAGTAGACCTTATTAGAAAGATTCCTAAAAAGATATCTCCCATAACCTGGAAAATATAAGTTTATAAATCTCTTGTGCTATAATAAAACAAAGCCAAACACCTCGCGAAAGGGGAACAAAACACTCAAATCTCTCAACTATTCTAAGTGTCAATTTCGGGGTGATCACTCAATCGCACAGTCGTAGGATGTATTCTATCATAAGCTTGGTGGTTACACAAATCTCCACCACTAGAGTTAAGGGCTAAACAATTCTCGAAGGCAATATGGGTAGACACGACAAAGGTTAAGGGTGACTCGTCATTACTAACATGTCACGCAAGTGGAAAAAATCAATGAGACGTGACCAAATCCATGGCCAAGACACCAAAGATTGCTTGCTGCATCACCTAGACACGCTTCATGACTAAAGGGTAGGATAAGACATGGGATATATAAATGGTGTAAAATAAAAAACAAGCAGGTAGTCTAAATCTATAACCAAGTCATCACCACTTACCGTCCGCCCAAAATTCAAGCGTTGAAGTAGAGAAACCGGATCATGAAATACAAGGTAGATGTGTCATTAGAGGACGTCGTGATGGGCACACTACCTTTTCTCCAACTGTTGGCATAACTACCAACTCCAATCTTCAAATGTGACCGAGGTGGCCTCCTCGATACTAAATCTATGAAGCTCATAATGTAGTGCTTATAACATTGAACTTTTCAATAACATAACAACTACTCTTTTTTCAACATAACAATAAATACTAAACATAATATCCCCCCACTTGAGATGAACAATGGGAATTCGGGGGGTCTTCAATGATCTTCAGGAATGTTGTCGATGAAAGCGTGATTTCCGAACCTTTCCACTCGAACTTGAACTTAGGCAAATAATGACTTCCCAATCACAAATAAAGACTACAGGGTAGGCTAAGGTGTATAGATGTATCAAAACAATTTATCGGGTTACCAAAATGAAAGGAATGGCTCAGAAGGGTGCATCTAGGGGTATCTTGCACTAAAGGTGAGTGCAACAAAAGGGTTTCACATGGGGGTCGAAAAGTCGAGGTGACTAGTCGATAGACACACAATGGTAGGATGTTTGGGTGATAATCCTATAATATTAACTTCTAAAACTGAAAAGTCCAAATACATCGAGCTAACTCAACATACCTCGTCTATGGTCTCGAAATGATGCAAAGGCCAAGTTCTAAAGTTTACAAGCTACCGGCACACTCATAACTTGATGGATTTGGGGTAAAATATTGGAAAAGGATAAGGCTAATCTCACCATATAATATCAAGGGTTGTATGTGCTCGGCTAAGGTCTAATCTAGTTAAGTTAAGAAAAACATGTCAAAATTTTAAAAATGACATAATTTTTCAAAATAAACTAGAAAAACGAGGACAAAATAATGTTCAAGAGATAATTCTACTCCCGTCCCCCCACTTGAATTGTACAAAGTCCCTTTTGTACTAAGCATTAAATAAAGATGAAGAGAAAAGTAGAATTAGAGCGAGAACTTCCCTGAAAATTTGCTCCATAAAAGAGAAGGCCCACGAAATGCAGACGTGCCTTCGATAAGCATCATGAGCAAAATTCAATCCACGAAATCACAATACCGACAAGCATAATTCTAAAAAGAAAAAATGAAAAAAGAAAATGAAAAACAAACCTAACTCACTTTCGTAGAATCACGGTTGCATTTAGCAAATGCAACAAGCCTTTTAAACCACTTGGTGTCCCAAGTGGACGAGTGAAGTCTCGTGAGGGTTTACAGGGAACACACCCACAAAGTTCATTTAAAATACTAATACAAGGTTATTGTGTTTTAAAATTAAAGAATTAAAGCAGAGGAAGGTTACGTCGTACCTCTTATGAGGGAGTTATGCCGTAAGTGGCAAAACCTGACATAAGCTGCAAAGCGAGTGGTTACAGGCGTAACCACTGAGATGGTATTACATCGTAATTGGTAATGCGTCAAGAATTCTGCTGCTAAAGGGTTGGTTACGGCGTAATCACATATATGAGTTACGCCAGTAACTCCGGTCGAATCGAAGAACTGCGGCGATAATTACTTCCTCGTTTCTGCAAAATGGTTAGAAAACACAAACCCTACGAAATAGAAATAAAACAAAAGAAAGGGATAATTCGGGTTGTCTCCCGAAAGAGCACTTTTCTTTATTTACGAGTCTTTAAGTTAGACTCAGAGCCGCTGGGCTTCTATGGTGGCCTTTGGATCTGGCCCACTTCCACCACTCGTTGGCACTCATTCATCCATTTGTCGAACCTTTTTTTTCTTGTAGAATTACGGATGCCATCAGTTTCAAACTTATGTGAAAGCCATTCATCACATGATTTTCCCCAGTCATCATCTTCAGCAATAAGACTACTAGTAATACTAATGCTGGATCTTGCACCGTTTATTGTGTCAGTGAGATGATTGTACTTATACTGCTTAACCAGTCCCTTATGGATTTTTGAGTTCCCAAATCTTATTTTGTACCAATCTTCCAATGCTAATTCAATATCATGTCTCTCTCCCTTATGAGGGTATATCGATTCATTCGCCTTTTTTTCACATTTTTGAGGACGAGTAAACGGTGGCCATGTTGTCACTAATTCGCTATCCTTAGTTGACATCGAGTTGCTAAAATGTTTGTTTGGAACCAGAGTCTCCTCAATGCTTTGGACAATTTCTTCTTGTTTCTGCTTACCGTTATCAATATTCTCTCTACAATCATCAATATTAGGATTAGAGTGTAGAGCGGGATCTAGCGATTGAACATTAACAATATCAACATTATTTAAAATTTCAATTTTTGGTTTTAAATGCTCTTGCATACTAAAAGTTATTCGTTCATGTTCAGTTCCCAAAGAAATTTGTTTTTCAAAAACCTTAATCTGAGCCCAACAAGTGGCCAGAAAAGGTCTTCCAGCAATTAAGTTGTAAGCCTCTGATAACGCTCAAATTGTGCATGTTTTTAGTAGCGTTATCCGTGCTTTTATGTGTGTTATTTGGGTATAATCATATGCTTTTGTTGCTTAATCGTATCAAAGTGCGTTTGCTAGTTCATTTATAGCCAAGTACAAGAAAGTGGAGAAAAAGACGGAAAAAGAAGTAAAATACGAAGATTTCTCCATATATGAAGAATTCCGACCAAAGCAAGACTTGTGAAGTATATTCGAGAAGATAAAGTCATAAAGTTAGTGGTCCAAATACTTAAGAATAAAGTTCAAGAAGGAAAACGAGAAAGAAATGAAGAAAAGAAGCTTAAACGAAGACATATTGGAATACTCGTTGTTCCCGACACACCTTCACCATTTTGGCCATATCTTTTGCATACGAACTCCGATTTAGATGATTCAAGCGGCCACGGAAAGCTAAGAGAAAGATCGACAACTTTGCCGTTTATGACTTTTTGTGATTTTGCTCCAACCGATCGGTCGAGCCCCGTAACCGATTCGGTTGGAGAGCTGTCAAGAAGACCAACCGATTCGGTTGGAGCCTAACCGGATCCGGTTGGAGGTCCTGTTACAGCCATTTTTCCATCACTAAGATCTCAAACTTGTTCCAAACGATTCTAGTCCCTTCCTACATGGTTTCTAGTCCCTTCCAAGCTCCTTGGTGACCAAGAAATGCATTTATAACCCCAAGGGCTTGAGAGTAGTATAAATAGAGGCCTTTGCAACCTCATTTAATACACCACAACTTGAGAGATATTCTCTCACACCTCTCCTTCCACCACCACTCATCTCTAGGTGTGAAATTCAAGCCTCCACCCTTAAGGACGAATTTCCATCTAGAGAGCAAACCATAACTTGAGAGAACACACCCACTCTCAATACCTTCACCAAAGGTGTGAAATTCAAGCCTCCACCCTTAAGGACGAGTTTCCACCAACTATCCTATCCCAACTTGTGTGTAATTCTTGCCTCCACCCTTAAGGACGAATTTCCACCAATTTATATCTCCCAAAAGACCACAAACCTCTGCCATTTCCAGAAGTATGCTTGGTTAGAAGTTGTAGTTGATTGGAGGCTTGAAGGAGTGCTATAATCCTTCACCATTGCCTAATGTAATCTTACTTTGGGTAAATCCTTGTTACTTTTATGATGTTGAATGCTATGATTCATGTTTGGTTCTTTGGTTGTGTTGATTATGTGATACTTGTTTATTTCATATGAGAACTTGTGATAAAAGGATGTTTGGATAAGTGTAGTGTTTGTTTGGAATATGTTGATAACATCATATTTGGTTGAATTGGAACTTGTTCTTGTTTATTGTTTTGGTTGATCATTGTTGAGTTCAATGGACGAAAGTATTCTTAACAATGGTTAGTTTCAATTCATTAGTGACAAATGATTTTGGTCTTGTACTTGTGACGATTGTGCAAGAGAATTAATAAACATAACAAGTAAAGGTTTAATTTGGATTATGGCGAAAGGAATCTTTTGAATATGTGTTCTCATTATCTTTCAAGTAAATGGAACTTTACAAATTAATAACATCAAAGTCTATGGCGAAAGGATTCTTTGTTGTTGTTGGTATAAGGCTCATGACATGACCACTTGATTGAGGCTTATGCACATTTGATTTATAAAACACTAAACCTATTATTATAGGTTCTATCTTTGATAATATGTTTTCCAAACTAAACATCCTAATATCCTTGTGATCATTTGTCTAAACATGTATGTTCCTTGTGTGCTTGTTCTTAGTGGTTTGATCCGTGACAATCATAACCACGACCTTGATACGTGCTTGTTCTTATATTGCTTTTCTTGTTGGTTTGATATGTGACAATCATAACCATCAACTTGTTACTTGCTTAAACAAACAAACAACACTTGTAGTGCAACCAAGTCTCTTGGGACGACCTTGATTTACCATATACTATACTACAACTTGACTAAGGTATACTTGCCCGAATGTGTTCCTAGTTAATCGGTAATTCTTGTTATAAATTTAAAACCTCGTGAAACACATCAAGTTTTTGGCGCCGTTGCCGGGGATTTGGTTTTTGTTCTTAGGTGTTTGTTTGTTTGCTTGCTTGATAATTCCGGCATCGCCACCATCAAGTTTTTGGCGCCGCTGCCGGGGACTTGTTTTGCACTTATTTGTTCGTTTGATTGTTTTCTTGATTGATAGATTGTTTGTTTGCTTGCTTGATAATTCCGGCATCGCCACCATCAAGTTTTTGGCGCCGTTGACGGGATTTGGTTTTTGTTCTTAGGTGTTTGTTTGTTTGCTTGCTTGATAATTCCGGCATCGCCACCATCAAGTTTTTGGCGCCGCTGCCGGGGACTTGCGTTTGTATTCTTGTGTTTGTTTGCTTGTTGAATTGATTGCTCTTGATGTTTGCTCATGATGTTTGCTTGAATGCTTGTCTTTTTCTTAAAATCTCTCATTTTCTCAAAATTGCTCAATTGATCTTGGCATCAAAATCAAGTTTTTGATGTTGGGATTTTGTTTCATGTGTTCTAAAATGCTCATTTCAATGATTGCTTTCTAAGTTTCTCGAAAAACGTTTGCGAAAAAAACCCACCAAAACCACCCAGATCACTCTAACCGAATCGGTTGGCACTCCAACCGGATCGGTTGGCACTCCAACCGGATCGGTTGGAAGCCTCGTACTTAATAAAACCACTACAACCGATCGGTCACTACCCGTAACCGGATCCGGTTGTGTGTTCTGTTAAAAAAAAAAAAAAAAAATCAGTTTTCAATTTTTTGTTTTTGTGTGTTTGTGTTTAGATTAAATAAGTTTAAATGTCTTTTGTTTTTGCAAGAGTATCCTTTCTTTTATTTGGTTTTCCATTTTAAGTTTTGTTAATTTGGTACATTGTGATTAAATAAGTACATGTGTTTTAAAAATAAAAGTGTTTTGAACTTTGTGGGTATGTTCACTGGAAACCCTCACGAGACTATAACTCGTCCACTCGGGCCACCGAGGGGTTAAAGACTTGTTGCATGCGCTAAATGCAACCGTGATGCCTACGAAAGTGAGTTTTAGGATTTTACGCGTTTTGTAGTTTAGTTTATTTTTGCAGATTAAATAAACTCTTGGAGGAAGGATTGGTTGGATCGTGAACCTTACACTCTTGATTGGACATGTTTGGTTGAAAGATAAATCGATTGATCTCACACGCTTATGCTAGCCTTTGCTTAGCATCTTATCATTTGAAGTTCGATCGCGATTTCTTTGGCCCGGGAGGTTTCGTTTCTCTTGGATTTATTATTTCATTTTACCTATCTTACATGCTTTGAAGTTTATTTTTCATATTGAGGATTATGCTTAACTTAAGTGTGGGGGAAAGTTAAATAAGAAAAGCGAAACTAGTTTTTAAAATCCAAAATGTTTGGGCCAATTTTAATTTTGTGAACTTGTTTGCCCTTATGATCTAGTTGTTTTCACGCGTATAAGTTGATATATTAGAATAACTGTATCAACCCACTGGTAAAATCAGTAATTTTGAAAAACTTGAGATGTGTCCCGATTAATATTGCAATCCATTCTGGGATCGATGACGTTTGCTAGCACATATTATAGCCCTTCCACTAAATTGTGAGGATTTGAGTTTGTTTCATATATAGCATACATTTTTTATGCTTGGATCTTTTGCTATGAGTGTGCCGGTGATTTTATTTATTCTAGAACATGTACTTGTAAATCATTACCAGACCGCAGTAAGATCACATTCGTGTGATATAAGTGTTTATGCGTGATAAAGAGGCAACCTTAGGAATAAAACCCAAATGGCCTTCTATTTACATCTAATGATATATTAGCTAACCACATCGGTTAGTTAACTACCCATATGGACCCATTTGTTAGCGCTCATCTTTAGTGCTAGATACCCTTAGTACACCCTTTGAGCCATCCTTTTCGTTTTTGTTTCATCCAGAAAAATACAAAAAGATTTTCACTTTAAACCTTAGCCTAACCCCTTGTCAATGTCTAAATGGTTGGTTGCTAGTTGCTTGGTATGTTGGATTGTTTTTTATGATTATGAGTTAGTCGCACTTTGCCATTCGTGTGTGCCATTCCGACAAAGATGAAGACTGCAGCTTCTTATTTGTATTTTTGTGGTGATGCTTATACGAAGTGTGCGGGAGATGTGATGTATGTGAAAAAAAAAAGAAAAAAAAAAAAAAAAAAAAGAATAAGTCATCGAAAAAGAAAAAGAAAAAAATATGTGATGACAAGGATGAAGTATGTTTGAGATATCAATTAGCCAATGTGCTAAGACGTGATATATATTATATATTTGGTGATCGATATGTGAAGAGGAGAAGATTGTGACTATAATCATTTACGGGTTTGTGGTTTGTTCGTGACTAGCAACATGGGTATTAGACTTGACCTTATTTTTCTTTTAACACCAATTTCATAAATAATCCCATGCCTTATCCATACCCTTTATTCACCCTAAGCCTATCGTTATAACCCGAATAAAAGCCCTCTTTAGATGTTTACACTTGGTGCTTACGCCACGTCGGTGGAGTTTTGTTTCTTGTACAAGCCTATGGTAATATTTAGATCATGACTGAGCAATATGAGTGTACTATTCCTTAATACTATCCATCACTAAATAAATTGAGTGTTGAGTGAATTATACATCCGTTCTTTTTCGTGAGGTGCTTAGCCATGTTATCAAGCAAGAGAATTCATAGGGTATTGTCAAACATCTTGATTTTTCACCTCTAAAAGCTTAAAACGATGAATCTTATCTTGTACTTGTACTTGGTAGATTTGCATCACATTTTTCTAATCATATTTCATGCACCATGTGGGATTTATTTTTTCTTAATATCTAGATTTGCTTGAGGGCAAGCAAAACCTTAAGTGTGGGGGAGTTTGCGCTCATTTTTCGCTTATTTTTATGTTTGTTAAAAAAAATAGAAAAATATAAAAAAACCTAAAAATATTTTTTATTTTTTATTTTTCTTTTCGTTTTGTCATTTAGGTATTTAGTTCTACTTTTCTTTTCTTAGATTTGCTTGAGGGCAAGCAAAGTTTAAGTGTGGGGGAATTTGATAACGCTCAAATTGTGCATGTTTTTAGTAGCGTTATCCGTGCTTTTATGTGTATTATTTGGCTATAATCATATGCTTTTGTTGCTTAATCGTATCAAAGTGCGTTTGCTAGTTCATTTGTAGCCAAGTACAGGAAAGTGGAGAAAAAGACGGAAAAAGAAGTAAAATACGAAGATTTCTCCATATATGAAGAATTCCCGACCAAAGCAAGACTTGTGAAGTATATTCGAGAAGATAAAGTCATAAAGTTAGTGGTCCAAATACTCAAGAATAAAGTTCAAGAAGGAAAACGAGAAAGAAATGAAGAAAAGAAGCTTAAACGAAGACATATTGGAATACTCGTTGTTCCCGACACACCTTCACTATTTTGGCCATATCTTTTGCATACGAACTCCGATTTAGGTGATTCAAGCGGCCACGGAAAGCTAAGAGAAAGATCTACAAGTTTGCCGTTTATGACTTTTTGTGATTTTGCTCCAACCGATCGGTCAAGCCCCGTAACCGATTCGGTTGGAGAGATGTCAAGAAGACCAACCGATTCGGTTGGAGCCCAACCGGATCCGGTTGGAGGTCATGTTTCAGCTATTTTTCCATCACTAAGATCCCAAACTTGTTCCAAACGATTCTAGTCCCTTCCTACATGGTTTCTAGTCCCTTCCAAGCTCCTTGGTGACCAAGAAATGCATTTATAACCCCAAGGGCTTGAGAGTAGTATAAATAGAGGCCTTTGCAACCTCATTTCATACACCACAACTTGAGAGATATTCTCTCACACCTCTCCTTCCACCACCACTCCTCTCTAGGTGTGAAATTCAAGCCTCCACCCTTAAGGACGAATTTCCATCTAGAGAGCAAACCATAACTTGAGAGAACACACCCACTCTCAATACCTTCACCAAAGGTGTGAAATTCAAGCCTCCACCCTTAAGGACGAGTTTCCACCAACTATCCTATCCCAACTTGTGTGTAATTCTTGCCTCCACCCTTAAGGACGAATTTCCACCAATTTATCTCTCCCAAAGACCACAAACCTCTGCCATTTCGAGTATGCTTGGTTAGAAGTTGTAGTTGATTGGAGGCTTGAAGGAGTGCTATAATCCTTCACCATTGCCTAATGTAATCTTACTTTGGGTAAATCCTTGTTACTTTTATGATGTTGAATGCTATGATTCATGTTTGGTTCTTTGGTTGTGTTGATTATGTGATACTTGTTTATTTCATATGAGAACTTGTGATAAAGGATGTTTGGATAAGTGTAGTGTTTGTTTGGAATATGTTGATAACATCATATTTGGTTGAATTGGAACTTGTTCTTGTTTATTGTTTTGGTTGATCATTGTTGAGTTCAATGGACGAAAGTATTCTTAACAATGGTTAGTTTCAATTCATTAGTGACAAATGATTTTGGTCTTGTACTTGTGACGATTGTGCAAGAGAATTAATAAACATAACAAGTAAAGGTTTAATTTGGATTATGGCCTAAAGGAATCTTTTGAATATGTGTTCTCATTATCTTTCAAGTAAATGGAACTTTACAAATTAATAACATCAAAGTCTATGGCCGAAAGGGATTCTTTGTTGTTGTTGGTATAAGGCTCATGACATGACCACTTGATTGAGGCTTATGCACATTTGATTTATAAAACACTAAACCTATTATTATAGGTTCTATCTTTGATAATATGTTTTCCAAACTAAACATCCTAATATCCTTGTGATCATTTGTCTAAACATGTATGTTCCTTGTGTGCTTGTTCTTAGTGGTTTGATCCGTGACAATCATAACCACGACCTTGATACGTGCTTGTTCTTATATTGCTTTTCTTGTTGGTTTGATATGTGACAATCATAACCATCAACTTGTTACTTGCTTAAACAAACAAACAACACTTGTAGTGCAACCAAGTCTCTTGGGACGACCTTGATTTACCATATACTATACTAGAACTTGACTAGGGTATACTTGCCCGAATGTGTTCCTAGTTAACCGGTAATTCTTGTTATAAATTTAAAACCTCGTGGAACCCATCAGCCTCCCACTTCCCCATGTCAATAACCACAAAATCAGTTGGGAAGAAAAATTTTCCAATTTTTAAAAGCACATTATTCACAATTCCCCTCGGTACAGCCTTAGAGGAATCAGCCATTTCTATCATAATAGTTGTTTCTTTTAAATTGGTAAGTTTTATTTTTTCAAATAAAGTGGTAGAGATAAGGTTTACCCCGGCCCCTAAATCAGCTAATGCGGGAATCTTAATGTTACCAATAGTGCATGGGAGAAGAAAACTTTCCTGGTATTCTTTGTTTTTCGGGAGTTGGCTTGGCGGGACCTCGTCGTCTTCGGTTTATCATCCTCTCTTAGGTAGTTAATCCCGGAAAGATCATTAGTTATAAAGGATGTGCCTTGCTCTTTCTTTGCTTTATCTTGCATAAATATGACCTTGCGGGCAATGGCTTTAGCATTACTTGTTTCAAGGTTTTAGCCAATTGCCCAATTTGTGTTTCGAGGTTTTAATTGCGACATCACAGTTACGTAGGTTCATATTGGTGTCCTCCTTCACTTTGACCATCCATTCCTTGAGTTTATCTCCCTTTTTCGTAGATTCTTCGATATGCCTGTGCATTATTTCTTCAAGGCTAGATTTTGTTGATTCTTGTGTAGAACCCAGGGGATTTTTCTCGATATATGGGCCCTTTATTGTTGTAGTTGTTGAAAGGGGATTCTCTTCCATATGTAACTTCTCCGATCCTTTTAACTTCCTCGTTGGAGGAATGTTCTTTAGAAGGTGGAGTCCCGTTTCGCTCTACTTGAATGGAATGCACATTTTCCTTAAGCTTCTTCATTTCTCTTCCAAGGCTTTCTAATTTGTTGTTAATTGCTGCAAGGCCTTCCATATCTCCATTCTTACTTCGGTTGCTCCCTCCATTGTGCCATTTGTGAGAGTGGTCTGCCATTTTTTGAATAGTTTCTAAAGCCAAAGTGGGTATCATACTAGGAATCGGCCCTTGAGAATCAATCATTTGTCTTGAGGAGATGTTCAGACCCTTGTAAAAGACGTTCACCTTTTGTTGGTCTTGAGAGCTCATGAGTAGGGCATTTGTATAACAATTAGTTATATCTTTCCCAAGCTTGGTATAACATTTCATCACCCTCTTGCTTGAAGTTATGGATTTCTTCCAATTGCTTAGCCGTCTTTGATGGAGGATAGTATCTCGAATGAAACACTTTTTAAGATAGGCCAAGTGTTGGCGGTCCCGTGGTAATCGATCAACCCATCTTTTGCGACTCCGTAAGGAAATAGGGAATACTCATAACATTATAGCATCGTGTGAGACTCTGGGAATCTTGAATAGGCTGACAATGTACTCGACGTTGTCTATATGTTCATGGGCATCATCGGTGATGCTTCCAGAGAAAGGATTTGCACGTAATCCCTCATGAATTAAGGTTTGATTTCGAATTGAGCATCTTCTGCTATAGCTGGCCTAACAATCCCTGGTCCTTGTTATTCTCTTGTTAATGCCAAATATTCCTCAAGAGTGAGGTCATCAATGTTAACAACTTCCATGGTACCTGGAAACTTGAAATATGATCGTGAGAAAAGTTTAAAACGAAATGAAAGACTTAATATTAATCCTAAAATAACTCCCGTGACCCAAAAACTTGATGCGAGGTTTCTTGACCGGTCTTAATATTTATAATGTCTTGTTATACATATGGTCTACCCTAGTGCACTAGCAGGCGGTGTGCAGGTCGTGTTTAGTGTAGTAATGTCAGTAAAGCCGAGGTTGTCAAGAGAGCTATGTGTGTTGGATTATTACTAAGTCTAGGTGTCACAGATTAATAATAGTTTAGATAGGGATTTAATTAATTAAACTACTAATGCAGAATAAAGCAAATAAAGGATAAAGAGAAATCAATAAAGGAGAGTGGTGCTAACCTAGTTAATCCTCCTAGCTAGTTATGTCTCGTCTACTTACTTCCAATTACTTGGTGGGGTCAAAGTCGAGAGGGCGACATTTGGTCAATTCGCCTAACCTATCAGCAAAGATGCCACCACGGAGAAGTCGGTGTCCCTCATAAGTCATGTTGTTCTGGTCCCTAAGCCAGTCATTAAGTACTGTCACACCCCAATTACATTTTGCAGTGAATGGAATTCACGGGGTTGTTGTCATAGCATCACAATCACGGTTATATTGAACGACCTAAAGTGTCGTTTGGAAAATACATCGTTTGATTTAATAAAATAATCAGAGTTACAAAGATAGGTCCCAAATGAAAGTTACTATGTGCGAAAAATAAGTTTGGTACAAGTCAAATGATGTTTTAAAGTATATAAAACCCAAGTGAAACGCGTCTTCACCACGACTTCATAATAAGTCCACATGCATGCCATGAAGTGTATGCCTTTGATACCTGAGATAAAACATGCTTAAAACTGTCAACACAAAGGTTGAGTGAAATTCATAGGTTTAATTAATTCGTTTGAACACAATATTCGTAGTGTGAGTTACATTGTTTCACACTCATCGTTGAAAACAAAACAGCATTTATTTCACTAAGTTCATGACAACCAAAGCGTAAACCTCGTACCAATAGAAATTGGTAAAAATCGTTTCATCATGACCCTAATATGGTAAACTTGCCAATTTACCTTAATGATTCAAATATAGTGCGTTCGATTTCCCTAACGGGTCAATAAGAGCGGGAGTGTTAATTCAATAGGCCTATTCACAATATTCGCTCACTGCAAGTGACTAATGGTGCATGATGTAGGGACTTCAAACATGGCAATTGATTACTTAGTGACAATAAAACATTTGGATATAGCATCAGTTCAAAGTATTTGTGTTCGATTAAAAATATAGCATGTATCTCCCCAAGAGTTTGTAAAACAAATAAGTAATAGAAAGTGGGGCTATGAACTCACTTGATGAATTGTTGCGATGACAAAAGTGAATACACGAAATGTAGCGTGAATCTCGAAACCGACCTATTATGAATGATATGATATGTAATAAGTCATGATGTAATGTTATGCATGCAATTCGGATGATATTTATACCACTTGTAAATTTTTGAAGATAATGTTTATCGTCGAAATATATGTTTACAACATATCGTCATTTTATAAAATACTTTACAAGTATTTACGTTGAAACAACCTCCTACGATAGTCGTTTAGTGATTTATTGTGAAAATATAACTTTTCGTCGTAAAATAATGTCGTTGAAATTTCCTATGAAAGTGACTAAAACGGCCTCGAAAAGCTAGTCGTAAAATGGTGCACGTCGAGTGTTAGGAAACAAACTCAACGGTTTTGGGAAGCTCGTATCATAATCTCAAAGTTTTAGTACATGAGTTTCTATCCTAGAGGTCTCGAACATAAAGAAAAATAGAGGTTAAGTATGGTACTTGTGTCCATAATATAGTTTAAGAGTGGTTTTCAGCAAAGTTTAACTGACTATATTTCATTCGTTACAACTCCGCTCGATAAACGGTTGGACATTTTAGAAAATATACTTGGCGATCTCACTTTTACTAGAAGACATCACTTTTATAAGAAAATGTACTCCATTTTTGTTCTCCAAATTTTGTTCTCCAATTTTAGTTCTCCAAACTTTTTGTTCTCCAAATATTTGTTCTCCATTTTTAGTTCTCCAAACTTTTTGTTCTCCAAATATTTGTTCTCCAAACTTTTAGTTCTCCAAAATAGAGTTCTCCAATTCTTTTGTTCTCCAAATTTAGTTCCCCAATGGGTTGTTCTCCAAACTTTTTGTATCAAAATAACATATATATTTTCGATAAGTCGACACTTTTTATAACGTCTAAGCTTCATTTTTGACTCGTACAAAATAAACAATGTTTCTTTGAAATTCGAGAAAATTATATTTTAAATCGTCAACTTGAAAAATTCATAACTTCTTCGTTATAGCTCCGTTTAATCCGTTCAAGCGGCGGTTTCGTTTTAAAGTATATTTTCTAAATATCTAGGCCAAAATTTTTATCTACTGTCGGATTTTCCAGATTTTGAAAATAAGGACAGACCCTTTTGCAAACTTGTCGAAATGAGTTTTTCTCGCGCCAAACCTATTCTAACCCATTCAAAACAACTCCGTAGCTATTCTAATCCTACCATACACTTTCTTAGGGTGTCATGGGTTCCTAGACATCAACAAAAATTATATATAACAAGGAGTAATTATAGGATGGATTATATATATTTAACACTTAAAAACCTTAAAAAGTGGTATAAACATCACATAACTTGCATGTTTCTCAAATAAAATGATATGACCATAATAATGAATGTGAAATAAAAACATGAATATGAATGCTTACAAGAAATATGATGAGGTTTAAGGACAAAGGGTTTTTCCTAATCACTTGAGGTTTTTATTGCAAAACCCATACAACAAGTGATACTAGATTGTTAAAACCTTGTCTTGAAAAATTTTGAGATGATCTTCCTTTGGTCTTATGGCTGCCGAATTTTTTGGAGAGAAAGAGAGAGATATGTTTGATCTTGTATTGTGAAATGAAGTGAAATGAAATGTGTGAAATGGTTTAGTATAATACTAGAATAGTTAAGATATTATGCAAAAATCTTGTGACTCATCCCTCCCTTGTCGACAAGGGAGGATAGTCATACCTTTTAATATATTTTTATTTATTTATTTATTATGTATTAGTGTAAGATTTGTGAAGTTAAATGAGGTTAAATGATAAGTTGTAGTCACTTTTGAATATTTAGGGTAGCGTTGGATAAAAATAAATTTTCACGGGTCAATATAAAATATATTGAGGTCATAAAAATTATAAAAATACATTTCTTGCAAAAATTGAGTGAAATAATAATTATCGTGTAATATTTAAGAAAACCGTCGTAATTATATAAATTTAACAATTTATATACAAAATAAATTTAAAACACTGGGTAAACTCATAATATTATTTTATAAATTTAATATGAATATAAAAATATATCGGGATACTTTTGGAAGTAATGGATCAATTGTTCAAAATAATTAATTACGCGATAACGTTTATTTAATATAAAATTAAGCGTTTAATGTAATATGCAAAACCATGCATGAACTAATATGATGATAATAATGTTAATGAAATGTAGACTAAACTTAGTCTATATGAAATGACCTCGATGATATGATCATGAATTCACGGCTAAACCATTACGGTTCGTGAATTTGATGCTCGTAAACCTAGTTTACGATAAGCGATAAATGATGAAGCATGAATAATGTTTTGAAATATGACTGAAAATCGAGTTGTCACATTCGCCCAACCAAAAGGAATTCGGTCCACGAATTGATTCGTGTTAGTCTATCGAATTTTGAGTTTGTGATTAATATCGAGGAGAGAAGACATGAGGAAGTGTCGTTATGGTTATCGATGATTGAGGCGTACAAAACATCATAGTAGAAAAATATTGGATGAATCTCCATGAGTAACACTTTGACTTTGGAATATGTGATAATTTTGCTTGCACTAAGATTTATAAATAAGCGCTCCCAACATAACATGATCCCTCGAATTAGACATAGTTAGCTAGGCTATGTATAATTAAGGAGCGATAATGTGACGTTCGGTTTAGTTGTTATAACTCTCAATGTTTACAAAGATTTAAACCGTGTCGTTAAGCGGTGGTTAAAGAAAAAGGAAGTAAAATTCTCGTAAGTTATAACAAATCGAAAAGAAAATAAAGTACGATAGATGAGAATATTTTACAACGGTGGTTTATCAAAAGTAATACATCTTAAGTTATAAAGATTCGGATACGATGGAAGACATAAACTTAGTACGACATAGTACATAAGGAAAAATAAGGCATTAGTTTCGAACTTCTTGATCTTCAGCGTTGTTGAAATCTGTTGAGCTTCACCTCCTTCTAACATGTATGCATTCCATGAGCTCCTTCAACTTGTTGACCTCCGTTTTGGGGACATTGGTTCCGATAGTGTCCTTGTTCCCCATCCGAAGCATGTGACTACGGCTTTACCTTTACAATCCACGGCTAGATGTCCGGTTTTGGCATTTGTGGCACTTGGCGGGGCAAGGACCAGTGATGAAAATTACATCGATTACATAGTGGGTGTGTTCGGCATAACCTCTGCCTTCCATTGGTGCGTGACATAAACCATTCCGACTTCTTGCCTTCTATTTTGTTGTTGATGATGGTTAGTGTTACGGTTTTGGTTGTTGTTGTTATAACCTCCTTGGTCGTTTTCCCATTTCCTTTTGTTGTTGTTGATTTGGTTATCGTCGTTGTTGTTGTTGTTTTGGTTATTGTTGTAGTTGATGTGGTTGTTGGTATTGTTGTTGTTTCGGTTGATGTTTGCGATTTTGCCTCTCTTTACTACAGAGCCATGAGCTTTGCGACACTCGAATGGACTCCTCAATCGTTTGTGGATCAAATGAAATCACATCTCCTTGAATAACCGGAAGTCCCCGATGAAAGCCTCCAGTAGCTTCTCGTTATCCGAAACCATAGATGGGCATAACGCTGCTAATTCTTGGAACCTCGAGCGTAAGCATCAATATCATACCCAATAGTTACCAACTCGTAGAATTCGGTCTCCAACTTTTTCACCTCCGTCGCGGACAATACTTCCTTGTTAGCAAACTCTTGAATTGCACCGGTGATCCTGCGCATTTTCCATTCCCATCGGTGAGCATATGAATTCCACCACGACATTGCCCCATCCGGTGGTGTACTCGTAGCAAACTTAACCTTGCTATCCTCCGGGCAATTACATAACAAAAACACGGATTCCATTTTCTCGAACCATCTAACCATGGCGGTTGCCCCTTGATACTCTTGAACTTAGTGGGATCTCCACTTTTGAAATCCTTATCTGACGACTTCTAACCCGGACCCTCTGCATTACTGCGGCGGCAAAGTCTAGCGGCCTCGGCGATTCCGCGGCGACCGCCCACCGATGCTCTCTCGGTCCTTAGTGCATCGGCTATGCTATCATTCACATATTTACGCATAGCGAGCTTGAGTCAATTCGGTGTGGCTTTCTTGGCGCCATAACTTCTTCAAAATAAGAGGAAAGGTGAGGCGTAGCAAAGTCGATGTTAATAATAAACGCTCAAAGAGATATGATATGAGGTGATAAGTTTGAGGTTATTTTCAAAATAATCGATGGTTTCCTAAGAAATGGGTTATGAGATGTCCTAAGTGCTTCAAATGTACGATAGTTTAGTGACTTAATGTGTGAATAACGTGCAACTCGACATGTTAGTGGTGAAACAAATGAGTGAAAGTGACTTCGCCCTACTTAAAGGTTTTACCTCGGCATTCGACGTTATCGGTGATGAATCAGCTGATATTAAAATTGTGATAGGGAATGACAAGGCATTCTCCACATTAGAGTATGAGCAATTGATAATAGGATGGGTAATTAAAGGCATCCATGTGACAATCGTTGAAATGAAAGTAAATAACTCGAAAAATGTACGTATAAACCGCATGTAAAGTGAACATGCACTTATGATGAAATGATGAGATGCTATGATGATGTAGTTATAGTCTAGGGTCAATGATGCAACCTAGTTCTCTATAACGAAGCTCGATGTAATCTGTCACACCCCAATTACATTTTTGCGTGAATGGAATTCACAGGGATTGTTGTCATAGCATCACAATCACGATTATATTGAGCGACCTAAAGTGTCGTTTGGAAAATACATCGTTTGATTTAATAAAATAATCGAGTTTACAAAGTATAGGTCCCAAATGAAAATCAACTTGTGCGAAAATAAATTTGTTACAATTCAAATGATGTTTTAAAGTATATAAAACCCAAGTGAAGCGCGTCGTCCTACGACTCTATGATAAGTCCACATGCATGCCATGAAGTGAATGCCTTAGATACGAGATAAAACATGCTTAAAGCATCAACACAAAGGTTGAGTGAAATTCATAGGTTTAATTAATTCGTTTGAACACAATATTAGTAGTGTGAGTTACGTTGTTTCACACTCATCGTTGAAAACAAAACAACATTTATTTCACTAAGTTCATGACAACCAAAGCGTAAACCTCGTACCAATAGAAATTGGTAAAATCGTTTCATCATGACCCTAATATGGTAAACTTGCCAATTTACCTTAATGATTCAAATATAGTGCGTTCGATTTCCCTAGCGGGTCAATAAGAACGGGGTGTTAATTCAATAGGCCTATTCACAATATTCGCTCACTCACAAGTGACTAATGGTGCATGATGTAGGGACTTCAAACATGGCAATTGATTACTTAGTGACAATAAAACATTTGGATATAATACGTGAGTTCAAAGCATTTGTGTTCGATTAAAAATATAGCATGTATCTCCCCGAGTTTGTAAAACAAATAAGTAATAGAAAGTGGGGCTATGAACTCACTTGATGAATTGTTGCGATGACAAAGTGAATACACGAAATGTAGCGTGAATCTCGAACCCGACCTATTATGAATGATATGATATGTAATAAGTCATGATGTAATGTTATGCATGCAATTCGGATGATATTTATACCACTTGTAAATTTTGAAGATAATGTTTATCGTCGAAATATATGTTTACAACATATCGTCATTTATAAAATACTTTACAAGTATTTACGTTGAAACAACCTCCTACGATAGTCGTTTAGTGATTTATTGTGAAATTATAACTTTTAAATAAGTAAAATAATGTCGTTGAAATTTCCTATGAAAGTGACTAAAACAGCCTCGAAAAGCTAGTCGTAAAATGGTGCACGTCGAGCGTTAGGAAACAAACTCATCGGTTTTGGGAAGCTCGTATCATAATCTCAAAGTTTTAGTACATGAGTTTCTATCCTAGAGGTCTCAAACATAAAGAACAATAGAGGTTAAGTATGGTACTTGTGTCCATAATATAGTTTAAGAGTGGTTTTCAGCAAAGTTTAAGCGACTATATTTCATTCGTTACAACTCCGCTCGATAAGCGGTTGGACATTTTAGAAAATATACTTGGCGATCTTACTTTTACTAGAAGACATCACTTTTATAAGAAAATGTACTCCATTTTGTTCTCCAAATTTTGTTCTCCAATTTTAGTTCTCCAAACTTTTGTTCTCCAAATATTTGTTCTCCATTTTAGTTCTCCAAACTTTTGTTCTCCAAATATTTGTTCTCCAAACTTTTAGTTCTCCAAAATAGAGTTCTCCAATTCTTTTGTTCTCCAAATTTAGTTCCCCAATGGGTTGTTCTCCAAACTTTTGTATCAAAATAACATATATATTTTCGATAAGTCGACACTTTTATAACGTCTAAGCTTCATTTTGACTCGTACAAAATAAACAATGTTTCTTTGAAATTCGAGAAAATTATATTTTTCGTCGTCAACTTGAAAAATTCATAACTTCTTCATTATAGCTCCGTTTAATCCGTTCAAGCGCCGGTTTCGTTTTAAAGTATATTTTCTAAATATCTAGGCCAAAAATTTTTATCTACTGTCGGATTTTCCAGATTTTGAAAATAAGGACAGACCCTTTTGCAAACTTGTCGAAATGAGTTTTCTCGCGCCAAACCTATTCTAACCCATTCAAAACAACTCGAAGCTATTCTAATCCTACCATACACTTTCTTAGGGTGTCATGGGTTCCTAGACATCACCAAAAATTATATATAACAAGGAGTAATTATAGGATGGATTATATATATTTAACACTTAAAACCTTAAAAGTGGTATAAACATCACATAACTTGCATGTTTCTCAAATAAAATGATATGACCATAATAATGAATGTGAAATAAAAACATGAATATGAATGCTTACAAGAAATATGATGAGGTTTAAGGACAAAGGGTTTTCCTAATCACTTGAGGTTTTATTGCAAAACCCATACAACAAGTGATACTAGATTGTTAAAACCTTGTCTTGAAAATTTTGATGATTCTTCCTTTGGTCTTATGGTGCCGAATTTTTGGAGAGAAAGAGAGATATGTTTGATCTTGTATTGTGAAATGAAGTGAAATGAAATGTGTGAAATGGTTTAGTATAATACTAGAATAGTTAAGATATTATGCAAAAATCTTGTGACTCATCCTCCGCTTGTCGACAAGGGAGGATAGTCATTCTACTAATATATATTTTTTATTTTTTTATTATGTATTAGTGTAAGATTTGTGAAGTTAAATGAGGTTAAATGATAAGTTGTAGTCACTTTTGAATATTTAGGGTAGCGTTGGATAAAAATAAATTTTCACGGGTCAATATAAAATATATTGAGGTCATAAAAATTATAAAAAAATATTTCTTGCAAAAATTGAGTGAAATAATAATTATCGTGTAATATTTAAGAAAACCGTCGTAATTATATAAATTTAACAATTTATATACAAAATAAATTTAAAACAGGGTAAACTCATAATATTATTTTATAAACTTAATATGAATATAAAAATATATCGGGATACTTTTGGAAGTAATGGATCAATTGTTCAAAATAATTAATTACGCGATAACGTTTATTTAATATAAAATTAAGCGTTTAATGTAATATGCAAAACCATGCATGAACTAATATGATGATAATAATGTTAATGAAATGTAGACTAAACTTAGTCTATATGAAATGACCTCGATGATATGATCATGAATTCACGGCTAAACCATTACGGTTACGTGAATTTGATGCTCGTAAACCTAGTTTACGATAAGCGATAAATGATGAAGCATGAATAATGTTTTGAAATATGACACGAAAATCTGAGTTGTCCACGATGCCGCTACATGCTAGATTTATAATAGTGAATGCCGGCCGTTAGGAACTTAGACACGTACCCCTAATTCTTAAGTTCATCCAAATGATAGGTGATCGGTTGGTCAAATAGCACAAGTAGAAAGGGTCGTCGGTTGGTCATATCTTACCCTTCCGTCTTAGTCCGCTCACCTAGGGCCGGTTGGTTATATCTCCTGGCAATTGGCCTCTCCGCCATTCAAAACTACCGAACCAAGGGTGGCTACCAATAAACTATGCATGCATACACTTAGAAATAATTATGCGGAGTAAAGTAAGCGCAAACAAAACAATTAAGGAATCATAACGGGCCGGCAACAAGAGGTGCTTAGCCGCTCATATTAATCATGCAAACCAATTCAATATTCAAAGTACGAAATACATGAATTGAAAGTAAAGAAATATAATCGCTAATGCTTATCGTAGGGAGTGATTTCTCCATGGAGACGACTCCGTATGCTCCTCTAGACACTGCCTTGAGCTTTTCCCACGTTCTCACGAGTGTTGTGTGTGGAATGGAATGAATAGAAATCTTGGAATTCTTAGGGTATTTATAGGCGGATCTGGGTTACTGCGTAACCATAACAAGAGTTCGCCGTAACCTTCTATTTCATCGTATTTTGCACTAGATGCGCTGGTTACGGCGTAACCTTATGAGTGGTTACGCGTGGTCTTCAATAAACTTCGGTTACGTCGTAGTTGATGGAGTAGTTACGGGCGTAAATATCGGTGTGGAACCTTATTTGAACTAATATAGTTACGTCGTAACCTTTGAGAAGAGTTCGCCGTAACCTTACGATAAGTTGGTTTTACGAGTCACGCAATAGCTACGGTAATGTGAGAGGCGAGTTACGCCGTAACTTCTTCAAAGTAGCATCTTGTGATAAATCTTTAGATATTTCTCGATTCGCGTCTCTTTAGCTCAATGCTCGTAATTTACGAAGAGGAAAACAATGGAAAACAAGCGTAAATCCATATAAATGATATAGATTATAAGCATTATCGGGGGAAATTGACACTTAATATTCAGGACTATTTGATGTTATCACTAGCACACTTGTTTATTTATGTTTGATGCACACTTGTTTATTTATGGTTACGGAAAAGTTAATTTTTATAAATGAATTTAAAATGTCACAATTGGGTAACTCAATTAGATCAAGATCCTTAATCACAATAGCTTCATGTAAATTTTATGAAAGCATTGTCGATATGACCAAGAACAATAGACGAGGATTATGGTATGGATGCAAAATATAGTGTAACAGAAATAGTATTTTGGCTGGCTAAGAATGGATGGATATTGCAATAAAGGTTAAATTGCAAATTTTGTCCTTAATGTTTTTATAAAAACGCAAAGATTACACCGAGACGAAATTTTTTGCAAAACAGTCATTAATATTTACGTTTTTTTTTGCAAAACAGCCACTAAGAGGCACTGTTCACTAACGCATGTTAGTTTTCTTACTTAGTTGTCTTGTCCAAGAGGGTAGTATTGCCATTTCACTGTTCATGGTTAATATGTCCACGTGTCATACTACTGTTGCTTTAAGGACTAAATTTGCAACTTAGTTTTACACCCTTTTTAATATGAATGTTTCATCACACATTCTCACACAACTTTTTTTACCACTTTCAAGTAAAAATGTGGTCGTTATTTGTGACTGTGGCAAACACGCAACAATCAAAACAAGCTGGACAAACACGAATCCAGGCCGACGGTTCTACTGTTGTCCGGCATGTGGGTTTATTAGATGGACGGATCCCCCAATGTGTTGCCGAGCAGTCGATGTGATTCCTGGCCTCTTGAGACTGAGGAATGAGCTTGGAGGAGCAGTTGATGTTGATGAGGGAGAAGGATGAGCAGTTTAAAAAGCTCAAGAAGTTTCTTATTTTAAGTTGGGTCTTTTTTTCATTGTGTTTAAGTTTCTTTAGTTTGGTATGGAGGTCTTGTGTTATCTTTTGGGTTTTCATCATTACAGGGAACAAGGTCATTGCTGGTTTGTATTGACCTTATTATGTTAATAAAAATTTGATGTTTATGGCATAATAGTGGGATCATTGTACTTGCTTGTTGTTATTTAAAAAAGACAATGTAGTTGGTATGGATTATTGCTAAATTTATGTTCTTGATGGAAAACATTAACCTTTATCTACTTTAACTTGTGATAGTCAACAATGTTCCTTTTGGTTGTTGAATCATGATATGTGTCTAAATCACATATATTTGTATTATATAAACCATAAAACAACCAAAACACACAAATGACTCTCAAAATGATACAAATTCATAAAATGTGTTTTATGTGATTCGGTACAAAGATTGAAAAACAAGTGAAAATTGATCAATTTCACAACAATTGTCATTTTAGTCCACGAAGTTACTCAAATTGTCAAAACTAGTCCCTAAAAGTTTTAAATGAATGAAAAGTCAACTTAAGTCTTTGGGAAATCAAAAATGTTCACAAAACATCCACGGATGAAAGTTTACACAAAATGGCAATTTTACCCTCGAGTTACAAAATTGGCAAAATGGTCCTGGTATTCTAAACTTGGAATTTTACAAATAATACCCTTGTACTATGCATAATTGAAAAATAGGAACAATTTTGATAAACTTTTGAAATTTACAACTTTAGTCCCTAAAGATCCAAAATTACATTTAAGGTCCTTAAAGTTTAAAAATACAATAAATATACAACTTTGGTCCTTGTGTTATTATGAATGGCGTTTTGGTCCCTTGAAGGAAGTTTGGAAAGTTGGCAATTAAGGTCCCTCAAGTTTCGACTTTGACACATTTGGTCCTTGGGCTTTTGTTACTATCAAAACCAAACCGGATCCTAATACTACCTAGGCCCAAATCCTTGGCCCAAAACCAACCCACCCTTTGTATTATTAGCTCGGTCAGCAAGTCAAAACAACCCTTAAGCGAAATACGGAACCATTGTAGCACTCCTCTTCCCACGGATATTCAAAACCGAGATGGTTTCTCCCATTTCAACCCCTTCCATGCCTTGTCCCTCCACATCCTCTAAACTCAAATACTCTTAATTGAATCAACCAAACCATTAAATGATTAAACACCTTTGAAGACTATTTTGGCGCCAAAAGCAAAATGGATGGTTCGATTATTTAGAGCAATCAAGGGCTCGACTATGGTGGGATCAAATCGAGAGGACTAGTGGGAAGATGTTTGGGTATATAAGAGTGAAGAAAGACAGAGAATAACCACTTTGGCCTTAAGCCTTAGTCAAGTAGTTGTAGTTTTTATTGTTTTCTTAGTTTAAATGTCTTTTAATCTTGCAAATGTTGTATTTTATCTTAAAATAGTGTAATGAAACCTTCTTTTCAGTTTAATTCCAGTTTAACTTCAGTTTTAAGTTTTTGCTCAATTCCTTTAATTTTCCATGTTATTTAATTTCAAGTTTAATGGTTGTTTATCTGGATCTTTAAGTTCAAACAAGCTCTTGACAGAGTTTTAAGGCTTTTTAGATTCATTAAACATATTCTAGTTCTTAAATTCAGAAAAGCTAAAAAAAATCAATAAAAGTCAATGAAAGTCAACTTGTGATCTAAATAGCAGTCTTGGGGGTATTGGAAGCTAATCTGGATGGTTTTCTGGTTTCTAGCTTGTTGACACCAAGCTAGGAGTGGTTTTTGATCCTTGGTACTCAGTTTCAGTCTTGATCACATGTAAGCTTCATTTTTTCATATTTTTGCATTTAACTGTTTTAGTCCTTGAGATGTTTTGATTTTCATGTTTCTGAGATTATTTGTTGTTATTTAGTGATATTAAAGCTTTATATTAGGTTGTTATGTTTTGGATATGTTTGTGGTTTTATATGGCATTTGGACTGCTTATATGCTTGTTTTTGATATTCATAGGCTTAGACATTTGTGACTATTTGTTTGAGCTGAAAAAGGTCCAAATTGACACTCTGGTACCTCTGGAATTGATGGAATAGGTTCATACTCTCTTTTGCTTTAGCGCAAAAGCAGTCCTTGTTAGAGATTGTTTGGATTTGATAGTGAATCTGTGTTAATGGTTTGTGTATGTGGTTGTTCTTGCTTGATACACTCTTTATATGGCCTTGGTGACTCGGTGCAACCTTAACCAAATGGTGTAGCATGGTAGAAGTCAAAATGACAATTGATGATCTCATTATGAGCCTTTGTGAGGTTGTTGGATCCTTAAATCTTGTTTATCTGTTTTAATGTTGTGTATCTTTGTTTATTTCATGTTTATATTGCTTAATATATCATATATAATCGATGAGATTAAGTTTTAAATTCATATTAGTCAACTTTTAGGTTTTAAGTAAAGTCAAAATTTGATTTTGTGTTTTGAATTAAATAGATATTTTGTGTAGGCTTTAATACTTAGTTTTAGAACTTGTCTTTATGGTATGATTTAATATAACCGCTCTTCTTAAATACAAAATATTAGTTTACCATTTTAAGCTTTTCAAGTGCTTAATGTTTAGCTTATTTGTGCCTAGTCATGCCCTGCACCACAGTTTAGGAGTCAAATTCACAAGCTTGCAAAAGCTTGGATTTGACCTTAACTTGTGTACTTGGCTTCTTTATCTTTGCCGATGTGGCCTTTTGTTATATGTCAGTTCATTTTTCCCTTATTAGCTGATCTAGTTAGCTTAATCTCACCATTCTTTTTGTCCCATATTACTCCTTCCACTGAAGCAAACAGTGGAAGTGAGTGGTTTCCATAGCTCATGAAAAGCTCCTTATTGAGCTTGAGCTTGTGACTCTTGGCTTTTCAAAAAGCCAAGCAGTCCATATCAATGCCTCAATTTAAGTTGAGCTATAATGAGCTTATTTGATAAGTCATATATGAGCTTGATGTTTGCCATTCACAACAATGGATGCTTATGGGTCCATTTACCTCATTCCTTCAAGCTCTCATAAGCTCAATAGTGATCACTTTCTGTGTGGCTTGGTTTTTAGGAAGCCTAGCAAGCCAACTTTTGATCATGTGCTTATATCCTAGCTTGTGGCTCATTTATAAGAATTTGCAACATGTATTAGTTTTGTCCCAAACTTCGGCATTCATTGACTCGACGAAATGAGTCGGTGGTCTAATAACATCTTCATAAGCTTCTATTAAGCTCATCGATTGGGTCCCACTTGATGAGCTTTGGCTTTGGAAAGCCAACCAGCTCGACTGCTACCCCAATTCCTATTTTGCCATGATAAGCAATCTCTTAGCTTATTTTGTCATTAAAAGGTATCAGGTCTGCATTTGGTAATCTGATTACCTTTGTATAAACTTATGAGCTTATAACTAGCTTATAGGTGAATACCGATGCATTTGCTTGTCTATACTTGTTCATATAGCTTGTACACTTATATTTTCTCTTTTATTTCACGTGGGAGCTTATTCTGAGCTCTTTGAAGCCTCGATTCCATCAGTCAAGCTTGTAGCTTGATTGTCTAAACCATAAGCTCACACTTATGCGGTCCATTTTTCTTGTTTATATTGTTGCATTGGACTGATGTACATCTCATTTTAGCTTTTGTTTCATTTGTATAGCTTATTGAGAGCTTATTACTAGCTTGAGCTCCAACAGTCAAGCCAAAAGCTTAACTGTTGGGCTCATAAGCTTATTTCTTGCTCATTTCTTGGTTTGTAAAGTTCCATTTTCATTAAATATGTATAATATCTATGTATAATTAATCCAGAAAACAGAAAAGCCAAAAAGAACTTCTTTTCAAGCTTAAGTAATAGCTTCTCTTTTGGAGCTTTTGCCCATTAGCTTATTTTTGCACATAAGCTGCCATTTTTATACTTTTCCTAGCTTCTTTTATTTATTTTAGAATTTTGTAAAAAGTTTCAGATTTTTCTTTATTCATTTAGTATTTTTAATAATTAATAATAGTTTTTAATACTTAATAATAGTTAATAATTATTAATAATTAGTATAATTGTATAATAAATATATTTTCTGTTTTAAAATTAGTTTTATAATATTTTAGATTTTTCTAAGTTTAAATTTTATTTTTTTTAGGTTATTTTTATATTTTCTAGTATTTAAGTGTATTTTATATAGTAAATAATTAATAATAAATAGAATAATTATATAAAAAATACATTTTCAGTTTCTAAATTCATTTTATGATATTTTAGATTTTTCAAATTCTTTATTTCATTTATTTAAGTTAATTTTAGATTTTATTATTATTTAATTCATTATTAAATACATTTAATTCATTTTTAATTTATATTAATTAATTTAATAGTGTAAAATTTATTTTATTTTCTAATAATTTTCTTATCTTTTAGGATTCTAAAATATAATTTTCACATTTGTGGGAGTTGTATTGAACTGAATTCACGTTTTATTTTGTGCGATTACATAAAATTCGGTAAAAAGTGAGTTTTAGATTTTAATCGGTAAACAATTGTAAAATAAATTAAAATGACTTCAAAATTTTGATATTTTTTATATTTCCTTAGTATAATTATAATCCTTTTCTTATTTTATTTTTGTTACATTTATGTAATTATTATATACACATATGTTTTAATTTTTAGTTTTCTATACTTTTATAACACTTGTAAATTATAGTTTAATATTTTATTTTATTTAATTTGCATTTAAGTCGCTTAGACATGCAAATCTCTACTATAGTTATAGTCGTTTTGTTTTTAAACGTTTACGTTTTAGTAACGTACGTTTGTATATCTTTTGCGTTTTAGGTTTCGATTATGCGTTTTAACGACATAGGCGTGAGAGCTATTTCTATTCACATTCCTAGTGTTAGTCAATCGATTCTGTTTTTGTATATTCTTGATCATATCATTTTATCACACGATCGTTGTATCCGGGATATCACACCTCACGGGACATAAACGATCTAAGGTTATTTTAATCCTTGGTAAACTTGCATTTCTCTCCGGTTGTCGCCTTTTATCATCTATTACGGTTGACCGTTCACAAGCGGTTGATAAGTGTGACGGAGAAATAAAGAGGGTGGTGCAGGGTGAATCAAATTTAGCGCCACGTTGCTGGGAGTGTCTTTGCGTAACGTACTTGTGTTTTATATCTACCCTTGTATATATTATATATAATATATTTGATTTCAAAAACAATATAAAAATCCAAAACATTTTTCCTTTACACACAACTTGCCCAGTTTGATAAGTCCCTCGGTTACAACATTTGGTTGTTGGTCATTTCTGATTCTTGAGCTCTGTCGGACCAGATTCCACTTTCGAGGCGGTTGTTAGGAATTTCTTTTGTACATATATATATAAACCTCAAAACCAAAAATATTTTCCCTTTCTTTTTATAAAATCAAAATCAAAAGATTCTTCTCACCTTTTACGAGTTTCTTTCTAAGATTCTTAGACTCATCTTAAGTGATGATTATTCATAATTCGTGAGTGGCAATCCCACCCAATTTCTCACCAATCTTTGGTGACAATCCCGCTCGGTTTCCCATGAACCGGTTTAATTAGGGTCAAGTCAAGCTAGTGACTTGGTTATCAAAAACAAGCCACACAATATGGGTTTTCACCCATATTTACATCTTCTTTCTCTCGTTCTACCACCTAGTGTGGGGTAATAACCCACTTTGTATATATAAAAAGAAAAAAAACTTTGAAAATTGTATATATTAAAAAAATAATAAAATAATTGTTGTGTTACCTCACTTAGTTTTGAATATTGAGGACAATATTCATTTCTAAATATGGAAATCTGGCGAATTTGATCATAAATGTACCCTTTTAGTCCCTTTTTCCCCCAAAATGGCCAAATTTTAAAATTTTTTTAGTGGAAGTACTATGTACTAAACACAACAAATGGTAATCAGTCCACCATGATTGATAAACAAAGGATTGGCTAATCCAGGAGCAAACGGCTCTTGGTAAAGATATTTCAAATCCGTTTGTAGTTGACAACTTGCTAATAAGTTGTATGGTAATCAACTCACCATATCCTAAAAAGTGAAGAGTTGGCTAGCCCACAAGATTATGGCTTGTGGTAAAGGCGATGGAAAATCCATAATTGGTATTGACTCACCAAAGATAATGTTGATAATTTATCTAAGAGTTGACTAGTCCGGAAAGTGCAACTTACGGTAAAGACTAATCAAATCCGTTTCTGACTTATGATTTGCTCAAAATCATTTGGTTATCGATGTACCAAGGTTCTTACTTGAACTGAAACATTTGGCTACTCGAAGTGATGGCTTTTGGTAAAGAGTTTTCAAATCCATTAAAATCTCAAATCATTGCTAGGGACTAGCAATATTTCGATGTGGGGATTTGATATGTGTCTAATCACATATATTTGTATTATATAAACCCACAAAACAACCAAAACACACAAATGACTCTCAAAATGATACAAATTCATAAAAATGTGTTTTATGTGATTCAGTACAAAGATTGAAAAACAAGTGAAAATTGATCAATTTCACAACAATTGTCATTTTAGTCCACGAAGTTACTCAAATTGTCAAAACTAGTCCCTAAAAGTTTTAAATGAATGAAAAGTCAACTTAAGTCTTTGGGAAATCAAAAATGTTCACAAAACATCCACGGATGAAAGTTTACACAAAATGGCAATTTTACCCTCGAGTTACAAAATTGGCAAAAATGGTCCTGGGTATTCTAAACTTGGAATTTTACAAATAATACCCTTGTACTATGCATAATTGAAAAATAGGAACAATTTTGATAAACTTTTGGAAATTTACAACTTTAGTCCCTAAAGATCCAAAAATTACATTTAAGGTCCTTAAAGTTTAAAAATACAATAAATATACAACTTTGGTCCTTGTGTTATTATGAATGGCAGTTTTGGTCCCTTGAAGGAAGTTTGGAAAGTTGGCAATTAAGGTCCCTCAAGTTTCAGCTTTGACACATTTGGTCCTTGGGCTTTTGTTACTATCAAACCAAACGGATCCTAATACTACCCTAGGCCCAAATCCTTGGCCCAAAACCAACCCACCCTTTGTATTATTAGCTCGGTCAGCAGTCAAAACAACCCTTAGCGCCCAAATACGGAACCACATAGCACTCCTCTTCCCCACCGGATATTCAAAACCGAGATGGTTTTCTCCCATTTTCAACCCCTTCCATGCCTTGTCCCTCACATCCTCTAAACTCCAAATACTCTTAATTGAATCAACCAAACCATTAAATGATTAAACACCTTTGAAGACTATTTTGGCGCCAAAAGCAAAATGGATGGTTACGATTATTTAGAGCAATCAAGGGCTCGGTATGGTGGGATCAAATCGGAGGACTAGTGGGAAGATGTTTGGGTATATAAGAGTGAAGAAAGACAGAGAATAACCACTTTGGCCTTAAGCCTTAGTCAAGTAGTTGTAGTTTTATTGTTTTCTTAGTTTAAATGTCTTTTAATCTTGCAAATGTTGTATTTTATCTTAAAATAGTGTAATGAAACCTTCTTTTCGGTTTAATTCGGTTTAACTTCGGTTTTAAGTTTTGCTCAATTCCTTTAATTTTCCATGTTATTTAATTTCAAGTTTAATGGTTGTTTATACGGATCTTTAAGTTCAAACAAGCTCTTGACGAGTTTTAAGGCTTTTTAGATTCATTAAACATATTCTAGTTCTTAAATTCGAAAAGCTAAAAAATCAATAAAAGTCAATGAAAGTCAACTTGTGATCTAAATAGCGATCTTGGGGTATTGGAAGCTAATCGGATGGTTTCGGTTTCTATCTTGTTGACACCAAGCTAGGAGTGGTTTTGATCCTTGGTACTCGATTTGATCTTGATCACATATAAGCTTCATTTTTCATATTTTGCATTTAACTGTTTTAGTCCTTGAGATGTTTTGATTTTCATGTTTACGAGATTATTTGTTGTTATTTAGTGATATTAAAGCTTTATATTAGGTTGTTATGTTTTGGATATGTTTGTGGTTTTATATGGCATTCGGACTGCTTATATGCTTGTTTTTGATATTCATAGGCTTAGAAATTTGTGACTATTTGTTTGGTGAAAAAGGTCCAAATTGACACTCTGGTACCTCTGGAATTGATGAAATAGGTTCATACTCTCTTTTGCTTTAAAACCGCAAAGCATCCTTGTTAGAGATTGTTTGGATTTGATAGTGAATCATGTTAATGGTGTGTATGTGGTTGTTCTTGCTTGATACACTCTTTATATGGCCTTGGTGACTCGGTGCAACCTTAACCAAATGGTGTAGCATGGTAGAAGTCAAAATGACAATTGATGATCTCATTATGAACCTTTGTGAGGTTGTTGGATCCTTAAATCTTGTTTATCTGTTTTAATGTTGTGTATCTTTGTTTATTTCATGTTTATATTGCTTAATATATCATATATAATCAGTAGATTAAGTTTTAAATTCATATTAGTCAACTTTTCAGTTTTAAGTAAAAGTCAAAATTTCAGATTTTGTGTTTTTGAATTAAATAGATATTTTTGTGTAGGCTTTAATACTTAGTTTTAGAACTTGTCTTTATGGTATGATTTAATATAACTGCTCTTCTTAAATACAAAAATATTAGTTTACCATTTTTAAGCTTTTCAAGTGCTTAATGTTTAGCTTATTTGTGCCTAGTCATGCCCTGCACCACAGTTTAGGAGTCAAATTCACAAGCTTGCAAAAGCTTGTGGATTTGACCTTAGCTTGTGTACTTGGCTTCTTTATGCTGCCAGTGTGGCATTTTTGTTATATGTCTGTTCATTTTTCCCTTATTAGCTGATCTAGTTAGCTTAATCTCACCATTCTTTTTGTCCCATATTACTCCTTCCATTTGAAGCAAGCAGGTGGAGTGAGTGGTTTCATAGCTCATGAAAAGCTCCTTATTGAGCTTGAGCTTGTGACTCTTGGCTTTTCAAAAGCCAAGCGGTCCATATCAATGCCTCAATTTAAGTTGAGCTATAATGAGCTTATTTGATAAGTCATATATGAGCTTGATGTTTGCCATTCACAACAATGGGTGCTTATGCGGTCCATTTACCTCATTCCTTCAAGCTCTCATAAGCTCAATAGTGATCACTTTCACGTGTGGCTTGGTTTTTAGGAAGCCTAGCAAGCCAACTTTTGATCATGTGCTTATATCCTAGCTTGTGGCTCATTTATAAGAAATGCAACATGTATTAGTTTTGTCCCAAAACTCGGCATTCTTGACTCGACGAAATGAGTCGTTGGTCTAATAACATCTTCATAAGCTTCTATTAAGCTCATCAGTGGGTCCCACTTGATGAGCTTTGGCTTTTTGGAAAGCCAACCAGCTCAGCTTGCTACCCCAATTCCTATTTTGCCATGATAAGCTTAATCTCTTAGCTTATTTTGTCATTAAAAAGGTATGCAGGTCTGTTTGGTAATACTGTATAAGCTTATGAGCTTATAACTAGCTTATAGGTGAATACCAGTGCATTTGCTTGTCTATACTTGTTCATATAGCTTGTACACTTATATTTTTCTCTTTTATTTCTTGTGGGGAGCTTATTACAGGCTCTTTGAAGCCTCAATTCCATCCAAGTCAAGCTTGTAGCTTGATTGTCTAAACCATAAGCTCACACTTATGCAGTCCATTTTTCTTGTTTATATTGTTGCATTGGACTGATGTACATCTCATTTTAGCTTTTGTTTCATTTGTATAGCTTATTGAGAGCTTATTACTAGCTTGAGCTCCAACAGTCAAGCCAAAAGCTTAAGCTGTTGGGCTCATAAGCTTATTTCTTGCTCATTTCTTGGTTTGTAAAGTTCCATTTCATTAAATATGTATAATATCTATGTATAATTAATCCGAAAAGCAGAAAAGCCAAAAGAACTTCTTTTCAAGCTTAAGTAATAGCTTCTCTTTTGAGCTTTGCCCATTAGCTTATTTTGCACATAAGCGCCATTTTATACTTTTCCTAGCTTCTTTTATTTATTTTAGAATTTTGTAAAAGTTTGATTTTCTTTATTCATTTAGTATTTTTAATAATTAATAATAGTTTTTAATACTTAATAATAGTTAATAATTATTAATAATTAGTATAATTGTATAATAAATATATTTTCTGTTTTAAAATTAGTTTTATAATATTTTAGATTTTCTAAGTTTAAATTTTATTTTTTTTAGGTTATTTTTATATTTTCTAGTATTTAAGTGTATTTTATATAGTAAATAATTAATAATAAATAGAATAATTATATAAAAATACATTTCAGTTTCTAAATTCATTTTATGATATTTTAGATTTTCAAATTCTTTATTTCATTTATTTAAGTTAATTTTAGATTTTATTATTATTTAATTCATTATTAAATACATTTAATTCATTTTTAATTTATATTAATTAATTTAATAGTGTAAAAATTTATTTTATTTTCTAATAATTTTCTTATCTTTTAGGATTCTAAAAATATAATTTTCACATTTGTGGGAGTTGTATTGAACTGAATTCACGTTTTTATTTTGTACGATTACATAAAATTCAGTAAAAGTGAGTTTTTAGATTTTAATCGGTAAACAATTGTAAAAATAGAATTAAAATGACTTCAAAATTTTGATATTTTTTTATATTTCCTTAGTATAATTATAATCCTTTTCTTATTTTATTTTTGTTACATTTATGTAATTATTATATACACATATGTTTTAATTTTTAGTTTTCTATACTTTTATAACACTTGTAAATTATAGTTTAATATTTTATTTTATTTAATTTGCATTTAAGTCGCTTAGACATGCAAATCTCTACTATAGTTATAGTCGTTTTGTTTTTAAGCGTTTACGTTTTAGTAACGTCACGTTTGTATATCTTTTGCGTTTTAGGTTTCGATTATGCGTTTTTAACGACATAGGCGTGTGAGCTATTTCTATTCACATTCCTAGTGTTAGTCAATCGATTCTGTTTTTGTATATTCTTGATCATATCATTTTATCACACGATCGTTGTATTCGTGATATCACACCTCACGGGACATAAGCGATCTAAGGTTATTTTAATCCTTGGTAAACTTGCATTTCTCTCCGGTTGTCGCCTTTTATCATCTGTTACGGTTGACCGTTCACAAGCGGTTGATAAGTGTGACGGAGAAATAAAAGAGGGTGGTCTGGGAGTGAATCAAATCACTATCCAGCAAACTTGGTTTTTGGTTGCTTAGCAACTTTGACTAACTATAGTCAACACTAATTTGGGTCAGTGAAAATATTAAACTTGTATGAAGTATATGATGATGTCAATCTTTGAATTGTGCAGAATTATGCAGCAAATTACCATTTTGGTTGCCGAATCAATATGCACCAAATTAGCCCTTTGCTTAATCATTATGCATCAACTTTGACTTGTGCAACATTGTGCAACAAATAGTCAATAAATTTGCGTAAAGACCATGGTAAACCCAAATGAAAACAAATATCATTCCTAATGAAACCAGTATTAATCCCATACAAAGTATTGTCTACAAGATAGAAACTCACAAATAGACATAATCGATACACAGTCTTAAAAACACAAACAAATATCCAAATTAGTTTATTGCACAATCACATTGGTGTTGACTCACTTGGCTATCTTGATTGGTCTCTTGATCCTCTTCTTCCTTTTACCTCCACCATTCACTGTTGCTTGTGATCCCACTGACTGACTTGTACTTCTTGATACCTGAGTTACTTGTGATCCCATTGACTAACTTGTCCATGTTGATACCTTTGTTGCTTGTGATCCCACTGGCTGAGTAGTGCTTCTTAATACCTCATCTGGTACTCCTTTCTTTCTTGATCTACTACCCTTCTTCTTTTTCCCACTCAGTTGGTTGTCTCTTAGACTTGTACAAGCTCTTTTATTATGGCCCTTCCCACAACATGCACCAGATTTGATTGTAATGCCCTTCTTTGACATCTTCCCATTTTTCACTAACGTTTTCACAGCTTCTTCATAAATCTCATCCTTTTGCATTCTTCTCTTCTTCCTTGGTCTACTAATGGGAACATGGTGGTGAGGTGGCTTTAGGGTTCTAGTGATACTGCATTTGGGCCAAAAGGTGGGACCATAAACTCCTTCAATCTTATACTGATACATCTCCTGCCATGTATTTAACTAATAACATTGGGCCACCCAATCCTCTGGTATCCCAACCTCTTTGCCATTTGATGACATGTTGAACAGCAACATGTTTACATGGAATACCAGTTAGCTCACATCTCCTACATGTGCATACCCTTGTTGTCATATTCACAACACATTAGTCATTCCAAGGTCCCTTACACTGGTATGTGTCCCCCCCATTCTATATAACAATATAATCATTTGCTTCTTGCTTGATGTTTCTAAAAATTGCAGTTGTTGTTGGGGTTAAGGGACCTTCAGATCTATCTATTACTTGCTACACACTGACAATTCTCTTCATAAGATACTCCCTAATTTATTCCAGACAACCAATGATTGGTTGATCTATGTCATCCACCAACTTGCTATTAAAAGCTTCAATTAAGTTGTTTAGAAGGATGTCACATTTAGCTCTCTCTGTATGTTACATAAAGTGCCAGCATCAGTTTTAAGCTTTTTAATGTTACATATAAAAGATATAGTATGTTTATATTATACCTGGAAAATGTGACCTTAACCATGATGATGGTGGTATCTTTCTTAACCAGTCATAAGCTTTAAGGGCTCCTCTATTGTTCTATTAAACTGAACCACTGTTGATGTTGTAGCATGCTTCCAAAGAAGATCCTTGTAAATTGTCCCCTGAATAAGTGTTTCATGTTGTCATATATGTGTCTCACACATATCCTCTATGTCAATAAACATAAGATAAGAATGAGGGTTGAATAATGTACAAAACTAATAAAGAGGCAAACCATGGTTATACCTTTTGTCTGTCTGATATGAAGGTTTAGTTTGAATTAGGTTGCAAATCAAGGTCACCTGCTAGATTGGTAAGGAACCATAACCATGAACTCTTGCACTCAGCTTCAACTACCGCGTAAGCAACTGGATACAACCAATTATTTCTATCCACTCCAACATCAGTTAAGATTTGACCAGTATATGGTCCTTTTATAAAAGCCCCATCCAAACTTAGTATAATTCTTCTTCCTGATTTGTAACCATTTTTCAAAGCACCAATACAAACTTAGATCAGTTTATAAACCCTTGAATCCAGGGTTGAATCAGTGTTTATTTCAACTTGAATCTTTACAGTTGTATCCTTATTTTTTCCTTCAATTCCATCACTTAATCCCTAAGATTGGCATATTGTTCTTCATAGTCACCCAAAATCTATTTCATTGTAATATTTTTTAGCTCTGAATACCTTTGTCTCAGAGATGTTGATCTGAAATTTTTGAGTTAATTGCTCTGTGAAAGCAGCACTTGGGATTTTCCAGTTGGTAACAAGAATTTTACCAACCTCGGATGAGATGAATCTTGTAGTTACCAATTTAATATTTCTTGTTTGGAGGCATTTGTGTTCGTCTTTTAATGTTTTGACACTCTAATTAGGTTCTTCACCAAATTTTGAGACGTGTAAGGACCACCTTCACATGGGTTTGGCCCTTTTCTTATAGGTTTTGGATGTCCCAAACTTGCCCTTTGATTGTGAACAAGAAGGTTTAGTTTGGCAACATGCTGAAGAATTTCTACAATCACTATCTAAATGTTTCCCCTTACCATAACCCACAATAGTCCCATAACAGCAAGCTCTAACCCTTTCGTGATCACACTTATCAACCCTAACATCTCTTCTACACTCTAAAGCATATATTCTTACCTTTTATTTGATTTCCTTCATTGTCAAAAAATGCTCTGTTACAAAAAATTCACCTTTGTTAACATTTTCTTTGCCCTTGTACTCCTTCCTAATTTGTTTCAACCTTTTCTTTCTTATGTTCGCAATTTTGGGAGCACGATTATCTTTACCACTATCAAATTCATCAAAGTCACAACCAGCATGTGAATCCATATCCTGCGCCACACTAGCAGCTAAGTTTTTGACATGGTCAATGTGGACATCAAGTTCAAAATGAAAACCAGTCATGTCCACTTGTGGCTCAATTGGGGTGGCCACATCATCTTGTTCAAAATCATTTACATCTAAGTCTTGCGGTTGTTGAGTCTCCTACTCAACAGGCTCTTCCCTATCAACAACCTCTTCATCAACAAATCTATCTTTAAGCGCTAAAGCAACATCCTCATACCCTCGTTGAAGTTCATTTACCAGTCATGTCCACCTATGGCTCAATTGGGATGGCCACATAATCTTGTTCAAAATCACTTACATCCAAGTCTTGTGGTTGTTGAGTCTCCTACTCAACAGGTTCTTCCCTATCAACAACCTCTTCATCCACAAATATATCTTAAAGCGCTAAAACAACATCCTCATTCCCTCATTGAAGTTCATTTACCATGTCTGTATAGTCTTCATCTTTTTAACACCAACATCTACACCTACAGGAGTGTATTGTTGGAACAAGCCATCATCCACAATTGATGATTGTTGCTCAGCTTCTTTTCCAGCAGTATTATCATTAACATGTTGTCCCACAGGATTGTCTATGTCATTCAACAACCTGCTAACAATGCTTCCATCAGGTTTGCTTGTTGAAGCTTGAATATCATTCTGAAAAGCATCAACTTTTTAAGTAGCAGTCTCATCCAATATTTCATCAATAATATTGGATTCTTTGCCTTGAGCCTCAGTATAAACCTCGATTTCTCTATATGTAGTAACCAAATTCAACATGTTAAAAACATCGTCATCATCCATCAAAGGTAACAACCCATCATCCAATGAATCGCCTGGTATCCTAAAATGAGACATTAAAATCTGACCATTCTTGACACCTAGGTCATCTAACAACGAATCATACTCAGCAAACGAAAACATGTGATAATCAACCAAATCGTACCATTATATTTAACTAAAAAATCAGTACAATTAACAATAGCCAAAATTACCGTAAACTTTATCAAGATCATAGATCAGGGAAGATCGCGCTCGGTTTTTCCTAAACAAAGGAGCCATCATTTTCAATTTTTAGTAGATTTCGAAGTGTTTTTAATAAGTTTAGGGAAGAAAAACGAAATTGAACTTTGAACAAAAGGGTTATATTGTGTTAAGTGATAATTGGTGGTTGTGATGATGATTTAGGCGGGAACGGTGAAATGACAAGACTACCCTTAGAGACGAGACAACTTAACGAGAAAACTAACGCGAGTTAGTGAAAAGTGCCTCTCGGTGGCTTTTTGCAAAAAAAGTAAATATTAATGGCTATTTTGTAACAAATTTCGTCTCGGTGTAATCCTTGTGTTTTCGAAAAACATTAGGGACAAAATTTGCCATTTACCCTACAATAAACTATGCTTTTTATAGACTAGTTATAATCTTAGGGGTGTTTGTTTTCAGCAACTATAGTTTTATTGCAATCATTACTATGCTTCTTTGTTTGGCTTACGCGCTTATTAAAGTTCTGAAAAGCTAACAAGCTCAAATTTTTGGAACTTTTAGACTTGTTAATTTGAGCTTATAAACTTAAGGGAAATCGCATAAAAATGTATCAAACTTACATTTAATTTCAATTTACGGTACTCAACTAATTTTTTTCTGAATTTGAGGTATCCAATTTATTTTTATTTTCAATAATAGAAAGCTTTTACTTACACAAAGCTATGGTTCTAGATTACCATCTCATACTTCATCTTCCTCAATCAACTTCTGGCCAAAAACTTATATTTTTTGTGTTACTTTAGTTAGTATTCCAATATACACATCTTCACTATATTCGTAACCAAATAAACATATCCTTCGTTCTATGCATTTACAAGTCGAAACATTTATCTCCAAAATTCGTATAAAAGTGTTTTGTTTTTTCTCTTATTCCCCACAAACACACCAATACTTGTCACTACAAAACTCATATAAAAAATGTCTTTATTTCATATTCTCGATCCGTGCAAACACACCAACACAAAGATCCTTATTAAAGCTCTCATTTAATAAGCTAATCAAGAAAATTATTACCCAATATTTAAACCGACTTTGTAGATTTAATTTTTTTTTTGATCTTTTGTTCTCCATATCACTAATCAATTCCAGCCATTGATTTGGAAGTTTACTTACCCATTATGTTTGATGTTCTTTGTTCAAAAAGGTTGGTTTTTGTATCTAATGATATTTTGGGATTTGACTGATTTTAAAACATTTTTGGTTTATGATGACACTTTTGGTTTTAAAGTGCAAATCAAATGGTCAAAACTTGAGCAAGTTAAGAAAAAAAATCCATGTTTCTACAAATGTGGGTTGCTGCATAGATGTGACATGGTAGGCTGTCAATTGTTTAATATTGCAATTAAAAATAACTTAGATATTTTAAATTGAAAAAAAAATATAACAAAAAATAAAAAATAAGTACCTTAAATTGAAATTAAAAGCTTACTTTTTTGTGCAATTTGACTTGAAGTTAATTTTTACAATATAAAAAGGAAAAATAGTCAAAGTTGAATTGTTGAAAGTTGAAAGTCAAAGGTGAAATAAAACTTAATCTATTTTTAAAAACAATTGAAAACTCCCAAAGTTGAAAGTTGTATTATTTCGTTTCTAGTTTCTTACTAGAACGTCATATCGTTATATATAAAATGCCGTTCAAAAAACAAAAAAAACAACTGAAAACTTAAACTATCTTAGGGGGTGTTTGGGAAGTTTTTGGATGACCATTGTGCTTTTAAATTTTAGTTAACAAAATATGCACTTTTAAAAATATTTAGTATACCACGTTATTCAATAATTGTTTTATTTTTGGTGAACGTTATTCAATTATTCTTTTGCTACAAAATCGTAAAAGACCCTCTTGATAGATTGGTAGTATCGCCTTGATGTCTTCTGCTTACAAAATATATTTTTGACTTCCTTAATTTGTTTTGTTTTAATAAAGTTCTATTTTTTGAAGGGCTAATATAAAGTATTAATTTTCAAACATGACAAAGAGCAATATAAAATCATCTAATAACGAATGGTATTTACATATACCAAATTATTTGAATTATAGTAAAATGACGCATCAAAAACATGCGAGAGAAAGTAAATCTATAAATATTATTTTCCATTGACTTTTTGCTCTGAAATTTACGGGAAATTCTATAATACGAATGAGCGATAAACTGCCGAGTGAACATGGAACGATAGTGATGGAATAGCCTATTTCTTTTAAGGGGTTTTAATAAGAAAACCCAAATTTCTTCCTTTGCTTTCTTGCCTTGGCCGAAAATATAAAGAAGAAAAGAGAGTGTATATGTTTTCCTTGATGTAAAAATATTGTGCTAGGTCTCTTCCCTTTTCATAGCAAAATAATACGTACTATATTTATGAAATAAAATATATCTTATCTTACTATTATATAAAAAGGGGTGCATGCCTACATTTTTGCCAAGTCATCATAGAATAGTTTCATACTGTTTGAAGGTTGAATTTGTAACATATTGGATTTCACAAACACACAATCAATCACAAATAAGGCGTATGATTAGATGGCTTAGAGAGAGAAAGTGGGATATTCTAGAAAGAGAAACTCATGGAAGGTTAGATTTCAAATGAACATCCAACCCTCTCCCTTGTGGGGAGAGGGCTATTTATACAAACTACTACGCCCTCCTACGGGCTATGGATCAGGCATACAATGAGTAAAGACCGTCCTTCCTCCACGGTGTTGCACTAGACTAAACTATACTAATAACTAACTAACAACTAACATAATAAACAATATGTCTACGAGCTAACTTAAGCTAGATTATACATGGGGTGACCGATGCTTCACAATATAATTTCCAATTCCTAACAATCTCCCCCTAAGGGAGGTCACCCCATGAATTACATTGTGAATCCTAGCATTCTATTTAATCTTTAATCTTGAGCTCGTAGACATCAAATCATCAAGATATTCAAACTTTGTGCTTCCGTGGTGAATTCATCATTGTCCAACTAAAATGTATGTTTAGTGGAGGTTATAGAGCTGATCCACATTGATGACCTTTGAGTTTTAATAGAGATCATCAGCCATAGTTAATCTCATCATCCCCCATTGTTGTGTTGCCATCATATGATGTTGTGACATTTGGACCGACATGCTCACATTCTGGATCATGATATATTCTCATCAGAGTAGCGGAAGCTTCGTTGATTCATGATATTGGCGGCGTGGCGAAGCATGGAGTGAAAATATCGAGTCATTGATGCACTTATCATGATTTCTTTAGAGATGAATGTGTAGTGTGAGCATGCAGCTATGGATTGACCGCTTCATTACGATCATTTGAACGTCGGGCGCACTGCATACAACAGTTAGCAATAAAGTGCAAGAAAGTGTCTTTGATCACTTCGTTGAATTAGGTACACGCCCGCGGTTCCCGTTGATCGATACACGTCTTACCGTGATCGGTATAATTCCAAAGAATTTCTAGACGGGTTTTGCGCGACTTCTCTACACGTTCTCAAACCGAACGTCTCAAAGAAGACAACACGGAGTGAGTGAACCAATAATTGAGATTCAGCGATTGATGAAAATGATTTGAAAAACAATCATGTACCGCTCAATAGAAATTGTTTTGCAATACAACGAAGGTTTTAATGAAAATCAATTATCAATCATAAATACCTTTTATTTTGAAGTATTAGTACACGGTCGATGTGCTAAAGAAAAGAGTTTTAAGCACAACGACCGGTTTTCAAAGGTATCCGTCAATCCATAACTCGAACCGGGATTGATTCAAAAGATTGAATCGCCACATTGTTTACATTCGGTTGTCACATGGTTGATCTATTGGATAGATCTCACATGACACCCACCGAGCTTGTTTGATGTTGGCTCGAAGGCTTTTCATCTTCATTGTGAATATGTTTGCATATCACTCGGATGTTCGCAATACCACAAGGATAATGCGTGGGACTCATAAGATTTAATCTCTCTTTCCACATTGTGTGAAGAGAGAGTCTTCATTGACAATGTCCTAATGAGATTTATTTAATGATCTCGTGGCTCTAGACTCAATTGTGCACATTTGGTTCCTATGTCGGAGACTAGGGAGAGGTCTCCTTCTTCAATATCAACAATCTCTAAGAAAGTCGATAGATAATGTCGGTTCCCGTGAGAATGAAACAAGTCCTTTTAAGAGGAACTTGAGTAGTTTGGGAAGTTGTAGTGCGATCGTCCTTTGGGTCCATGACGTCTTGTCTTCAATACCGATGTTACCTTGGTAACCATCGTAGCATATGAATTGAACCGGTTTACGCCCTAAGGTTGAATAAATGGAGGCTATTTATTTTCACCCTTTGTCACATTCAATTCTTTTTATTCTTCAACCCCTTGAAGGCTTACCGATACTTCATAACTAGAACCTTGTTGGGTTTATTCGATTACTAGCTCGGTCTCGATCGCACTCTTCCCATATGTCACTTTTCTCCTTTTTCAATATACCTAAGGACTCTACACTATCTAGTAGATTGTCCCTGGGTAGATCCCTCTGGTTTTGGTGGATCGTGGGAACGAATAACTAACCTCACCATCCTTATAACTCCAAACATAAAGTAAAATGGTCGGTCTTTTGGTAAAGTTCATTCTTCCTTAAAAACAATTGAAAAATCATTTGGAAAAACAATCAAGGTACTTGTGATACGAGATCTGTAGGATCGAAATATTATTGTGTTATGATGATTCGGGTGGTCTTGGATGATGGAAATACATGTTAGACATTTTAGGGAGAGAAAGTGGAGAGATGGTGTTCTTGGTACAGAGTTGGTTTACAAATAACGAAAGGTTAGATTCCAAGCCACGCCCCTTCCAAGGATGGAAGGGGTATTTATAGTTACAAGACTACACGACCTCTTGACAGCCTGTGGATCAGGTATACAGTGGGTAAAGACCCGTCTTTCCTCCACGGTGTTACACTAAACTATTCTATGCTACAGACTAACTAATTAACTACATAATAACGTAAATAACTATAAGTCTACGAGCTAACTTATGCTAGATAATATTTGGGGTGACCGACTCTTCACAATGGAATTTCCAATTCCTAACAATCTCCCCCTAAGGGAGGTCACCCCATGTTTTACATTTCGAATCCTAGCATTATATTTAATCTTCAGTCTTGAGCTCGTAGACTTGAATTCTTCATTTTCGCAATCTTTGTGCTTTAGCAGTGACTCTTCAAAGTCCGCATTGATATGTACTTTAAGTTGAGGTCTTTGAACTGATCCACATCTTTGATGAACTTCGAGATTTCTTTGAGATCATCAGCCACAACAAATCTCTCTTGTGTTGCCTTCATGTGATGTTGTGACTTTTGGACCAACATGCTCACACTTTGAATCATGACATCTTTCCATCGAGTAGCGGAAGCTTTCTTGGTTCATGATATTTGCGAACAGTAGCGTAATCATAGTATAAAAATATCGAGCCGAGTTATGTAGATATGCACCGGTCATGATTTTCTTCAATTAAGTGTGAATCTTTGTGAGCATGCGGCTTTGGATTGACTCCTCAATTACGATCACCGCAACCGTCAAATGTACCGCAAACAACAGTTAGCAATAAAACACACGAAAGTGTCTTTGATCACTTCGTTGAATTGAGTACACGGCCCACGGTTCCCCATTGATAAGTACAAATCTTGCGTGATCGGTAGACTTCAAAGAACCTCCTTGACGGGGTTTCGCGGTGTTCTAGGTGTTCTCAAACCGAAACGTCTCAAAGAAAACAACACGGAGTGAGTGAACCAGCGAATTGAGATTCACTGATTGATGAAAAATGATTTGAAAAACAATCACGTATTGCTTAGAAGAAAGAGTATTGCAATACGATGAAGGTTTTATGAGAAATATCAATTGTCAATCAAAATACTTTTTGTATTAGAGAATGAGTACACATTCGATGTGTTAGTAAAAAGAAGAGATTCGCACATCGAACGGTTTTTTCTAAAAGTATTTTTCAATCAGAGATACTTTTTGTGTTTGAAATATGAATACACATTCGACATGCTAGAGAAAAGAAGATTTGCACATCGAACGGTTTTTCCAAAAGCATTCGTCAATTCTATTCCTGGACCAAGGTTGATTCAAGAGTGAATCGCCCCATCGTTTCTGTCTAGTTGTCACAAGCTTGATCTTTAGAAAAGATCTCACATGTCACCCACCAAGAGCTTGTTTGATGTTGGCTCTAGAAAGATTTCTATCTTCATCGTGAATACTTTCATATCACTCGGATGTTCTGGCAATACCACAAGGATAATGCGTAGGACTCTTAATATATACTTACTTTCCACATTGTGTGAAACAGCAAGTCTTCATGAATTTTGTGTCCTAATGAGATATTGTGGATGATCTCTTGGCTCTAGACTCAATTGTGCACATTTGGTTCTTATGCCGGAGACTAGGGAGAGGGTCTCCTTCTTCAATATCAACAATCTCTAAGAGAAAGTCGATAGATAATGTCGGTTCCCCGTGAGAATGAAACAAGCCCTTTTAAGAGGAACTTGAGTAGCTTGGGAAGTTTAGTGCAGTGCATCACTTGGGTCCATGATGTCTTGTCTTCAATACCGTGTTACCTTAGAAAACATCGATAGCATATGTATTGAACTCGGTTTCTGCCCTAAGGTTGAATTATTGGAGGGATATTTCTTTTCACCCTTTTCTCATTTCATTCTTTTTCATTCTTCAACCCCTTCAGTGCTTACCAAGACTTCATAACTAGAACCTTGTTGGGTTTATTCCAGTTCTAGCTCTATCTTAGTCCGCACTCTTCCCATATCTCACTTTTCTCCTTTTTTTCATCATACCTAAGGACTCTACACTATCTAGTGGATTATCCCTGGGTAGATCCCTCCGGTTCTGGCGGATCGTGTGAACTAATACCTAACCTCACCATCCTTATAACTCCATACATAAAGTAAAATAGTTGGTCTTTTGGTACAGTTCATTCTTCCTTGAAACCAATTGAAAAATCATTTGGAAAATCCAATCAAGGTACTTGTGATATAAAATCAAAACATTTTGTACCTTAATTGTTTTTGATCTTTTAGAAAACCTCCCCCTCAACATGTGCATATGATTTAGAAATTGTTTAGCACATGGAGACAAGAGTTCTTTGAAACAAATTCATGATCACAATTTCGTAAGAAAAAGCCATTTGATTTTCTTTGGTAAATTCTCCCCCTCAATATGTGCTTTGGATATTTGAAATCGATTTTATCACATAGAGGAAAGAGTTCTTTTGAAGCACAACCACGATCACAAATGCCATTAAGAAACCATTTGCTCCCCCTCAATATGTGCATCGATAAATGAAAGAGTTTAGCACATATTAGAGAGAACTTGCACTTTGAATCAAAACAATCACCATTTATCAAATTTCATTATTAAATCACAAATTCTCCCCCGATCAAAAATATCAAACCCTTTGAGATTTTGGATCCCAAGTGATTTAATAAGGTTTAGAAAACATGGGAGAATATGTGCCTTTGTTTAAATACTCTTTTGGTTTTTGGTTAAATGCTCCTCCACAATCATGTGCATTATGTATTAGAAATCGTTTGGCACATGAAGGAAGGAGTGCCTTAGAAACAATCACCCTTTAAAACCAATTTGAGATTTAAATCATGATCTCTCCCCCGATCAAAAATATCAAACCAATTGAGATTTGTGATCCCAATTGATTTAAATCATTTAGAAAATTTTGTGGAAAGACGTGGCAAGATTTGATTTTGAAAAATGACAGATAAGGACCATTTTAAGACATTAAAGATTGTTAGTGTCAGGTATGATAGATTTTAAGAGATCTTTAAGTAAAATAAAACAATTTCACAATGAAACAAGAACAGAAATTTTTTTCATTTTTTAAGATCTTTGAGTTTTAAAGAAAATCATACCATGACATAACATTAAATCTTTAGATCACCACTTTTTGTTGAACAGAACGGACTTGATATGAAGAAATGTCGTTTGAAAATATTTTATTATTAAATCACTCTCCCCCTCAATCGATGACTGTAGTCGTTGATTGAGTGACTTATATTTTTGATAAAATGAAGTCCGGTGATTTTCAAAATTTAGTCTAATTTATTTTCAAAAACAATATTTTTCCATTTTCAAAACAATTTTAATCAAATTTTTCAAAATTGTTTAAAAATGGTATCCTGCACAAAGATACGTTAGGTGGTTGAGAAGCTTCTATTGATGCTGTAAGGCAGGAAGAAAACCGTCTGCGGATGCGGTGAGACTTCTTCGTTGCATTTTAATGCCAACCGAGGTCAAATTAAGCTCCGTTTCTTCAATCACTTAGAAGAAAACCATCTGGCGATGCGGTGAGACCTCTTCGTTGCATTTTCATGCCAACACTCCATAGAAGTCCAATTAAGCTCCGTTTCTTCATTTGTCAACCCAAGATATAGTTACCCTTTCCTTTCGGCATCCAATCATCTTCAATTGTGGGATCCGGATCGGGAATATTCTTATATACCAATATACCTGCATACGTTAGTGAACACACATACAGATATATGGTGGTCGACATCACCCAAATAGCAATCGACTAATTAAAGTCAATTTAACATATCAATCAGATCATATAAGACATGGGATATATGTGTGACAACTCGTATTTTCAGGTCATTTCTCAAATCATTATTCATGCTTCACCATTTATCGTTTATCGTAAACTAGGTTTACGAATATCAAATTCACGTAACCGTAATGGTTTAGCTGTGAATTCATGATCATATCATCGAGGACATTTCATATAGACTAAGTTTAGTCTACATTTCATTAACATCATTGTCATCATATTAGTTCATGCATGATTTTGCATTTTACATTAAACGTATAACTTTTATTAAATAAACGTTATCGCGTGATTAATTATTTTGAATAATTGATCCGTTACTTCCAAAAATTATCCCGATATATTTTTATACTCATATTAAGTTATAAAAATAATATTATGAGTTTACCCAGTGTTTTAAATTTATTTTGTATATAAATTGTTATATTTATATAATTACGATGATTTTCTTAAATATTACACGATTATTATTATTTCACTCAAATTTTGCAAGAAATGTATTTTTATAATTTTTATGACCTAAATATATTTTATCTTGACCCGTGAAAAATTTATTTTTAACTAACGCTACCCTATATACTCAAATGTGACTACAACTTATCATTTATCTTCATTTAATCATACATAAATATTACATTATACATTTAAAAAAAAATACATATAAGTGAATGACTAACCTCCCTTGTCGACAAGGGAGGGTGAGTCACATTTGTTTGCAAAATATCTCTACTCTTTTAATGTATTATACTAATTAAACAACACATACACACAATAATATCAAAGTGAAAAATCAAAATCATATCTCTTGCTCTCTTTTCTCTCTAAAACCGGCAGCCACAAGGATCATAGGAGGATCATCACAATAATTTTTCAAGACAAAGTTATTTAACACTCTAGTATCACTCTTTGTATAGGTTTTGAAATAAAAACCTAGGGTGATTAGGAAAATTCCATTGTTCTCATAAACCTCATCAATTACTAGTAAGCATTTCATACATATCATTATTTTCCATATTCATTTTTATGTTCATTTTTATTATGCACAAGTAAAACATGCAAGTTATGTGATGTTTATACCACTTTTTAAGGTTTTTAAGTGTTATATATATATATAATCCATCCTATAATTACTCCTTGTTATATATTATTTTTAGTGATATCTAGGAAACCATGACACCCTAAGAAGGTGTATGGTAGGATTAGAATAACCGGAGTTGTTTTGAATGGGTTAGAATAGGTTTGGCGAGAAAAACTCATTTCGACAAGTTTGCAAAGGGTCTGTCCTTATTTTCAAAATCTGGAAAATCCGACAGTAGATAAAATTTTTTGGCCTAGATATTTAGAAAATATACTTTAAAACGAAACCGTGGCCGCTTGAACGGATTAAAACGGAGCTATAACGAAGAAGTTATGAATTTTTCAAGTTTGACGACGAAAGATATTTGGTACAGAAAATTCAGCATGTAATCTCGACTTTATACGAGTCAAAAATGAGTCTTAAGCGTTATAAAATGTGTCGACTTATCAAAAATTTATTAGTATATGTTATCACGATTCCGAGGACATATAAAACGTAGAAAACGGACTTATAACGATTAAATTACACGCGATTTAACAAAGTTGCCGTAACTTTATTATATAAGAAAAACTAATATATTTCTATTAGACAAGTATTACGGCAAACAAGTGAGCATGTTGAGGGTCGTTTTTAACATTGACGTAGTACTTTTTATAACATGATGTCTTCTAGTAAAAGTGAGATCGCCAAGTATATTTTCCAAAATGTCCGACTGTTTTTTTAGCGGAGTTGTAATGAATTAATTACGTTTACTTAAACTTTGCCGAAAACATCCTTAAACTAAATTTTGGGACATAAGTACCATACTTAACCTCTATTTTTCTTTATGTTCGAGACCTCTAGGATGGAAACTCATGTACTAAAACTTTGAGATAATGATACAAGCTTCCCAAAACCGTTGAGTTTGTTTCCTAACGCTCGACGTGCACCATTTTACGACTAAATTTTAGAGGCCGTTTTTGTCACTTTCATGGAACTTTCAACGACATTATTTTACGACGAAAAGTTATAATTTCACAATAAATCACTAAATGATTATCGTCGGATATCATTTCAATGTAAATACATGTAAGTAATTTAAAAATGGTCAAGACGTTAAAAGAATTATTTTCAAAAATTCATAAGTGGTATAAATATCATTCGAATTGCATGCATAACATTACATCATGACTTATTACATATCATATCATTCATAATATGTCAGTTTCGAGATTCACGCTACATTTCGGTGTACTCACTTTTGTCATCGCATCAATTCATCAAGTGAGTTTTCATAGCCCCGATTTATTCAAGTTTTTACTTATTTCAAACCTACGGGGAGAATACATTGCACATCATTTTATTACGATACCAAGTATATCAAATTCATTACATTGCTTAAGTTACCTCATGCCAATTGAATGTCCCCATTATATAACATGAACCGTTAATTTCATAGAAGCGAGGGTGAGTGGATAGATCTATCGAGGGTGACTCCTCCATCCGGGTTGGTGGATTCCAACTGGTTAAACGGATGCATTTCATTTAATAACATTATTTGAGTTGTTTGGCAAACACTCTGTTGGGGCGAACATCATGATCAGTCTAGTTTCGGTGTCATGGACTTATAGCAATTGTATCATTTTTGTGGCGACATTGTCATACATAATTTATACTTGTGGTAGTCGTATTAAACATTTTCAACAACTCTATGAACTCACTCAACCTTTGTGTTGACACTTTTAGCAATGTATTTTCAGGTAACTAAGGCATATACTTCATGGCATGCATGTGGACATATCATAGAGTCGCGGTGACGACGCGTCTCACATGGGATTTATATACTTTAAAAACATCGTTTGACTTGTACCAAACTTATTTTCCGCACATAGTAACTTTCATTTGGGACCTATCTTTGTAACTCTGAATGTTTTTATTAAATCAAACGATGTGTTTTCCAAACGACACTTTAGGTCGTTCAATATAACTGTGATTGTGATGCTATGACAGTCAATCCTTAGGAATTCCATTCCGCTGCAAAACAGGTAATTTGGGGGTGTGACAATATGTGTTCATCAAACTATATTCATCTAATCCTAACAATCTTATCCTAGGCACCTAGTCCTTCAACATAGGTTAACATCATTTTTAATTAAGCATGTAGGATAATTAGAAAAGCTCGATAGATGATATAAATTTGAAAACATTCTCCCCCTCAATCAATGACTCATTTTTAATTAAGCATATCTGATTGATTTACAAGCAACTCATCTTCCACCATTTTGAAAACAACAAATATTTTTCTGAAGAATTTTAGACGGAAAAATATTTGTGTAGGAACAGCAGTCCTTCGACATACTTTCCTCATTTTGTTTTTAGTATAAGTGCACGAAATTATTTGAAAATTGGTTTAGCGCAGCACTTTCCTTTCTTTAAAAGAGCGGGTTGCCATCTGAAATAATAGCAAGCCATGGTTTAAGCACGGGTTACAGTCTGAAATAACTGCAAGCCATATTTAGAGACATGTTTAGGAAAAGAATATTTACACCTCCTGCTCGAACTTCATCTATGGTCCCGTGCCATTATTGAATGACATTTCTAAGCCCGCAGATGTTATCGATACCAGAAGACATGTCTTGAGAAAACATATTTTTGGTATTTTTCAAATTTTCTGATTTTTATGGGTTTTTGTTGATTTTATATTTTTCTATTTTGTTTTGCTGGTTTTATATTTTTGTATTTTGCTTTTTGATAAATATATACAAAGATAGAGAAGATGATATAGTTAAAGAAGATGATGATACGAGTACCGAGATAAGGATATCGAGCAGCACGTCGTAGAAGATAGAATTCGTCATCTCTTAAAATTCACCACCAAAGCTTCCGAGGCTCCAGAATAGAAGATAGAACATGAGCCTTTGAGAAAAAGAGACTTTGGCAGCTTCTCCCCAAACCGAAGATCCATTAGATGAGCAGATTCGAAGCCAGGTGTACCAAGAAGCACACCATTATCATTGATCCTGCTGCTCCTTTTAAGAATAATCATCGTGATTCTTCGTTCGAGGTTATATCATCAACAAGGAAAGCAACGTATCATCCCACTCATAAATAATCTTCTCAAATTTCATAATCATTGAAGTCTGACACAATCCATTCCAAAAGGTGTCAAGAGAACAATTCCCCAAGTAGTTGAATTGATGCGGTCGGTCTCTTTGTATAATGCTCAAGAACTCTCCGAATACACATCATGAGGGTAATGAAGAACACCTCCCTATGTTCACATCTTTCATCCCGATGAATGTGTATGAAGCTCAAGAATCCAAGTACACCAATATCCAATAACTCTACCTAATACAAATCATGAGGGTAATGAAGAACACCTCCCTATGTTCACATCTTTTGTCCTTGATGAATGTGTATGAAGCTCAAGAATCAAGTACACACATTCCCAGCGAGAGAATAACGATAACACTTCCCTCATGTTACACATTTATCTCCCACAATATGTCATACTTGTGTACCTCTTTATCTTGAAACTTCCTCTAACATCACTTCCCCACGTAGTTGGAATAAACACTAAATGCCATGAGTCAAACCTTAAGTTTCTCTGCGGTAATGACATTAGTCTTCTCGGGATATCTTCAATCACTTAGAAGAATTAAGCTCATCAAGATTACTCGCGTTTGAATCGTGTCTCCTTCCCCACTTTGGTTTTGATACTTGAATCGACAACACACTGTATGCCCAGATACTTGAAATCTTTTGAGAAGAACAACATAGAAGTCTTAGTGAGAATCAACATGCTGAAGAATTATGAGCAAGTCTAATTGGGGATTAAATTCAATATTTCACTCTCCCCCAATTAGTTCTCTCCCCTAAATCGACAATCTATTTGATAAATGCCCAGATTAAGAAGAAGTCTTTAGATAATCAAATGCAACTCGTCTTTAGTCTTCTAACATGTAGCAGAGAATGTAGAATAGACTATAGACTCGACATTCTTCAAGATTGTCAAATTTGGGAATAGAAAGTCAACATCTTCAACTCACCAAATGCATTCCCGTTAACTTACAAATAGCAAATCCCCTTAAATTAAATCCCTCCCAATCAAACAAGAACAAAAGATGTTTATCAAGGAAATCAACCCCACAACTGGAAGCACTTTGTCATTAATCAAATTAGCCCGTGTGAAGATGTTAACCAACGACTCTTAGTAGAAAACTCCGTGTGAAGATGACCCGATAAGAAGAAGCTCGGTTCTTACATGAGTTAGGAGTCGTTTGACCATATATTCTCAAATATTAATCAACCATGCAGAAAATTCACACTTCTTCTCCCCCTCAAGAATTGCATACGGAGATGCCATTCTTGATTAAACAAGTGATTATCATCCAAATGTATTCTATTCACACTTCTCCCCATAAAATTAGCACATGATGTCGCCATCTTCATTATATTGAGCAAGTGGAATAAGAGTAATTATCGATGAGTCCGGATCACTTGATGACTGAAGCGCATGGAAAAAGCATGAAGCATGTTGATGAGAATGGTCATAAATAAGAAGATTTCTCTTCTTCCGAAGATAATGCGCACTGAAGTGTACACATTTGTTTTCTTTAGAGTACGAGGCATGAACTGATGTGTTCATACGTCATAAGAAGATTTCTCTTCTTTGAAGATAAAGCGCACTGAAACGTACACTTTTCTTTTCTTTAGAGAATGAGGCATGAACTGTTGTGTTCATACGTCATAATCTCTCTCTTTTCATCATCTCTTGGCAAAACATGTAAATATCACCATTATCATTTAGTAGGCTCTTTGTAGTGACAGCTGATGGAGATAACCCAATATGATGAATTTGACCCTGAAGTAAACTAACCCGAACTCGTGACTTAAACTTGCACATATGTAACAAAGAGCGGTGCCGAGACTTCATGCCCATTTGAATCTCTAAGTACTCTATACTCTTCAACCAACCAACCATCAAGTATAAGACGTACATCACCTCTTGAAAATCCACAATTAAATGTGACACTGAGCACTACAACGTAACTCCTTAAAGTGATAGTTATTTTTGTGGTAAAAAGAGCCCAATTCCCCCATAAAAAATTAGACTCTCAAAAATAACTAGATTTCCAAGTCTTCGTTTTTGGAAAAAGCTCGAACAAGGATCATGAAGAATCTTCATCCAACCATCCTCGATACCTTCAGATACTAAGTACACTTGCCCGTGATATTTCACTTCAACCTCAAATAAATAATAGTGAATTAACTCCGTTGTCACATCTTGTTAAAAGCTCAAATCTGGCCTCCTTTGATCTTAAAAGTGAACTTTGATAATGGTTTCATCCCGACCATGGTTAAAAGCACGTAACCCGTAAAACCATGTAATAACCAAACCGCCATGAAGACAACCCAAACACACACCCAATTCATGAAGTACACCGTTTATCCCTTCTTGAAACAAAACCGTAGCATCAGCATCATATAAGATCCATAAATACACTTTCCCTTTCTCCAAGATGAATCCATCAATACGGGATTTTACAATTCAATAGTTTAAACCGAGAAATAGTTTCTTTCGCGGGATTTTACAAAACCAAGAATAAACCGTAAGAAAGATCCGGAAATGCACTTTACTTTTACCAGGATGTTTCCATTGTCACGGAATTTTACAAGTATATGATTTAAACCGAGAAATAGTTTCTTTCGCGTGATTTTACAAAATCAAGACTAAACCGTAAACAACGTCAGCTTGAATGTGTTATGACAAATTTGGTTTCGGTGAATATCTGTTTTAGGGGAACATGCAGCGGTTCATCAACGGTTCTTCAGCGGTTCATTTTCCAACATCAACATTATCATCAACCATCCAATAAACACTTTGGTAAACACATCATTCACACAATCTGTTGGCTATTACAGTGACCACTTGGTGAAGTAAATTTGATATACCAAACTTGATCATGAAGTGAAATTCTAGATTTGTTACTTAAACTTGTACTAATCATTGTGAAGAAGAAACGGTGTACCCAATGTACAAAACCTCTTGACGTATTCTCAACTGCGTGAGACACCAAAGTGATAGTTACGTTGTGGGTTAACCGAGAAAGAATCACAATTGTACCTAAATAGCCAAGTCTTTATCACACTCTATAATGCCCAAACAAGTCATCTTCGCGGAAGGGTAGAAAGAAAGAAGACGAAATAAGTAAACGTGCCCAGAAAACCTCACTCCAAATCCAAATAAGTAATACCATACACAAACAACCCCATAGTCAACCTAGTTCCAATCACAATTTAAGCCGTGACAAAATATTTTTCGTGAAAATGTATATACCAAAGTACCAATCCACTTGACACAACAAATTTCATAAAATTCCAAATCACATAAACCAAAAAATTACACGTCTCAAATCTCATCATAAATCATCTCTCATAAATGATTAATCTCATATATGCAATCCATCATCCAATCCCGTTCCAATTAATTCATATACCAACCAGTCCGATGAGAAAATTAACAAACCCAATCTTTACAATCCTTGATCCAAAATTAAACCCAAGATTGATATTATAATATTAAAGCTCAACTCTTTATCAAACGATAATATCCGGCTCAAAACACACAATCATATTATAACCAACAATTTGCCTACACAAAATCTCCTTGAAAATGTTACGTTACCATGACACAATCCATGATGTGCTTAGAATCATCTCATATAGCCACATAACGTCACGGCCCATTTCAAGAGATATGCCAACACAACCCATTAAACAAGTATACCTCACATAAGCTCATGATTACCCTAAGTAACTTCCTTCGGCCCATTATTATACGGCACAAATTTGGCCCATAAAATCCATATGCACGCCCAAAGGAAATACCTAATACTTTGGGTATATAACAGTTACACTTTCACACACTAACCCTAATATTATTCCTTAAACATGTCGCCTCCCTCCTTTCTCTGACTAAAACGCACACAGCATACCCTAATTACAATATGTGCCTCCCATCAAAATCTTTTAATCATACTTATAACACTTACCTCAAACCCTAGAATCTTTCACAATAATCCGCCTCCTCTTAAACATTCGCACACATCAAATCAGCATAAAGTCCGAACCCCACTTCTTAAGATATTGCCACATGGATGGCATGGGTTTATACGTACCACAGGGTTGTTATTCGACAACCATGAGATCAAAAGTGTTCAAGGTAGGTATATTGTTCTTTGATGTTTAGTATGAACGAATCAAGAAAAAACAATTAACAATCTTGTTGATTGATTCATCTTAATTATTCGGATATTCCAAAAGGACTAAACTCCTAGGTTGATCAATGAGGCATACGTACTTATGTGAATAGATCCTTAATGATCTATGAGTTTGAGAACCATTCACATAAGGTACAAGGCTGAGATCGAAGCGTGTTTTTTTTTTTCATTTCGTTTTCCATTTGACATATGGATCTGTGATGAATGAGTCTTGAGTCTTGATCAATGAAGAGGTTTTTCTATTTCATGAATGGGACTTGTGATAGTCATGATGCAGTTTCTTTGGTACCACAAAATAAGAAACAACTGAGATCGATTGGTTCTATCATTTATGTTTTGAGTATTTGTTTGAGTCAAGGTATAGGATGTTGGGTTTGATCTATCTTGGACTGATGATGTATCTGTTACGGAGGTCGAGTGTCATTTGGGTCATAGTATATTGTGGTCGTGGTCTTGAGATGATTCTTCTTCTACATTTCTGTTCTATTGTCAAGTTGCTATGCTAAGTTGCAAGCCTAAGTCGCTAGCCTAAATCGTTAGTTGATATCAGGTCGCTAGCATTGAGTCAAGTTGCTACATCACTTTGATAAGTCGAAACTCCCAATTCGCTAACCCTTTTTCTTTTCAAAACTCACAAGTAGCTTGCCTTTTCATTACTAATCGCTATTGACTCAATAGTCAATAGACAAGTCGCTACATCATTTACTGTCACAAGTCGCTAGTCTTATAAACACATCAAGTCGCTAGCAAATTTAACCAAGTCGCTATAACAGCTACAAGGCACAACTCGCTACGACTTGTAAATACAAGTCGCTAGGCAGATTTCATATACAACTCGCTACACTTAGGTTTTGACAAGTCGCTACATAGAAAAAATGAATCCGGACAACATAAACAGCCAACTCGCTAGCAGGAATATCAACCTATTTTCGTACTTAAACCCAGAAAAACAACCAAGACTGCATTTTTGACCCATGAAAATGACTAGTTGTTCAAACAGTTGGCTTTGGACAAAACATACACAAATAGAACTTGGACAAAAATACTGACTTAACACATTGAAACCAGTTAAGACAATGAAATAAAGACCAAAAGAAGAATACATTAACATGTAAAAAACAGTTTAACCCATAAGATCATAACCACAAGAAATCATCATCCAAACATTTTACAAAAAACAGTTAACAGTTATACCCATGACAGTTTCAAACACGAATCAAAACCACAAGAAAACATCAAAACACAACAACCTTGGCTCTGGTACCATTTGTAGGATCGAAATATTATTGTGTTATGATGATTCGGGTGGTCTTGGATGATGGAAATACATGTTAGACACTTTAGAGAGAGAAAGTGGAGAGATGGTATTCTTGGTAGAGAGTTGGTTTACAAATAATGAAAGGTTAGATTCCAAGCCACACCACTTCCAAGGATGGAAGGGGTATTTATAGTTACAAGACTACACGACCTCCTGACGGCCTGTGGATCAGGTATACATTGGGTAAAGACCCATCCTTCCTCCACGGTGTTACACTAAACTATTCTACGCTACTGACTAACTAATTAACTACATAATAACGTAAATAACTACAAGTCTACGAGCTAACTTATGCTAGATAATATTTGGGGTGACCGACTCTTCACAAAGGAATTTCCAATTCCTAACAAGATCAAAGCATTTTGTACCTTAATAGTTTTGATCATTTAGAAAAACTCCCCCTCAACATGTGCATATGATCTTGAAATTGTTTAGCACATGGAGGCTAGAGTACTTTGAAATGTTTCTTTGATCACAATTTCTTATGAAAAATCCATTTGATTTTCTTGGTAAATTCTCCTCTCAATATGTGCATAATATATTTGAAATCATTTTATCACATAGAGGAAAGATAATTTTTGAAATAGAACCACGATTACCAAATATTTAGAAACCATTTAACACACAATCAAGGTACCTTGTAAAAACATGGATATCTTTGTACCTTAAAGATTTGAATTTGTTTTGAAATGCTCCCCCTTAATATATGCTTCGAGATTCGAAATTAGTTTAGCACATATTAGAGAGTTGTATGCACTTTGATACAAAAATGGTCATCTTTTATCATCTTTCATATTTATATTACATTTTCTCCCCCGATCAAAAATTTCAAATCCTTTGAGATTTTGGATCTCAAGTGATTTAAATATGTATGAAACAAAACATTTGTTGGAGAAAAATGTGTCCGGTTTTATATGATTTGAAGTGGACAACACTGAAGTTCCCTTTTTAGACAAAAAAGGGAAACCACAATACATAACCTAACACTCTTACATGCATTATAGTTGTTCATAGTACATACACCACATTTTACACATCAAAAGTACAAAACAGAAACTACATCTGGAAGATGTCATCATTCAGTTCTTTGAAGCAGTTTGTAATGACCTTCACGAAGTCTACCACCCACAAAACTTTCAAGGCTACGATAAACCATTCTAGTCTTTAATCTTCGTTCTATTGCAGCAATGAAATCTTCACACATCTTCAAGTCCTGTTCAGACAAGAATTTAGAATTGTTCCACGGCTTCATGTCAATCTTGATTTCCTTCACTCTTGAGTTCAATTCTTGTTCAACCATCCTGAGCGTACCATCACTGAACTTGTATAGCTCGCATAGCCTCAATAGCATTCTTGACCCGTATCTGTCGGTAAAGATGATGGCTCTAGGAGTGTCAATCACTTTATATTCGTGATGAAATTCATGTCCTGAGGATTCCCATTACGGTCTTGTAAGGTTGACGCTGGTGCGGTAGCTTTCCATTCCTAGTGAAAATCCTCAACTCTTTTAGAATGACCAAGCCTCGATCCGAGATTGACGGAATGAGAGAGCCTTCTTCTCACGAACCGGAAGGTGGTCAAGGTGTCCTTGTAGGTTCAGAAGGTAGAGATCTTCAAAGTCATTTGGAAACAAGTGTTTGAAGTCGTTCTCTTCAATAACATACTCTTTCAAATCTGCTCTTCGAAGAACAATCTTCTTCAAGTAATCATAGCCATAGATGAGAAGATCTCTATATTGATGACACTTAGAATGCGAAGCTTGGATCGAACAACTTTACGACTCTTGTTAGCACTATGTCGGTCAATGTAGAATTTCTTCTTCTTGAACCACCAATGAGAAATGCCATATGAGGCAGCAATGTCATACTTTTGTTCATTGTCAGCCCAGAATTGATCCGGTACCATCTGTTCAAGACCCTGATCGGTGTAGGTGGCAGCTTTAATCTTTAAAATCAATACGACTGGTCTTCTTTCAGAAGTTTGAGCACATAGATATTCCAGGTCATGGTTGAAAAAGAACTTTGATTGAATGGTCATTTGTCCAGGTTCACCACCGAGAGGAAGAGGCATGTTTACATTGAAACGACTGATCTGCTCACTGACTTGATCACTCAGCATCTTATGACATTCTTCCATCTGGTATTGGAGCTGATTGGCATCTGAGTGAAAAACCTTGACAATTTTGAATGCTTGTCCTTCAAGATCCTTTGGAATGATGGACGAGATTCCCTTTTGATCACAAAACCACTTCATAAAGCTGCCCATATCTCCTGTGATGTGAAGAAGTGAGTCTTCAGCTGGGGCTTCATAGTTAGTAGTGATTGTTGAGGCCCAGTTGTTGTCAAGAATCATCGAGTCAGACTCTAGGATGGACCATGAAGGTTCTGGAGCATGAGGTCTCTCTTCGGTGAGCCAGCTTTGAATTGTGTCGTTTGAAGGTGCAACTCTAGATGGGTTAGAGCGTTCACCTGACAAGTATGCATCAAACCAATCATCTTCATATGGCTTGGGGATATGCTTGGTGGATGCATCATCGTCATCGGATTCTGATTCTGCCATGACATACGATTCTTCATGAAACACTTAATCTTCAGGAATAGAAGAGAATGTGGGTGTGAACCTTGAATCGACCATGGTCCAAGCTGCAGATTTCTTATGAGTTCCCTGATCTCCGGAAGGACTAGATTGATTGGAAGGTTTTGGTGGTGATGATGGTGGTTGTGGTGGAGGTGTAGAGGTTGTATTTGATGATCCACTAGCTCGAAGTTCCAGCTCCTCCGGTTGGAGGTGAAGGAGGTGGTGGTGGCTTGGGGCCTCAGGGCGTATCCTTTAATTTCATCGAACAGTCCTTCTTTTCTTCTTATCTTCCCTTTCACGTACATCCTCTACAAACTGCTGATAATTATCAAGTCTCATCGATTCCTCGAGCGCTTCGTATAATTTCTTATGCGTATCGTCCAGATGCTCTCCTGCTTCATACATTCTTTCTGAGAGAGCAGATCTAATGTCAGAGATTGGCAAGTCTTTAAATCGCTGGAGTAATGGAGCCTTCATTGCCCATTCAACCGCATCTTTAATATCAGCTTCTATTGCCTTTGTTACAATCTCATTGAGGTTAATATTCTCCAGCTTTTTGACACGGCTATCAAGATTATTGACGGTGATAGGAAAATGCTTTTCAATAGTAGCAATACGTGTCATAGCCTCTTCGAGCAATTGCTCAGTAGTTTTGACTGGATGAGGTGAAACAGGAGGTAGTGAAGCAGGAGGAGTGATAGTTTCACTGATGGTGACAACATTTGATGGATCATTAGTGGGTTTGGGTGGTGGAAGTACGGTTGTATGAAACGGTGCTGACATAGGTGGGATGGTTCAAGTGTCTTGTTGTATGTCGATGGTAACCATTGATTCCACTTCCTCTTTCTCATTTCCTTGCTTAAGAGTCTCAGTGTCTGAGGGTTTGTCATTTATAAACTGATCACCAAAAGAGAAGTCTGTATCTAGATTCTTCAATGAGGAAAGAGAATCAGTAGACATGTTTGGTTCTTCCAAATGCCTGGTCTCATCAGATCTTGACTCAAGGTTCTCCTGTGAGTCTTTTTGCAACTCTTCGTCAACCTTTTGATCAGACTGGGTATCACTAGATGCAGGAGTTTCTTCTTGTGCTTCGGAAACCTCCTTTTTCAATCCAGATTGTTCTTGAGCTGAAGATGATTCAACATTTCTCTTCTTCAGCTCAAATTGAGTGGTAGTTCTTGATGGTGAAGAGGAGAAGGTCAGAAGCATGTGAGCAGCTCGTTCGGCTTCTACACCAACAATCCCTTTTCCTTTGTCTTGTGTGACTGGAGTAGTATGGCGTGGCTCTAGTTCAGGTTCTCTTAACACGACACCTCCAACAGGTGCTCTTACATTCTGACTTTCTAGGCTTTGCTTGATTCCTAGTTGCAGTGCAGCATCATCTTCATCAATCAAACTCTTATTACCCCTCGAAACCTCGGTTTCCTCAACGTTTCTCTTTTCCACTTCCTTCTTCTTTCTTTTACGCTACGGGTTGTGGTGTCGGTGGGTTGTGACCTTTCACGTCTCTTTTTGGAAGGCGCATATGAAGTCTTTGAGCCAGAAGTAGACTTAGCAGTTTTGGGTTATGGTGGAGTGGGAGAGACGTCAACATTAACACTGGATCTGCAAGCCCTTTTCTTGTATAGTTTGAATTGATCCATCTTCTTAATATCGTTAGTGAGAAGAATATCAGGAATTGGCAGTCCAAAGGTCTCTTTATTGATACCTCTAGCAATGTATTTGAGGTTGCCGAGAACAAATTCATCCTTAGCATTATGTAGGGCTGATTCACTCCTAGGGTTGAAGTTATGAGTCTGTTGCAAGTCTTGGATAACAAGCTTGAAAATCGATGCTAGGAATCACAAGTTTGTTTACTTTCTTTCGTCCACGAGCTTTATTACGAAAGTTTGTTCTATCGAGATAAATGTGTTCATTGACAACGAGAATTCTTCCCGATCGTTCCAAGACATTAACATTCACCCCATTGACGATACCCCATAGGATTTTCAAGATGGGAATCCTCACTTTATCGAACCACGATGTTTTGCGGATAAGCATAAGTTGAGAACTGTTGTCATTGCTCTCCGGGGTTGATACATGTGTCCGGTGATGATGTCGAAGCCCTTGATATGCCAACTTGATAACCCAAACCAATCAAAAGACTATTAGCTCTTCCGCACTAGGTAGAGGTTCGGATCGTATGGTGGGGTTACGGTGTGTGATTCCTAGGGCCTTGCAGAGAATGTCGAATTGATCACAAATTCCTTATCATCCAGTTGCGGTATATTGAGTAGAGATTTTGTCCCATTCAATGGTGTTCCAAAATTGTTGTAGGTAAATGGTGGGAATTGTGCATTGCTTGGTTAGACCTTCAAGAAATTTGTGTTTTTGAGGATATCAATTGACACTTTAAGTATTGGATTTTGTTGCAACTTTTCCATATATACATAACAGTTACTTTTTCCTATCTCTACCCATTTATCTTCAGGAAGGATTTCGTTGTCTGTAAGAACTTTGGGTGGAGCAGAGGTAGTGAGGTTCTCAGATGAGGTTGTGTTCGCCATTGAAGATCTAAAGATACACACATACAACACCAATGATTGAGAGCATGTTAGTTAAAATGTGGTTAGTTAAGCACAATAGAATGCAATCACATGACAAAGACACAACAAATAGCAAGCTTGACAGAGTACCCATACACATATTGAAGTGCATAGAAAATAGATTAAGTAGCATTAGTAATTTCAAAATAACAACTCCTTTTGCGAAGATTATCGAGAGACAAGTTGTTTATGAATCAAATTAGTTAAAAAAGAAAGTTGCTATGAGATAATTTCATGAGACAACATGCAATTAAGGAAATGATATAACATGTTATTAAAACAAGTTGTCATAACAAGTTGCTACAAGAGAAACCAGATACAACTTGCTTAAACAATAATGTTATAGCAAGTCGCTAAGGGCAAATTGACAATACAAGTCGCTATAGGAAATCCTGAACCAAGTTGCTAGCATGAGATTATAATAGCAACTCACCTTAAATAATTTAATAAAACAAGTTGCCACTTGAAAATTGAACCAACAAGTCGCTAACTTGTAAAGACAAGTCGCTATCAAAAATGACAAGGCCAAGTCGCTACATTTAAAGTTACTAAGTCGCTAACTTGTAATGACAAGTCGCTATCAAAAATAACAAGGCCAAGTCGCTATGTGAGAAATTACTAAGTCGCTAACTTGTAAAGACAAGTCGCTATCAACAGTAACAATGCCAAGTCGCTACTCATCAATAAAGCAAGTCGCTAGTATGAACACATACATATTTAACGAACCAACTCGCTACCAAGAACACAATCATAATAGGTAAGTCGCTATCAAGAACACAAGTATATCATATGCATATCACCTCAATCCATTCATCATATGTAATCAATCTAAACACACAATCAAACCGCTACTAAAAACAAGTACAATTAATCCATAAACACAAACAATTTCAGAAACACAACCCAACTCGAACCTCCTACAGATATTACAACAAGTCGCTCAGAAATTCTTTAATACATATAAATATGGAAAATTACATCTACCATAGTGGATCCAAACAACCCTTAATCCATTAACCCATATATATTAAGTGTTTCATTCAACAAACCTAAACGAGGAAAGCAAGTGACGAGGATCAAGATCAGTGTAATCTGTTAAGGAAAATGAGTTAGGGGATGCATATAATCCTTATATTTAGAGACAAGAAAATGATTAACATAAACTTACCACACACAAATCGCTAGCATAAATATGTAGCGAGAGAAAAACACAAGGAACACTTTGAATTTTTTGAAATTATGAAAACTAACTGGTAAGTCGCTAGGGTATAGAAACAGATTTTTACAAGAATACCAAGTTGCCACTTTAAGTCCCTGTACTTGTGAGAATGTCTAGCAACTCGCTAGCAAAGTAAAATAACAAGTTGCTAAGACTTTACTTGCCAAGTCGCTAACTTTGTTAAAGGTAAGTTGCTATCTATCATATTATGTATTATAGACACTTTCAGTCCATGAACTTATCAGATTGCAAATTGACACAGATAACATATAAGATAACATAATAAGATAAGCAAACTAACATAGAGAACACCATGAAATATGACAAGACAAAGACATGCATCTGAGCACAATACATATCCAACAATGGTGTAGAGAAAAATGAGATAACTTGTAAAATTCTCCCCCTCAATCAATGTCAACAATGAACATTGATTGAATGTGACTCACTCGTTATAAAACAAGAGTATATCTTTTGTTCGAACTTCATCTATGATCCCGTGTCATTATTGAATGACATTTCTAGGACCGTAGATGTTATCGATAACAAGAGATCTATACTACTTTATAATGCATTTAGGCCTTCTAAAATTAGAAGGCTTAAAAATTCAAACTTTTTTACTTGCTTATTATGGAAAGAATTAAAAAAATAAGATAAGGAGCTCCAATCATTGAGTGACATGTGTCACTTCTCTAACTAAAAAATAACAAAAAGGGAGGAGCTCTAACAAATCAAAATAAAGAGCTCCAATAATGGGGTTACACATGTCACTTCCTAACTAATTAATCACCTTTATTTTTAAATTTAAATATCTTTTAATCCGTTTAATTTTTTTATGATCTAATTTCACCATATTTTTAAAATTTTTGTGCTCTTTAATTCAACATCCATTTTGATATATTTTTATGAGTTTTCTTTAGTAGTCGGGAAGAAGCGGAGTTGAAAAGAGAGAAACTTACTTGAATTAGGCGTAAAATGAAAACATTTGTTCGCTACAAAATAGTCATCGGTGCCACCACCGCATTCTTGCGGGTACCCTTCTAGTATATCTTTTATTAGATTGTGTGAAACGATTTAAATTATGAATAAAATAAATGATCTTTTTTTTAAAGAGATTTGTACACAGATTTATAAGAGCGAGTCCTGATTCAAGTCGAATAGGAGTCAAAGTACGAGGTTCATCAATTCTGGCAAGCAATAACTCCTGAGTGAGCAATATTCATTTCTGATGGAAACCAAGTCATGATGTTCTTGATTGAATTAAGCATTGTACCTGAAAAAGACTGAGGACACATTGCACTAGAAGCACATGTAGTATTGCAAATGGATGAGTTAGTGACATGAGTAATCTCACTATTGGATGTAGCACAGTTTGATCTAGGTGTGTCATTAATAGAGATCCCTTTAGGTTCAATATTCTTGAAGAGTTTACCTGTGGGCATCCACTTAAGGCAAGATCTAGGTATGTAAGTTCGTTTGGATCCTGTAAACTTAAATAATCTACCACTGGGAATCCATTTGAAACAGCTGCTAGTAGATTTGGATGTAGACACTTCCCTCTTTTGAATATTGGTCCTTTTGTAATTAGTTGATTTTTTAGGGGATTGATCAGCCATTTTATGCTTCTTATGAGAACTAGATGAACTCCTAGTATTCCTGATCTTAGAACTTTGAACATTAACCTGGGTTTGTTATTCATCATATCGGAATAAAGTCGTGAAGTGATTGGTTTTGTCAAAACAGTATTCGCATCAACTTGGGAGGCAAGCCTAGATTTCGATGGTTTAAATCTTTCAGTTCTAAAAGCATTGGGCTGCCTAACTACAGTATGTTTTGAGTTGTTCTGAACAGTTGGCTTTCCCAAGGTTGATGGTTTTGCAAACTTAGTGTTCACCCTATTTCCAATAGATTTCCTAAGCTCATTTTTTAAGGCAACAATAGTGAAGCTCTTATCCTGAATTTGGGCTTTGAGGGCATCAATGTCAGCCAAGAAGGAGTTAGTTTGATCTATCAACTTGGAATTGTTCTCTAATAAGTTCTTTCTTAAGGACTCATTTTCCCTCAATAGGTTGGACACACACTGAGCCAATTCATCATTCCTAGATTTAAGTGTATCACTCACTTCATGGTTAAGATTGTTCATCCCAATATTACATTTCTTATGCAGATCTGAGAGTTCTAATTTCAGATTGCATATTGTTGAATCTTTGTCCTGAATCTGGGTTTTTAGGTGGTTAATTTCAAAAAATTCTCGAAATTCTGGAAATTGCGAATTTATGCTGATATTTGTAGTAAGAAAATTTTCTTCTCTTTGTTGTATTGCAATTTCCAAGGAAATGCAATGTTTTTCAATAATTGAGTATTTGTTTGAAAGTTCATCATAAACTCCTTTTTCAACCATGTCATTTGTTTTGAAGATTTTAGATTCAGGCTTAACCAAGAAACATTTATCAATGTCGTGATCAGAGTTAGGATAAAACTGATCAGGCACATTAGTGGATGCATTATGTTGATCAGTTAAGGGTACCTCATTACATAACTCCGGATCATTTGATGGGATGGTATCGATATTCTCCTCATGCATAGCGGGAGGTCTTGAATGCTGTCGATTCAAGCTTTTGACTCGACTCGAGCCTTTGTATTGATGACGATCGGCTTCATCATCCTTTGTTGAATCTGATATACTGCATTCAGCATCATCCATTCTTTCAATTGGTCCATTACCCAATTTAGCACAACTTTCATTTGATTTTATCTGACACCCATTCAACACATTCAACTGAGCATTCTCTTGAGCAATTTCCCTAATGTACATTTCCACATTATCCATAAGTTGAATAAATTTGTTGATGTACTCATGAATTTCCATTCCAGTATGTTTCTTGAATGAAATTCCACCACATGTTGATCAAAGTCTGAAATATTCCCGTTGATAAATGGTGAAATTGGTTGTAGATTACATGAAGTGCGACATTCGAGTCTTCCATTAATACCTTATTTTGGTAATTTGAAGCTTGATTCTTCTAAGTTCAACAACACGTTCTTGTCAATGTGGATAAGTCCTGATGAAAGAGAGCACTGCATGTTCGATGCCTAGTTGTGGATAACAGATGTGTGAGGTACTGATGAAGCAGTTGAAAGGACTCAATGTTGCATTCCATTTGCCTTGCATCATTTGTCAATACCAAGTGTGACTTATTAGATCTTGACTCAGATTGTGAAGTGTGTTGATCATAAATTGCTGAATCAATCAAGGTAGAACATTCATAATGGCAACCAGTTTCATTGTTATGTGAGGTATCATAAAGTTCAAGAACTTTGGAGATTAAAGGGTCAGTGATGTAAGACAATGTGTTGATGGATATTAGATATGAGTAACTTGCATCAATTTACCAAATTGCTACATAGACAAGTCGCTAACAAGACAATTCGCCAAGAACCATAACACCAAGTCGCTATGAATTAGAAGACAAGTCTTTAAGCACCAAGTCGCTAAGAATTATGACAACAAGTCGCTAAGCACCAAGTCGCTAGGCACAGTTAAGTTTCTAAAGAACAACTCGCTAAGATCCAAGTCGCTAGTATCAAGTCGCTAACAATTTACACTACAACTCGCTAACAATTTCATAAGCAAGTCACTAACCTCACCAAGTCGCTAGCCGTAGTGGAGAATCCACTAACTTGTACTATTTGTCGGCTTGTCTCAATAGACAAGTCGCTAACAACTAACACTGTAAATCGCTAACTTTTAATGAAGCAAGTCGCTATGATGAAAAACACTACGAGACCCAAGTCGCTACCAAGAAAAACTTCAAAAAACACACTTTTCAATCCAAACCAAGCCCAACCACAGTGATTCAAGCTTTCCAAATCCAAACCCAAGCACTTACAATGATTCTAAACACAAAAGTACACACAAAATTCAAACTTTAACACAAGAAATGATCCAAATGATGCAAAAACCACTAAACTTTCTCAAACTCAAAAACCATCTAAAACCACTAGAAATCCAAGGATATGTAAGAGAGATGATCAAACCATGGCTCTTGATACCATTTGTAACATATTGGATTTCACAAACACACAATCAATCACAAATAAGGCGTATGATTAGATGGCTTAGAGAGAGAAAGTGGGATATTCTAGAAAGAGAAACTCATGGAAGGTTAGATTCCAAATGAACATCCAACCCTCTCCCTCGTGGGGAAAGGGCTATTTATACAAACTACTATGCCCTCCTACGGGCTGTGGATCAGGCATACAATGGGTAAAGACCCGTCCTTCCTCCACGGTGTTGCACTAGACTAAACTATACTAATAACTGACTAACAACTAACATAATAAACAATATGTATACGAGCTAACTTAAGCTAGATTATACATGGGATGACCGATGCTTCACAATATAATTTCCAATTCCTAACAAAATTTGCTTCTTAGATTTGTACCGGTCAAGCACATCTACTTCCATTTTATTTGGCAAAGAGTATACATCTTCATAAAAGGACAATGCCCATGCTTTCTATTTCCATCTATTCTCTTTCACTCATAAAAAGACCTTTTTTACAAATGATATTATCTCTCTTTGACCGACAATTTAACCTTCCTCTCAAGTTTGATCAAGCCATATGCTATGCAATGACAACACCTTCTCTTTTAATTTCTTTCGTGTGCTTTTATTTTCTTTTCATGTCCGGTATTTCATATGTACGGTTTTGCGGTATGGTTGCTTTTATGTTGGTTAGAGAAAGAAGATGATGACCTTTGTTTAGATAGATAAGGTGGTAAGCAAAGCTTCAAGTCTTTACATTACATTTGATATTTTGAGTTTGTAAGTATGAAGTATCCATACCAACAACTTCATAACTAGCACACGCTAATACTATGCTATAGTATTAGGCCACTAATCTACTATATATACGCATCACAAATGGTTCTTAAATCTTAACCAGTGATATCCATGGTAACACTCATATTCATATGTTATTATTTCTATTTTCAAACCAATGGGCCACTTTACGAAGAGTAAATCATCAAAAAGTGAATATAAGCATATAAATCTCAAGTATCTTAAAATACTTTAGGAAGAAACTGGATAATCTTCAAGGAAAAGAATATAAACTTTTGTTGGTTCACCAAAAGTAAAAAAACGTGCTCATTTCATTTCTCAAACATTAATAATAGTGTACACTTTTATTGTTGGATTTTCTTGTGATTTTTTATTTTATTTACTTCTATTAAATATGTAAGTTGGTTCTCTATTTGGTTTAGATTTTTATAGTTGGGTGGTTCAAGAAATAAGAAAATGAATTAGTTACTTGATTTAAAAACAAAATATTGGTTTTGCATGATCAAGCATAAGTCACTAAAGAGGAAAGAGGAACGAGAAGTGTTGCAAAATGACTACCCCATTGCAAGTTTATAAAAAAGAAGTAATTTTTGCTATGCTATATGTTGGGTTAAAGTAGACGTTACAAGGGATAAAACATAGATAAAGTTAGGATCATAGTATTATATATGAAGCATAATATTGTCAATAAACCAATTGGCAAGTAATAATTGTACGTTGACATGATGACTAGGAAAACAAGACGTATTGCTCTTGAGTGACTTAGTACACATTGCACAATATATTTTGCCTATGCAAAATAAAGGGATGACACGGTACGGGATACACATTGAGGATGAATGTACTCGTGCCTTTTATCAACCCCATTATTTCTTTAATACTGGATACAAATATCAGTTTTAATTCAATTTGTAACATGCTTTTTAATTGACAATGAATTTTTTAGAATCACATTATTAGCATACACTTTATTTTTTACCACACTATTTAGCAATGCTTTAAAATTCGGGTTGACCCTTACGATTGAACTTATTGAACCATGTTAGTCACCAGAAGCCTAGCCAGTTTTGAGAAAAAAAATAAACGGTAGAACCATGAACCAAAAGGTCGACCGAGTCAATTAGAAATTTGGTTTTCAAAACATTGCTAATTAGTAAAATTTGGATTGAATTTAAAGTTTATATTACAACAACTCAATTTTATTAATCTATTTATGTTATAAAACATGTTCAACATGTTATTGGTTTAGATAATTGCTAAAAAAAAGGTTTAGACAGAGTCAACAAAAGTCGTACATAGTAGAATGCCTAGAAGTATGGGATACAAAATGTGTTGTTTAAACTTTGTCCCATCAACTATTTTCATTTGCAGTAATTTTGGTTGTAAAAGCGAACCAAAAATAATTAAACTTTGACCAAAAAAATGTAGTACAAAGAGTTGAATAGTTGAAACAATCACGCTATCTATAAAAATATGAAGTGTTGAATTTTAAACTTTTGGAACTTTCGATTATAATTCATTACATAAGTAGCTACAGATAAATGGTTTTTTTAGCATTTTAAAATAGTTGGAAGTTATAAAGGGTGAAGAATAGGTGGGTGATAAATATTGTATTTGACTATTTTACTTGACTAGCTCGAACATGTTTTAGAAACTAGCACATATTAGTCGTAAAGTCGTCAAATATAAACTCAACTGGGTCGTGTTTAACACGGCCGAATAGAAGTTCCTAGTGTTAGTACATAACAATTAATAGGCTAGGTATAAATGTCAAAGTTGTGAGGTTTTGGTGATGAGATTCGGCAAAGAAAAAGGAAAGGATGGGCATGTCATGCTTGCTATCAAATCTTGTCTCCTAACTAGTTTAATTACATTCCAATTATGTAATTTCACGTATTAGTTTTAGGTTGTAGTAGTAGAAAAATGCTAGGAAATGTGTTGGAAAAATAAAATAAAGTGTAGGTAGTAGAAAAATGTTATATTTGCATTTGCTTAGGTATGGGGCATTTAAAATAAGTATTGTTTCGTAATTATTTAATTTACGTAGTTATATATAGTTTAAAATTATATAATAAAAATAGTCAAAATATAAAGGAAATTAATAGTTGAATTTTTGTAACATTGTAATGAGTGTAAAATTATATTAGAACTATTGTTGGGAGTATTGAGTATATTGTACATGCATGAAAATCGTTTAAAAGCGTTTATTATTTAATAAATATAAATAAATAAAAATGTAAATACAAGTAAGACCAAAAATGAAAATGATATTATTGGCAATATTTTAGAAATGTGTAGACTAACTCTATTTTATATGATGTGCACCAAATGATGTTTCTCTGTACGCGATGTAACTCTCACGTTACGCGTAAGTAATACTCTATTTTTTTTCGAAAAATGATGAATAGTACAAACTACGATAGTGAATAGTAACTTTTCTGAAAATGAAAAGTGAATATCGGAGTTGAATAATGACCCAAAAATACGAGTTGTCACAGCATGATCCATAACCCATTGATTGACATCATGCTTAAGTCATATATGGATATTATCCATGACCCATGGTTTTAACCCATGACCCATGGACTAGATGCATTGCATCTTGTAGATACATTGTATCTACTTTGATACCCATGATCCATAACCCATGACCCATGACCCGAAACCCATGGGCAAAAGGGAGCGTCCCACGGATCCCCAGTAATACACTGGACGGATCCCTTAAGTGAGGGATCCGTGGGATCCGTGGAACAGTAGCTAATTTTCCTCTATAAATAGTGAGTCATTTCTTCATTGTTTCTCACCCTTTTCACATATATTTTCTCTTTGAGTTATAAACTCTCTAACCTCATATCCAAGTGATCTATGTATGTAGTTTTGTTTTTTGTGTGATTCTTTAGGTTCCTCTTAAAGGCGAGATCACCACCTTTTGAAGTCGAGCAAGCTCAAGTCCATGAGTAGCCATGCTTCGTTATCATCAAGATTACTGAGGTTCTCTTGTTGAGAGTTCTCTTCTTTCTCATAAGAAGTGTAGTGTCGAAGACATAAGTGAAAGATGTCTAAAGGGTCAAGACGAAGAAATTAGTAAAGGGTGTCGATCGTCCGTGTTGAAAGCACTAGTGAAGGGTGCTTAGAAGTAAAGGCTAAAGGCATTAGTGAAGGGTGCCTAGAAGTCAAGTCACAAGGCATTAGTGAATGGTGCCTTGATATCGAGTCAAAGGCATTAGTGAAAGGTGCCTAAGGTGTACACTCGATATGGTGTGGTCGATATACACGATAGATTAGTATTGGGTAAAAGGATATTGATATCCTTGTGGATGTTGTTATAAGGAGTAGATCTCCTTTGGGGTTAGTTGTTTTTGTAGTGTTGGGTAGTAGTTCCTTCATTTTAATGGAACTCGGTATCTAGCCTAATACCGGATAAATGATAGGCAACGTTGTGATAGGTTTGGTTCTACCTCGTGAAAGAACCTGGTATCTAGCCTTGTACCGGATAATGAGTAGGCAACGTTGTGAAGGCTTCTCCATCATAAGGAGTTGGTGTCGTGTAGTGATTACGAACTCTCGAGTAGGTGACTCGGGGAGTGGAGTAGGGCAAGGAAGGTGTCCTTGTAGCCGAACCACTATAAATACTCGCGTTGTGGTTTTGTGCTTCTTACTCCTTATCTTTTCATTACATACTTATATATGTTTGTCTATCAACATCCAACACACGTGTTTAAATAGATTGACATAAGTCGATCTAAATAATTTTAAAACCAAGTTTTAATCGGTAAGACTATTCAACCCCCTCTTCTAGTTTTCCACAGTCTCCACCACTAAAACCCAAAATCGTAGTCTACCACCACCACTGAAACCTACCATACCCGAATCCCAAAATAAGCTATCTAAATCCGCCGCCACCACCCTCAATTGATTCCGCCGTCGCCACCACCACTGGTTGTTTGACTATTTTCGGTTTTAGTGATTTAGGCGGGTGATTTTGGTTTAAGTTGTTTAGGCCGGTGGTTTTGGTTAGGGTGTTTTGGTTGTTTTGGGTTTTTGTACTTGAGATCCGATCGGATATGTGTTGTTGATTTTTCTGCTTTTTGTGAATTCTATTGGAATATTGTTTGGGAAAAAATGGTTAATAATTTTATTTTTATTTATTTTTTTTGCCATTTTGTCTCTGTTATTTGAAAGTTTGTAGTTGTTATTTTATTTGTTAGTCTTTGAGCCTTTGGTTTAGATCTTTTGAGTTATATATGATATTGAATAAGAAATTTGCGAGAACGCCATGAGGTCAATAATTTTTTAGGCCATAAAGTGTTCACAGAAATAAAATGGTATGCTTTTGTAAGTTTACCGATATATGTTTTTTTATTTGAGGCCAACAATGTTTTTGAATTTCTTTTATTTTTATTTTTTATTTTGTCTTGGGATTTAGGCATTTTTTATGTGTTCAACATTGCTCACCGAAAAACCAATGATATAATCATAAAACTCATTCACTACTACCGTCCAAATCTTTCACCATCATTTTTTTTTTTTTTTTTGCTCTCAAATTTTGTTAATTTATTCATTTTCATTCGTTTTTCATAAATAAATTATGAAAAATTTGACTAATTCCGTTAACCCTCCTAGGAATTATGGGTTTGTATAAAGATTTCACAACATATATTACAATCACTCAAAATTTATTAAGCCAAAAAAACTAATCCGCTAATATGGCATCGAGCAATACAAAACCAAATCGTATTTGATCAGTCTTCACCACCAATTGCTCCTGCTAACGAGCACCTAAAAGTTCAAACAAAAGATGAAAATGGTGACTCCTCTAAACAAACCAATGATCGAGCAATCATTATCATGTTTTTACTTATCCAGCGAAATTAAGAAGAATAATTTAATAAATCCATTTCAATACTGTATGCAACGATCATGTTTACATACAAAGTTTGTTTCACGTGGTTTCACTTAATTTTAATTGTGATTACTGTATACGACGTAATCTCGCTAGTTGATGCATACTAATTAATAATTACACAATATATTAAAGTGGTTTTATTTACCGGTCATTAGAATTATGTGAAACCAATTGATGCATAACTATACACGAATATTTATTCAACCAAAACTGATATTAAACACTAACTAAGAATAATACCAGGTTACCAAATATGACTATCTATTTTGATACCAAATCAGTTATTCACAATTAATTACAGTATTGATTAACCATACAAATTTTGATACTATTTTAATAATCTCATATCAAAACAAATCAGGGTCTTAAACTCGTTCAACGTGAGCGGATTGCCTCATCATTACTTGTGTTTGAAAATTGAATGCCCTATTTTTCTTTTAAGGAATCTCGATCCGGCAAATGGATTATGTAATGGAACGAGGTTGATATGTAAACGTTTTGACCCTAATGTCATCAATGCTAAGATTGTTGTCGGATAGCACGCTGGAGTTAAAGTGTTCTTGCCAAGAATTTCTCTTGCTCCATCTGAAGAAGACATGTTCCCTTTCAAAGTAAAGAGAACACAATTCCATGTACGCCTTAGCTTTGCGATGGCTATCAATAAAGCTCAAGGCCAAACAATTCCAAATGTGGGTGTTTATTTTCCGACTATGTTTTCTCTCATGACCAGCTTTATGTTGCTTTGTCTAGAGGGATATCACGTACAAATACAAAGGTATTAGTGAAGCCAGTCAAAGAGTTCGGTCAAGGACGTGTCTACACCTCAAATGTCGTCTACCAAGAAGTTTTACGCGACGATTAGCATGCATTGTTAGTTAGTATCTTATAATTAATGTAATGTTTTCTTGTTGAGTCTCACTAAATATATTTATATATTGTTTGATACATGTTAATTTTTTTTTGCTAGAGTTGAATTATCGCATATTACAACCGTTTGCAATTACATTTTGATCTTTACACGTTCTATTTTGAATGTTATACGAAACACTTACCACAATATCGCATATCGTTAATTGTCTGTCGATAGAAATCGTTACTGATAGGCACGGATAATCACCTAAGTAATATGCTTAAATTGATTAGCCAATATTATACCTTCACATTATAGACAGATAGGCTAGATCTCAGTCGCATTACTTTTGGAAGAACAACTATAATAATTCAATTATTATTTGGTCCACCAAAATTATAATATAAAGTTAGTGAGGAGAATCTGTACAACATGTGTATGTGTATATAAAAGTATAAAACATTATCATTTTCATCCACCTAAAATAAAAAAAAGGATATTTACACGTTTTTCACAACGGTGTCTACACATAAAACATTGTTGTTTTCAGTCTTGCAAAATAAAAATAGAAACAAAAGCTTGCATATATATCCCTCCCAAAATGAATAATTACATATATATCTTTTGTCTGAGTTTTTATGCATATAATCTGATGGTTTTATCGTCTTTACATATATATACGATTTTGCGTTTTAGAGAGGATATATATCTGGCCTATTATATAAGTCTTGAAAAACTAATTAGTTTAATTAAATAAGTAATGTAATACGTGTTATTCAACAAACACATATAATATTCTTTAAGGAAGAATATTAGTTAAAGGCATAAAACAAGTTTTTCTCAAATTATTTAAAGCCTTAAAGGTGTTGATGTGAAGGTATTTTGGAGCCAAAACACAAAAGAATGCAAACATTACTTATCTTCCTCGTGCTCATACTGCAATGGCAGATGTTACACTTTTCACAAGGCAAATCAATCGTCAAAAACCTCCCTGGCTTTGCTGGAGATCTTCCATTCACTCTCGAAACCGGGTAACTAGCTATACATCTTATATTTAGAGAAAATGTACAACATGTCTTTCTTTATATATGACTTAATCTTGTGTTTAGTGACGCTAAATGAAACTAAACTACAAAAAATTCCCTCTCGTTGTGGTTTTTGCGCCTTTTGGATTCTAAAAGAAAGCGCCATTGTAATGTTCTTTTCTTGTAATGGAATTTCATTTGTGTTTGAAAGATATGTTGGAGTCGGAGAACGTGAAGAAGTGCAGTTGTTTTACTACTTTGTTGAATCTCAAAGGAACCCGCAAAAAGATCCATTGCTTCTGTATCTCACCGGTGGCCCGGGAACTTCTGGCATTCTTCCGTTCCTTTATCAAATTGGTAACTTTCTTCTTTAATATACACAAGTCACTATGTCTGCTCACACTGAAGTAATTACAAAATATTTGTAAGATTGATTTTTGTACATGGATTGAAGGTAATTAAGTAGATGAAGTTTAAGTGAATCTCTACTTGTGTTGTGTTTTGAAATGGCAAAATTTCTATTAAATACTGATGATTATAGTAAAGATACTAGATTTGTAAGTTCTTGAAATACAATCATTTCTATAGGAGAGATAAAATTGAAATAATGCGCAAATTTTTGCTTAACATTTGTCAAATGGTTATTCCAATAAGTTCGTTCAGCGTAATAGTAGTATTTCATAATCATAGAAAAGGAAGAAATTAAACAAGATATAAATGATGAACCTGTTGTTGTAGGTCCACTTAAGTTCGAGTATACAAATGCCACAAGAAGTGAAGTAAAACTGGAACTTAACCCGTATTCATGGACAAAGGTTTGAGTTCTTGTGAAATATGCATATCTCCCGTATGAATAATGTCTCTAATCACATTCTGTAGTAACAATCCAAGTGCTTGTGGTATGTTGCACGCAGATGGCTAATGTAATATTCATAGATCTACCAGTTGGCACTGGATTTTCGTATGCAAAAACATGGGAATCATCAAGAAGCAGTGATTCCCTTGTAGTTACTCATGCATACGATTTCATAAGAAAGGTAATAAACACATGAAAGTCATGATGATTTTACATCGATGATCTGAGATCCATAAACATTTTATTAGTTCCATGTTAATTAAAGATCCAAACACTCAGGAAAGTAAAATGTTTTGTCAATAATAGTTTGTTGTTTGATGTTTCTTGTTTGATTGAGTTGCTATGAATTTGTAGTGGCTCATGGACCATCCTACGTTTCTCAGTAATCCATTGTACATAACGGGGATTTCTTACATGGGACTTATCATTCCAGGAGTTGTTTCAAATGTATATCATGGTAATAATCATATCATATTTCTAGTTAAAGATCGAAGGAACGACACCATGGTTTGAAGTATGAGAATAACTTATAGCTTGTTTTTATAAAAAAGTTATCCATTGTGAGTTTGTGACACATTCATTTTAACAAATTTCTCTAATTTTAGGCAATGAACAAGGGGCTCGACCAAAGCTAAACATTAAGGTAACACAATATCTTTTGCATAAACTCGATTTTTACATCTTGTGATCAGCTCATAATCCATGTATTTGGTTGGTGTAGGGTTTCTTGATCGTGAACCCTCGTACGGATGGCTTCATAGATTTTAACTCACGAATTGAATTTGCTTATCGAGCTGCACTTATAGAAGATGAAATCTATGAGGTAAAATGAGTCCTTTACTGCATAATGCGAATGAAGTTTGTTCAAAGGTAGTAATAACCTTCTGATTTTTTTGCAGTCGGCGAAAAAAAACTGTGGAGGTAAATACATATACGTAGATGCAAATAACACATTGTGTTTAAATAGTCTGAAACCCATAAATGAGGTGAGCTCATACCTAAATGTCCTCACTAGTTTTCACTTTCAGTATATCCAGTCCCGGTAGATGCTCCAACTTAAACATGTTTTTATTGCACATTTACATATATACAGTGCATAAATTGGGTTAACATAGGTCACATCTTAGAGCCAATGTGCGATGGAAAAGATCCAAAAGCATTTTGTCGAGTAAACTCTCAACCTCTATTCTTACATTTTTTTTCTTAATATTTTCGAATAGCTATAACCTCTCTTACAACCATATTATATGTTTAGGAATCCATTTATGCATATTCGAATATTTGGGGAAACATGAAATCCGTCCGACAAGCTCTCCACATCCGTAAGGTATGTGATTTACATGTTATAAATCAATGATAGGTGATTAGTGACTGATAAAAAATAGTATGTGCTGGTATGTTGATGTATCACGCATCTTTGTTTCAAATGGAGCATTGTGCCATCAGCAATTGATAGTGGTTTAGAAAGGCTCTGAATGTTTTTGGTGTGACCGTGCGTGCAGGGAACGGTAGAAAATTTTCAGTTCAGAAACGCGAGCATTAGTGCCGTATTTGGTAAACCGGACACCATTTATTACTCCTATGATATCTTTAGTAGTTTGGCCCACCACAAACAACTTTTTAGCAAGAAATGCCATGCTTTGATCATCAAGTAATCTCTTTCGCTCTCCCTTTGAAGTTGTTATTTACATAAGAAAATGATGGGGACAATTTTACCAATCTATCGAACATGTGTTGGATTGTTTACAGTGGTGATCAAGACATGACATTTCCATATGTGGGCACACAGCAATGGATAAACAGTCTCAATCTAAGAGTCGAGAGTCCATGGAAACCATGGTTTGTTCGTACTCAAGTCGCTGGGTAAGTTCAACTTCCAAATGTTTTAGATACCTTCGTGTTGTTTCTGGAAATGGTATGTGTACAAGCGAAATTCAGAGTAACAAATAAAGTGGTTGAAAATCTAGTTGAATCACATTTCTTATGAAAAACTTCTCTAGCAAATCAGACATTTCTAACTAGAAGTCGTCATTTTTCTGTTACGTAGATATGAGAAGACATACTCGAAGGCCAACTACTCGCTGATGTATGCGACTATTAAGGTAAGACATGTATTAGTAACATGCATTTGTCTTTTCTAAAGTTGTCAAACATCACTCATCAATAACACTAGAGATGATTATCATTCTCTTTCTCGTATACCTCTTTCCCCAATTCTGTGTCAAAAGTCCCTAGCCGACAACTTGATATAGCTATGTTGATTATTATTAGATGTGATGTTGACCAAGTGATATTGGTTTTGCAGGGTGCGGGTCATTCAGTGGCAGTTTATAAGCCTGAAGAATCCATGGTCATTGTGGAGACATGGCTTGCTTCTCATACTAATTCCTCAAGATCTTAGGACAAGCACAAATTTTAGAACAAATAAAAGTGAATTATTCCGCTGTAATCGACCTTGTATTACTCCATGATTAGGGGTGCACCGCGTTTTATGCTTCACATGTCAAGCTGGAAATGTTTTCTGAACTCATAAGCTTTGCATACAGATGGGAAATGATCGACAACTTTTGTAATACAACAGCAGTCAATATAATGGTTAAGGCAATAAAGACCTGATAAAACTATAGCATCATAAACTATAGAGTAAATTACACCGTTCGTCCTTGTGGTTTGAGCTAAATCTCTTATTGAGTTCTTATCTTTTTTTTTTTTGCCTAATTGATCCTTATAATCAAACTATGTAACACCGTCCATCCTTATCGCCCAATTCAATTATCTTCTCCGTTAACTTCCGGTCGTCAAGTGGCAACGTTAGTCCATTAACCAAACAATCGTTTGCAATGTTAGTCCTTTATACTAACGGCCGTTTCTAATTAACTCAAAATTTGGTTTTCTTAACAAAAAAAAATTTCTAAGCGGTTTTATACGATTTTATACGCGGTTTTATACACGATTTATACGCGGTTATTAGACACGTTTTTATACACGGTTTTATACGCGGTTTTATACACGTTTTTATACGTTTTCGTCCGTTTTAATACGCTTTTGTACGTTTTCATCCGTTTTCGACCGTTTTCGTCCGTTTTTATACTTTTTCATTTTCGTTTTAGTACGTTTTCATACGTTTTCGCCCGTTTTTATAGGTTTTTGACCGTTTTTATATGTTTTCGTATGTTTTTATACGCTTTTATACGTTTAATCTGTTTTATACGTTTTATCAGTCTTTATACGTTTTCGACCATTATTATATGTTTTCAACCGTTATTATACGCTTTTATACGTTTTCATCCGTTTTCGACCATTTTTGTCCGTTTTTATACGTCCTTGTGGTATGAAAACGGACGAAATCGTATAGATGCGTATAAAAGCGTATAAAAATGGACGAAAACGTATAAAAAGCGATCAAAAACATAAAAACGGACGAAGACATATAAAAACAAATGAAAACAGTCAAAACGGATGAAAACATATAAAAGCATATATAAAGCGGACGAAAACGACGGATGACAACGTATAAAACGGATGAAAATGTATAAAAATGTGTGCAAAACCACGTATAAAACCATGTATAAAAGCCGCCTATAAATCGTGTATAAAATCGTATACAACCGTGTAAAAAATGATTTTTTTTTAAGAAAACCAAATTGAGTTAAATAGAAACAGCCGTTAGTATAAAAGACTAACGTTGCAAACGATCGTTTGGTTAATAGACTAACATTGCCACTTGATGACTGAGAGTTAACGGAGAAGATAACTGAATTGGGCAATAAGGATGGATGGTGTTTACATAGTTTGATTATAAGGATCAATTAGGCAAAAGAAAAAGATAAGGACTCAATTAAAGATTTAGCCCAAACCACAGGGATGAAGTTGAACGGTATAGGATGGTTAAAGCACAAAAGACCTGATAAAACTACAGCATCATAAACTTTATTGTCATATTCATATGCTAAAATGAAGGTTTTTTCAATATCAAACTGATAAATGATTGTATATAAATAACTAAAAGATATAAATAAAAAGCCTCAAGAGTTGTATCAAAATTATGTCATCTATAAATCAAGAAAACCAATTCTAGCCTCCATACACCAATATAAGATATGACCAAAACACCATAAATCCATCAACATCCTTGAGGGAGCTAACTGCATCTTTATAAAATTTAAACAAGAAAAAATAAATGATGAAGCCGAGCAATATCTTCGGATAAGGAAGATGAAATGGCAAGAGCTAAACTCTGCTACACAAGTTCTTGTGTACAAACGATGAAATTTGAAGTCTGAGGTTGACATGGTATTGTTAAAGCTCATGGTTTATCTGACAGTCTGCCTAATCTTGATCATTCGCTTCAGAGTTGCTAACCAGAAGCTGCATTCATCCCAGTCACTTGTGGTAAGATCCACCTGTCAAATAACAAAACATCAGATTTAACTCCTCGAGGAGACTTGATTGAGTGGCATTTGCCTTTTTTTAGTAAATATGGCAAAATGAGCTGGTTGTGTCACGAGGCATTTCTAATACACGTTGAAACAGGCTGGTAGATTTGGGCTGACCCGCAAAAACAATTGTCCATTTATTTACGAAAACGGTGTGTTAACTATAATTAAAACCAACATTTTTCCTTGTATAATCTACATCTTTAAATGAAACGAATTAGGATGTCATATTCCTCGACCACTTTCCTCTTGTTTGAACCATTCTCCTTCTAAGTTTTAACTAAATTGTTTGATTTACCGTATAAAAATAAAATATATCAAAATTTGAACCATTAATAGATGTGGGTTGAAATTGTCGCCTCAAGTTTTGAAAGTCTAAAACGATACCTGGATCTTAAGGGCAGTAGCAAAGTCGCCACGATCCAACGACTGACAGAGCTGCACAAGCTTTTCAGCAGCATTCTTGGATATATCACCACTATTTAGTTTTGTAAACAAAGCACCGATTTTCTTTGAGTTATCATCAATTTCCCGCTTCTTAGCTGGAGCTGCATTTGACCCTCCCAATGCTTCTGATGTCTCGTTGAAAAGCCTAGTCAAAGTTCCGATAACTGGCCTTTGCTGGGCTGTACACAAAATATTTAACATTTATATTACCTAGTAGTCTTGTACCACATGTTTAAACAAAAAACGATAAATAATGTAAATTACCTGGCACATTTGTTACATCAGCTGTCTGTACAGTTGGAGGAGCTGCCTGAGGTGCAGCAGGCTGTGGAGGAGTGGGGGGTTGCAATTGAGCTGAGGAAGTTCTTTGCAATCCTGCATTACTATTAACAGGCATAAATCCCCTAACTGGTGGGCTCACACCCTGCGATATCTTTGGCCCACCCGTTGGAACCATGGGAGATGGGACCGGGCCAACTGAAACAGGTCCCGGTGGTCCAGGTTGGTAACCAGAGTTGGCATTCCCCTGAGACTGGTCAATGTATGCATCATCAGATTTTAATTTTAACTGTTAAAATTATGGCAAATTTCACAAAATAGTACACTTCTAGATAGTAGCGTACATGCTATTTTACGAAATTTGCCCTTAAAATTGTACAAAAAGTGATCAAGGTATCAAATAAAATTACATATACGTACAGGATATAACTGTGAGCCCAAGGTGGGAGCCTGCTGGTACTGGTCAGCATTTCTTATAACAGGAGGCGTTGAAGGAACAAAGACTTTAGGTGCCAGTTGAGTTGTAACTGGAGGTGGATTGAATCCCGTCTAAAATAAATAAACATAATTCATATTATATTCACAGGAGCAACTAGCCATATTTGAAATACTAATTATTCTAACTTCAATATTTTACATACCGGAGGAACCTGAGCTGCTGGAGTCGGAACAAACATAGAAGGCTGTTGCTGTGGATATTGTGTATTGTATAAAGGAGCAGGTGGTTGTTGATAGCTGTCACGTGGATAAGTGCTCTCATCCTACAAGAGAAACCAGATAACAAAGCCCATCAATAAGAAAAATTTTAAGGAAATGAAATCAATAGCGGCAAAGCTGAAAAATGTAATTGCTTCCATCAATATATATTAATGACCTGATAGTAGTTTCTAGCAGGTTCTACAACAGAGTTAGTTTGATGGTTTGCACCATACACAGCTGGCATTTGTGGTTGAGCGTGGACATAACTTGCAGACGATGTTGCCTCTTTCTCTGAATAAGCAGACATATGGAGAATTTACAGATATAAGTTGAAAATATGTGAATCCTTTATCGAATACATTAAAAATAAACAAGACTTCAATTAAATATATAATATTAGAAATCATATGCATACCTGGTTCAGATGAAAGGGCTATCCTATCTCTTAAGATGACAAGTTCAGGAGACAAATCCTCGGTGCCCATTAGCTTCAAATATTCCATAGCCGTGGTCAAAAGTCCTTGACTTGCCAATATCTCAGCGTACTTCTCAACAAGCTTGCATAAAGAGGCACTGAATCTCTTCTGCCCAGTTGCTAAAGCTAGAACCACAGTCTTCTCCATTAAATCCTAACACAGATAAATAACAAGAAAAATTAAATTCCGGCTATTAGTTTTCAAATGGCATACAATAGTGTTAGATGTTTGACTGTTAGTCCTAAGGGTAGTTTAGTAATTTTGGTCTAAAAGATATTTACTAAGAATAATCTAGAAATAAGCTAGATACTTTGGTAGAATAATCTAGAATAAGCTAGATATTAGCTTATAGGAAAATCTAAGATATTTGTATTAGAATCTTCTAGAATCCAATAAGCCCTAGTATAAATAAGGGCTTATCCCCCCATTTGTAATTATCTATTTTGTACACAACACTACTCATCTTGTATCCTTTGATTTGTAATAAAAGAAACTTTTGTCTGATCTCCTTTTGTTTTGCTACTGATTATTCTTGAATATTCTCTCCTGATCCTAACAAATTGGTATCAGAGCTAACCGATCGTGTTTGAAGCAAGCTTCTGGTTGATTTTCAAGATTCAATATCTTGATATCATTTTGGATCTGTTCTTCGTTTTGGTGTTGGTGTTTGCTGTTCGATCGGGTTTGAAGGTAGGAGAAATCAAGATCAGAATTTGTGTTGTGGAAGATCAGAATTTGTATCGTGGGAGGTTAGAGAACATTAGTAAACTTTAGAAAACCCCTTGTTGGATAAAAATGTCCTCTCAGCCATCATCATCGGTTAGTGTTGTTGAGAAGTTCAATGGCAAAAGCAACTTCAGTTTGTGGCGAGTTAAGGTTCGAGCCTTATTGAAGCAACAAGGTATTTGGGCACCTCTAGCCGGTCCCAAACCGGCTGATATGACCGATGCCAAATTCAACTCACTAGATGAAAAGGCGCATTCTACTATTTTGCTATCTTTATCGGATGAGGTTCTTTACGAGGTTGCGGATGAGGAAACGGCTGCGGGTGTGTGGAAGAAACTAGAAAAGCTTTACATGACCAAGTCGTTGTGAATAAGTTATTCTTGAAGCAGCGGTTGTTTTCATCATGGATGAAAGAGGCTCGGCATTAAAGATCATCTTGATGCTTTAAATTCCATCCCGATGGATTTGAAGAATGTTGATGTCAAGATTGATGATGAAGATCTTGCTCTTATTACGCTTGTTTCGTTACCTCCTCGTATGAGAACTTTGTAAATTCCTTTGTTGTTGGTAAAGAGACTATTACATTGGAAGATGTTCGATCCGGTTTGCATTCACGAGAGCTTCGCCATCAAGCATCAGGAATTTCGGAATCTCAACCCGTTGGCTTGTCAATTACGAGCCAGGATAGAGGCAGGCATCGAACAGAAAGAGGCAAAGGAAAAGGTAGATATAAAGATAGATCGAAGTCGAGATCTCGAGGGTCAAATCCTCGAGATACGTGTTATTATTGCCATAAGGAAGGCCACTGGAAGAACCAATGTCCTAAGCTCAAGGAGAAAGGCCAGGTAGCCGCGGTTGCTAAAGATGACTCGGGTTCGGAACGCGAGTTGGTATTGTCAGTTGCTGACTATAAAGGTACACCACTTGCTTGGATCATGGATTCTGCTTGTTCTTTTCATATGAGTCCCAATCGGGATTGGTTCGTGACATATGAAGAGTTTGATGGCGGGCATGTCTTTATGGGCAATGATTCACCATGCAAAGTTGTTGGAATCGGAACAATTGATTAGAATGCATGATGGAGTTGTTAGAACGCTCACCGATGTTCGTCATGTTCGGATCTCGAGAAAATCGATCTCGCTAGGTGTATTCGACTCGAAGGTTTCAAATACACTAGTGAGAATGGTGTCCTTCGTGTTTGAAAGGAGCTTTGGTGGTTATGAAAGCAACTAAAGGTACTTCTTCTCTTTACACTTTACAAGGTGAAACAATCACAAGTTACGCTCATTTGGGTATGCAGGAGAAGAGTAATTCGATTGACAAAGTTGTGGCATATCGTCTTGGTCATGAGTGAGAAAGGCATGGTCATTTTGAGTGGCGAGGACTCCTTGACAACCACAAAGTTGCGAACTTGGAGTTTTGTGAGCATTGTGTTATGGGAAAACAAAAGCGGGTTAGTTTCTCGAAAGCAACTCGTCAAACAAAAGGTACTCTCGATTATCTTCATGCTGATTGTTGGGGGCCTTCTCGAGTACCTTCTCTCGGTGGTGCTCGGTATTTTCTCTCAATCATTGATGATTTCTCAAGAATGACGTGGGTGTTTATGATGAAACACAAGAGTGAGGCGTTTGAGAAATTCAAGCATTGGAAGATTCGATTGAAAACCAAACGGAAGGAAGATTAAGCGTCTTCGTCTCGATAATGGTTTGGAATTTTGTTCGAGAGAATTTGAAGCCTTTTGTCGAGATGAAGGAATTCTAGGCATTACAATCGTTCGTTACACTCCTCAACAAAACGGGTGGTGAGCGAATGAGCAGGACAACATTAGAAAAACTCGGTGCTTCTTGTTGAATCTTGGGATTAGATAGAAGTTTTGGGGTCAAGCACTTAATACAACTTGCTATCTAGTCAGCGTGTCTCCTGCCACCGCTATTGATTGCAAGACTCAATTGAAGTTTGTCTTTGGGAAAACTGCAGATTATTCAAAGCTTCGTGTTTTGGATGCCCGCGTATTATCATGTTAGTGACGGTAAGTTAAATCAGAGAGCCAATAAAGGCATTTTATGGGATACGGTGGCGGGGTTAAAAGTTATCGAATTTGGTCACCATCGGAAGAAGAGTCATTCTTAGCCGAGATGTGACATTTGACGAGGATCACTTGTTTCGCTTAAAGCAAGATTCGGTTGAATCGAAGCTTGAAGAAGTGCTTAGAAAGGTGGAGCATGTTGCTAAGCAAAGTGGACGTGGAGCATGAAGTTCCGGAAGATACGGACCACGATGTTACTCCACTAGATGATCCTCCAAATTCAAACATTTGGAACATGAGCAATATAGGTCTATAGCCCTCGATAGACCTCGTGAGATGCAAAGCTCTGGTCGTTTTGGCTTTCGTGACTATGTCAAGATATGCATTGCAAGTAGCGGAAGAGGTAGAGTCTCTTGAGCCAGCTACTTATCGAAGCTATTACTTAAGGATTACGATATGTGAGTGCGGCTATGGTGAAGAGATTGAATCTCTTCATAAGAACAATACATGGGCATTGGTAAAACTTCACGAAGGAAGAAAAGTTATTGGTTGTAAGTGGGTTTCAAGAAGAAACCCGGTTTATCGAGCTCGGACAACATTCGATTCAAGGCGCGTTTGGTCGCGAAGGATTTAGCCAAAGGAGGAATCGATTCAATGAGATTTTCTCCCGGTGGTGCGTCATACATCTATTCGTGTGTTACTATCCTTAGTAGCGTATCATGACTTGGAGTTGGAACAATTAGATGTAAAGCGCATTTCTTCATGGTGACCTTGAAGAAGAAATTTATATAAGCCAACCCAAGGCTTCGTTGTTCGGGGCAAAGAAGACTATGTTTGTAAGCTCAAAATCTCTCTATGGTTTGAAGCAGTCGTAGGGGCAATTGGTACAAGAGATTTGTGACTTTATGGTGAAGCATGGTTTTAGTAGAAGTGCTTATGATTGTTGTGTCTATCATAAAAGGGCACAGTCGGGATCACTTATCTACCTACTCTTATGCGTTGATGATATGCTCGTGGCGGCAAAAGATATGGAGGAGATTAAGAAGTTGAAGATCCTTCCAATACGGAGTTTGATATGAAAGATTTGGGAGCACTCGAAGATTTTGGGCATGGAAATAATTCGAGACGAAAAACATGGTAAGCTTTTCTTATCATAGAAAAGTTACATTGAGAAGATTATTTCGCGTTTTGGCATGAGTTCGGCAAAATCGGTAAATACTCCTTCTCGCCAATTTCGTTTATCCATTGCTTGTGTACCTCAAAGCGAAGCGAGATAGAGTATATGTCCGAATACCCTATGCTAGTCTTGTTGGGAGTTTGATGTATGTTATGGTTTATGCGAGTAGGATATAGCTCACGATGAGTGTTGTGTCACGGTATATGGCTCATCCCGAAAAGAGCATTGGAATGCGGTGAAACGCATTTTTCGTTATTTAAAGGACATCGATGTTGGCCTTATTTACGGTGGTGAGCGTGAATATTTGGTTCTTGGGATACTCGATTCGGACTATCTTCGATCTTGATGCTAGAAGATCCTTAATGTGCTATGTATTCACTATTGGAAGTTCGGTTGTAAGTTGAAAGCTACATTACAACCATCGATCGCTTTATCTACTACAAGGCGGAGTATATGGCTTTGACGGATGCAACTAAGGAAGGAATTTGGTGAAAGGTCCGATTGAAGATCTTGGTTTCCCTCGAGATCAAGCGATCGTGTTTGTGATAGCATGAGTGCTATCTGTTTGGCTAAAGATCAAGTTTACCATGACCGGACTAAACACATTGATGTTCGTTATCACTTCATTCGTTCAGAAGAAGAATCAAAGTGAAGAAGATTGGCACCAAAGACAATCCCGGATGTGTTTACTAAACCGGTTCCTTTGAGCAAGTTTCGTCACCGTCTGGATTTGCTCAATATTGATAATTGGAAATATGGCGCTCTTGGGAGCTAAAGTCAAGGTGGAGATTGTTAGATGTTTGTTCGTTAGTCCTAAGGGTAGTTTAGTAATTTTGGTCTAAAGATATTTACTAAGAATAATCTAGAAATAAGCTAGATACTTTGGTAGAATAATCTAGAATAAGCTAGATATTAGCTTATAGGAAAATCTAAGATATTTGTATTAGAATCTTACAGAATCCAATAAGCCTAGTATAAATAAGGGCTTATCCCCCATTTGTAATTATCTATTTTGTACACAACACTACTCATCTTGTATCCTTTGATTTGTAATAAAAGAAACTTTTGTCTGATCTCCTTTTGTTTTGCTACTGATTATTCTTGAATATTCTCTCCTGATCCTAACAAATAGTAAAAGAAGATCTATTAAGAGAAGTGTCAAAACCAAATGCTTCTTTACCTGGAGAAGGTCAACATAGGATTCTCCCTTGTTCTCAGCCGTAACATTCTTTGACCAAATTTCCACTGTTTTATCAATGTTCCCGGCACATATGTAGCAAAGAGTTGCAGCTAAAGTATTACCAGCAGCAACAAGCCTAGAGGCAAGAGTGTCACAAAGTAAAGTCCACTCCTCCCTTTGTGCAAACTGTGAAGGCACGAGTAATCATTTAGTGACTCAAGAAAAAATTAAATAGTAAAAACAGATATAATTAGAAAACTAGGTGAGTCATCAGTGTATTCTAGGAAGCTTACAGTGCATAGAAGAGCGAGTGTTTCCTTCCAAGATTTCAGTGGTCGGGTATTTACTAGACTAACAAGGTCATTATTAACCATTGCAGCAACAACCTACATTCAACAGAAGCATTTACAATAAATATATATAAACGTAGAAGAATTCAAAAAGAGTAAAAATGGAAAGGTGGGAAATTCACCTTTAGGTAGGGAGAACGGTTCTTCTTAAGGTATTGATCACGTGTGCTCTCCCACAAGGATGCACCACCAACCTGTGCAATAACTAAAGCATCTGCCATCTTATCTGCAGCTATGCACTGAGCAACAGCACCCTTGTAATCCCCAACCACCAAAGCACGTTGTACGGCATCATTAAATGAATGGTCGATGGGCCCTCCTTGTAAATCACTTTCCTTTGTTGGTTCTTCTGAAAAGGGAGCTGATTCTTGAGTATTCTTTCCAGGAGTTGAGACAGGTGTTTCACATTTAGGACTTGGAAGATTGTTGAAGAAATCTTCCCCATTATCAATCGGTGTTTGATTGCCACCTAAAAAGTCGTCTTTATTTGCTTCGTTTTCTTCAAAACTCAAGGAATTTACATCCTGAGATAATTCTTGTACATTATCATTTACTTCTTCTACAGGTAAACTGAAGCCAAGATGGTTTAGAAGCTTTGTCCTTGCTGTTCCGTCATCTTCAAACATCACCTTCAAAAATCCCCATGTTTCTCTTTCATCCTCGGATCTGTTCATACAATAAAACACATCCAGATCAACTCAGAATGATGGAGATAAAAATATAGAGGTAGGAAGATGGGTGGGTTCGATAACAAGCCAAAACAGATTCAGGTTAATACGGACGAGGGCGCCAGGTTGGCCCTCAACAAGTTTTCGCACATCTTTTAAAAAAAATTAAGAACAAACTAGTGTTTTAAGTTACGGAAAAACAATATTATTTGCAAAGGTAATCTAAGTCTTTGTATAAAACGCTTATGGAGGTTGTAATTTGTGAACATTAAGGAATCTACTTTAGGCGACTTTCAACCCATATGGCCCGTTTCTATTTAGCTATTTTTTCATATGACCCAGTTGAGATAAAAGATGACCCAAATCAACCCATCCTCTATAGAGTGTATGTGCTACTCGTTCTTAAGAACGTACTCAGTCTCTTGAGATTTTTTGTCACATAGAACCCTCAAAGAAGATCGATCTCCACTTCGCATTGCAGCTTCGAATTCAGATGAGGTACTCACTAAGTTGTGCTCAGTAACCAAGTCATGCACATTAACCTGGCGAAAAAAGAGAACAGTGAGATAATGAACTTATGAGTAAGCTAATACTTTCGTTCCTAAGGTTTGAAAGACATCTAATTTTCCAATTTGTCCCAAAATAGTTATAATTGCAGCATTTTGGTTCAACATCAATGCGAATGGCCAAATACCATCATCATATGCAAAGTACAGGTGACACCAACTACAAATACCTCTGAAGGTCCTGAAGAGCCAGTTGAGTGAAAAGAAACAAGCTTGCCACCAAAGCCAAAAGAAACTCCAGCTTTGCGTTGGTACCATTTTGGGGCTTTTAAAGGTGCTGCACAAAGTAATACACATGAATAATAATAAGGAAACTTGTCACTCTTATAACTTTATAAGATGTTATTAACTACAGTTAGAAATCGATGATTTTCTTACAGTTTCAATAACAAGAAGATGTACAAATATATACGGTTTCTAAACACCATTGCATTGCATAAAGCTACATTACCTGAGGCATAGTGATTCTCACCAGCACCATATCGAGCACAAGCCTGGAAATAACAGATGTAAGGTTCTTCAACAATAAATAAATAAAACTTGTACATGATAAAAACAATTTCGTCAAACAACATTTTTTAAAAAACAAGAATATGTGTTTGTTTTAATCATGAGTCGAAATGAAATGGTAATGCAGGAATATAATGATACAAAGATACATGGATAGGTGCAATATCACGAACCTCAATATTGTAAATGCCAATTTTCCCATCAAATGAAGATGCAGATATGATTCCTGGTATCTTTGGATACCAGTGAACGTCAAAGTTCCAATTGGTTCCAGCTGGAAGCTCAGAGACAATCTGCATCAAGAACCAGAAACTATCATAAGATGGTCATGCCATAAATCGTCAAAGTTGAGAATATACTAACATAAAGATCTACAAACCTCGCCAGAACCAGTATCCCAGCAGATAGTGCGGTTATCTTTGGCACAGGTAAGCAAATAAGAACTGTCACTGGGACACCATGACATCGCAACAACCCCTGTTACATGAATAGCATGTTTAAAAGCTTGATAATCATCATTTAACTTTCATTGACCTTGTTAAATACTTTAAAAATGAGAACCAGCATACCTTTATCGTGACCTACCAACTCTCGCAATGGTGACATTGTGTTTCGCATATCCCATATCTGCACACAAAGCAAAGGTAAATTTCAAGAATAACATATTCACTTGTAGAAACATATACAAAGACATAACCCATTACCCTCAAAGAGGGTGAACTGTCATCATCTGAAGCAACAATCAGCTGAGTGGCAAAATCAGGATGCCACTGTAATACTGAGCATCGTCTTCTAACTGAATCTGAAAAGCTATATATTGAAAGTTCATATAGTTAAGCATTTTAAAATTACAGTACAATATAAATATTAACATAGCACACGAGACCATATATCTACCTTATAATTGGTTTTTGCTTCCTAAGGTCCCAAACCACTGTAACCAAAAACATATAACATTAATATCTGTAAACATATATTAGCTTAACAAAATATAGTAAATTATGTTCATACCAGTTGTCCCATTAACGGAAGTAGATGCCAAGATAGGCTGAACTTTCCTGTTCCATGATAAAAAGATATTTCGGTCTGTTTTGCTGATGCACTTCCCTGTACGTAGACTTCTATTAGATATCTAAACATAGAACGTATGTGTGTCTGTGAGAGTCTCATGCAAATAGGCAAATACTAAAGCATAATTTTGAGAGTTATGGCACCCATTAAACTACTGAACCTATTTATCTCAACCTAGATAGAAAATACAATTGTAAACTCATATGAACATATAACGCCACAAACAGCCACATTGAGAAAATGAATAGCATTCAACCATTTGCACTAATTCAATACAATCTCCTTCAGTCCTTTATTTTGCTTCAATTTTCCTTTACATGTCCTTTTATTGTATTGTGGGTCTGCAATATCAGGTCATTTGTCTCAAAGAGAAGCGGTCTCAGTTGCAAGATCCTCTACCACAAAATGGTATGAGTGCAAAAAATAGCAATGTGTACCCTTCTAAAAAAGAGTTGACTATCATGGAAGATGATCTTGTATAACCTTTGACTACATAACGGCTGCTTTTGAGCACACGTCGCCAAAAAGAAAACTTGCATACGTTGTATTGTACCTTTGATCTTAAGTATGTGTGTTCTAGATGATTTAATCTTAAAAGCTTATGCATATAAACCTTAAGCCTGAGAAATAATTATTCTAGAACATCTAGTTTGTCTAATTGAGGTGCAGGAACAAGTCTTGCGAGGTAGGCAGGAACTGAAGTAATTGAGAAATGTACGAAATTCATGATCCAGCAAATCGAATCTTTTTTTTACTTGTGATGATCTAAAGGATTATAAAACTTGAAAGTAATAAGTGAGATAGTGTGGAGTATGGACTGGTCATACCACGTACAGCTGAGAATCAGGAGCAACTGACTTAAAACGATACGAATTGAGAAAGAACTGATAGTAAAACTAAGTACCTAACAGACTACTTTGCATTATCCACATAGACTAATGTTGATGCCAGAGAGTACACCTAACAACCTCTCTTTTAATTGTAACGGAAGATTGCACTTTCTGATTTTTATTGATTTGAAAGTGTTCTATAAAGTATAAAAAGAGCAGCCTAGTTAATTTAGAATTCATACTGTTGATGTCAGAATATAATTACCTTAAGAGGGGGGAAATGTGTAGGTTCTGTTGGTTTAGCAATATCCCATATACAGATTTCCCCTTCTTCAGCGCCAGAAGCAAGATGGTTTGGTGACAGACCACTAAACTCAAGACCACGAACCTGCGAGAAAAAGGAAAGACGATGATGAGTAAACTTACAATGTCTTATCATATATGCTTAAGAAAATACCAAGTACAACATCATAAGGAATGTAGAATGAAGACTTACAGGTCCTTTGTGTCTCGATAATTGTTGAACAAAAGCACTTTCATTTTCTTCAGAACTGTAGTTGGTAAAGAAAATAACAAATAAGGCTCTGACAATCATAAAAAAGATGCTGCAGCAATTACTATTTGCCTTAAAATCATCAACATGTTACGAAAAATAAAGAGCCACAACGCTTTAAAGCACAAGAAAAACAGATCTCAAATAGGATCACACAAAGTTATCTCGTTTTACCAAAAAGGAAATAGGTAACATGCTGAGCAAGATCCATTTTTTTCACATTACCAATCACATAATAGTTCACAATTCCATCTTAATAAAATAAAATCAAATAAAATAACTGAAGAGTCAAAATCAATCAAATTCCACACCCCTAATTCAATTTACGTACCTACATTCTACACATGTTTTCTGTAGTTTATGGCAATATAGATTCAAGCCCAATACTAATATAGACGACATCCCAAATTCCCAATGCCATCATTTAGCAACCAATTTGGATCTTAAAGACATCCCTACAAGGCTACAACACTTGAAATAGATCTATGGTATATCAGCTAAATTACCAGTACTAGTAAACCTTAACAGAAAATTGAAAACCATTATCACACAAGAACTGCAATTTAACTTTTCGTGAATTCATCAATATATGCTGCAAACTCATATAACTACATAAAAATCATTCCTTTATCAAAAGATCCATTTAAATTTCAGTTAGTAGATAAAGATTTCATATACAAACTCAGATATAACTATTAAAAGAAAAAGAATTGCAATAAAACTTTTTGCCTATTCATCATCATAAGCTGCAAACTCATATAACGATATAAAAGATCATTCCTTTATCAAACTTCAACTACATTACAAATCACATAACAATTCACCACTCCATCTTAATCAAACCAAATCAGATTCAAACTCTAAAACACCTATAAACAATACTCATCATTCTTATTTCTAAAATGAAGCAATTTCTTATATATTTCAAGCCCAAAACCGATATAGGCTACATCCCAATGCCATCAAATCAAGCCCAATCTAAATCTTAAAGACATCCCAACAAAGCCTACATTACCAGCACCAGTTAACAAAAGGCAGACAAACATCACTGTTAACGCTTTAAATCATCATAAAACTATAAAGATCATTCCTTTATCAATAGATCCACAATTCAAACTTCTCAGCTACATTAGCTATCACACAGCAATACAGTGTTCATCATTCTGCATTCAATCAATCGAATTCCAAACACCAAACTCAAAATCACCTACATTCTACACATGTTTATTGCAGTTTATGGCAATATCATTACAAGCCCAACATGAATATAGACGACAATTCTATCATTTAGTACCCAATCTGAATCTTAGTAACATACCTACAATGCTTAATACAAAGGCCTTTGATCTACACAACCTAAATCACCAGAATTACGAAATAAATCGCAAACAAACCTCACTGTAAACGCTTTATCTTATAATCAAAACTATCACAACACTTTCAAACATACACACTCATACAAAAATCGTATCTTTATCTATAGATCAACATTTCAACTCATCAACTACATTACCAATCAAATCAAATACAAGCCATCAATGGTATATCCGCAAATTTACCAGGAAAAATCAAACTACAGTAGAACAAAAGAATCTCAATAAAAAATGCCAAGTCGTCTATAAAAACCACAAACTCGTATAAATATCATTCCTTTATCAAGAGATCCAATTCCAACTTCTCAAGTACATCCCTACAAAGCTTAAAATAGTGGCCATCTACGAGATACAAAACAAATTAACATAGTAAACTTTTAAAAAACATTAAAATAACTATAACACACGGATTGCTATAAAACTTTTAGCTAACGGTCACCATATGAAGAAAACCGAATCTGAACCCCATCGTAAACGCTTTATTATAAAATATGCAAACTCACACAAAGATCAATCCCTTATCAATAGATCCAGATTTAAAACTTCTCAACTACACTACCAATTATTAATTAAATTATACTGTAACAATATGCAATATTCATCAGTCTAAATCAACTCCACAACCGTAATTCAAATCACCTACATTCTACACCCTAATACTACTATCATTCCAAGCCCAATACTAGTAAACTTTTTACAAGAATCAAAACTATTATTACAAAAGAATCTATAAAAAAACCGCCAATTTCTCTTTAATAAAACCGCAAACCCATAATTTTCATACTTCATCAACAGATCCACAATTCAAACTTATCAACTGCATTACAAATCACATAACAATTCAGAATCCCCTCATAGCTCAATCAAATCAAATCATTACTAATCTAGCAAATCAAACAACAATTTACCTAATCAGTAACTTTAAAATACAAACTCATATAAAGATCGTTCCTATATCATGAGATCCACGTATCAAACTCCTCAACTACTACATTACCAATTACTAATCGGTCAGTGGGTCGGCTTCCTATTACATTACCAATTACATAACAATTCCACATCCAATCTTAACATAATCAAATCAAATCACATCACTTAGATTCAAGCCATAAGACACACATAAATTTACCAATAATCCAACAAATCAAACAAAAGTACAAAACCAAACACCAAAATACCTAATCAAAATGTTTGAATTCCGAATCCCAATATTCCCATTAACCCTAATTCAATTCACCTACATTCTACACCCCTAATGCTAATATCATTTTTTAACCCAATACGGATATAGGCGGCATCCATTTCTTCGAACCTTAAAATCACCCGTACTAGTACACGGTTTAGAAACTATCAAACTATTATAGCACAAAATTGCAAATAGAAAACTTTCCGCCAATTAGTCTTACAAAATCGCAAACTCATAAAATTCATCACTTTATCAACAGATCCAATATCAAACTTATCAACTACATTACAAATCACATAACAATTTTACCTAATCAAAAGGTTGGGATTCCAAATCCCAATATTCCCATCAACAAGACCACCAGCAACAATACCCAAATCAAAACCACCATCAGAACCAGGTGATCTCCCCCAAGACAATCTATTAAAAGGCTCAGAACTAGAAATAGCACCAGCTAAAACAAGCTTCCTATCATCAGATTGAAAATCAAGTTTAAATATTTCAAGATTTGCAGATGAACTAAATGACATATCAACTGCTCCTGCCATTGTTCCTGCTGCTAAATATGGCGCGTCTGGTGCAAACGCCACCGATGCCGATCTGTTTACCTCCTTTATACACGCGCTCTCCATTGAAATAGATCTGATCTGATCTGGGTTTGATGATTTTAAGGTTTTTTTTTAAGATGGGTGTGTTTTGTTTAAGGTGGGTGTGTGTGTTGTTCGGTTACTTGTGTGTGTGTTTCAGTTGTTGTTCATGTTTGTGTTGGTGTTCATGAGAGAAGATGGGTATGGTTTTGTTTTTTTTTTTTTTTATTAAGAGAAGGGTTAACTAGTTTTTAATTTTTGTTAATTTTTGGGAGATTAAGGCTATGTTTGGGGACATAGCTTTTGGAGCTTTTAGCAGTATGAAGAACGAATTTTGATTTTTATTGTTCGTTTGGTAAGCGGTGAAACTTTCTATATTCTTAAGAATCTTTCGTTTTCCAATGTTTCTTAAGAATCGTGAATGGTGGTATGACATTTTCATAACCATTCTTCAAAATCGCTGTTCTTCACCGCTACTTCTAACAAACACACCCTAAATCTTGAGATTAAATTTACCGGATCGAGAAACCGACTGGATCGACCGAACCGAAGAAGCAGCGGTCTGGTTTCGGTCTCAACTTTTTTGTTATTTCTGTCTCAACTTTTTTGTTATTTCGGTCTCAGTCTGGTTCAGTCTAGTCCGGTCTGGTCTTACGTACAAACCAACCAATAATGTCTTCTTAGACCGGACCGAACACATTAGATCTGATCCTCAGTCCGTGGTTTTGGTCTAATTCGGTTTCGGTCTGATTCAGTTTTTGTCGGTTCGGTCAAGTCTTAGACCGATGCTCAGCCTTACTTGAGATAGGACAAAAGTTTCTTTTGTGCAAGTGGGTGACTTTTGGATTAAGGGTGTGTTTTGTGAGTAATATTTTAGAGCGTTTTGCAGCAACTAGTAACCAAGGATGGTGTCTTTATGGTTAGCCGAAAAAGTTGAGATTTTTAGTGTGCTTTTTTTTAGTTTTGACCTTTTTTCGAAAGTGCCCCCACCCACATACTAAAACACAACATTCAACACTCTAAATCCTTATTAATCCTTCATCTTTAAGTAAAAACAATCAATTTATCATTACGATCCTAGTTTTTTGTTCGCATTTTGTTGTTATTGTCAAAAAAAAATTGCCCCCACATCCTATTTTCTTGGTTCTGCCACTGGTGTAACATTATAAAACTTGTTTAGCAAGTGGTGTGTAGCGGTTTTTATTTTGTTCAAATGCTAGTTTACAAATGTTGCTAAAAAGTAAGCCTTGAAATATAAAATTTTGTATTCAGCTAGTACTATGCGCTACCGCTAGTTTTCCTAAATGGACACTAAGCTGTGAAAGTTGTCTTTGTGGTTTGTTCATTTTGGCACGAGTATGATTGAGTTAACATGAATGATTCTGAAAAGATCAAAAGTGTAACGATAACTATCTTGTGGGATGGTTTCGTTAGACTTTTGACAAGCTATTACGCTAATAGTTTTCGACAATGATGGTCTTTGCTAAATTGAGCAAACATAAAAAGTGTTTGTTGTTTGCTCAAACTTGTATAACACTGGTTACATTTATTATATGGTGCTCATGGATTATTTTACCACATTTTTTAGTTGTTAGTATTTTCGGGTTCTATCACATTAAATATACGTGTGTTTGTTAAGTTGAGTAAAAGTATCAGGGGTGATAATTCTTAACACGAAACGAAACACGGCTTGAGACGGACATGAAAATCAATTGCTAATTTAATAATAATTTCATGCTTTAATTGTTAATCATTATCGACATGAGCCTCAGCCATTTAGACCAAAAATATAAAATGCGTGGTTGTGATGTAGTTTTTTTACACGTTTATATTTTTACTGTTTTGGGTTTAAAGGAGGTTGTGTGTCATTGTGTATTCTCTCTTGTAATTTAATTTTAAGTAGAGTAGCTTTTAATTATATGTAAACCAAGACTGATGTAACGCAAGGAAGCTCAGATAAGGTAGGAGAACCTATGGAGCACGAAGAGAGAGGATATCTAGTGGGAGCATAAAGGAGTTATGATCCACCAGGAGTAAAGAAGAATATCACGGGCGATGCTGAGAAGACATAGAACATAACGAATCCTTTTTGTCATGTGTCATGTTTAACCCTGAGGATAGACCCAAGTTGATTCCCGAAGTGGTACTCAGGATCAACGTTAGAAAATGGCTTGGTTGTGTCAATAGTTTTATTATTCTCTTATATGCATGCTTGTATGTAAATAATATGTCAATCGGTATTATTTAAAGATATAATAAAACGGGGCGTCTCTGCTAAAGTCATGGGAAATGGCTGTACTTAAGCACCGTGTCCCACGACAATGAGTTCGCTTAATAAAATGGATAAGTTTATGAATTTAGTTTACCTATCCAAAAAGGCTTGGGAAGGGTAAACTGAGTTAGACATCTTTTGGCAAAGCACATACCTAAAAATTTTCACAATGTTTTTTATCGCCTATCGAGGTGCCTTGTGATGTTATAATATGGATCCTAGTGTAATATGGGTTACAAGGTTTGGTAGCTATTACGATAAAATTATTGAATTAACCGATTGTCTTTATTATGTTTAATGTATATTAACGTAGTATGAATTTAAGTGTTAAAGTTGTGTTATAGTATGGTTAATGTATGTTTATGTAGTATGAATTTATGGTTCAATGTGTTTCAATGTTTATATATGTAAATGATATATGATATCATGTTATTGTTTTTTACTTACTAAGTGTAAACGCCACTACATATAGTTAATAATGTTTCGTGGATGCTTATGCAGAAGGAAAATGCTTGGCTTGGATTAAGGATTGAATGCGCGAAGGTTAGAGGATTATACGTGATTAGAGTCGATGATGCCTTATTTATACATATTTACAAAGTATTATTATATGTTTTATTATCATTTCTTGTGAACTTCGATGCTTAATAGCATGAAATATGCGATTGAAGATAGTCTAAACAAGAGACGCTAAAGAATACAAGCAATTATATCAAACTAAAGCTCACACAAATAAAGTCCACAAAATAAATCTAATATATAAAGTAGTGTGTTTCCTTCCTCTACAAGCGTTACACTTGTTCGACGGTCAAGAAAGTCACGAGCGCAGCTATTAATAAAAGTGTTTCGGTTTCTAGTGTTTTGTCAGGACTTCCTCGTGCATTTATGAAACTGCTACCAAGATAATCACCAAGTGTGCCGCACTTGTTATCGTGAGTACTGATTACTTTGCCTATTAGAAGGCTATATAAAGTGCCTCATTACATGCATTTGAACTGTTACATACTCCACTCTCCAAGAATTATAACAAATCATTCTCTAAGTACTAAAGTATTCGAACGCACCAAAGCGGCAGGCATAGGTAGATTAGATCAAGCATAGGTTAATATTGACTTTGGTTATAAAATTTTAGGTTGCTTGTGAAACTTTTGTAATCCATTGATCATTCCAAATATGTATGTCTCTTATTGCTCTTCTATTACTCATCATTATCATGTACTCATTAGCCATAAGAGGCTAAACCTCTCTGTGATAGCTTCGACTAGTAAATATAATAAAGTGATGTTTTGATTATGCTTTGATCTCTATAAATTTTGTTTTTATGGTGTGATTATATCTTTGGTCTTACTACATTTGTTATCAAGATCGATAATGTAACTTGTTGGATAAGGTCAAAAGAACCAATTTGTTATGTGTAACTCTAAAATCTTGTCTATGCGTTTTAGCCTTTGGTTGGAGAAATCCACTTAGGAGAATTGATAATAATATAGACTTTGATATAATACTAATCCCGTGAGAAATCACTTGATTGCAAACATAAATCATGAATCGAACCTAACATCTTGTGAAATTGCTCTTTCATTTAAAATGGCCAAGTTGTAAGTCGCGACTCTCATTATCATCAAACCGAGGTCTAGCCTTAAGCATCATCACCGAATTATATAAGCTATCCAAGCAATCATATTTCCTTATTATTGAATTCTCATCAAGCTTCCTTGTTTTGTTATTTATTGAACACTGCTTCGCTTAATATTAATTCTCTACTCCTATTGAACGAACTAAGTCCATGGATAACACCGGTCTTACCTAAGATATTATACTATACGTGGGGTTATACTTTACCCGTGTGTTTGGTTTTCTAAATCGGTGAAACTAGTTATTATAAATTTAAAGCTTCCTTACACATCGTGAGCTTAGTAGAATACCAAGCTCAATGTCGATGTTGTACCCCGAGAGTCCTAAATGGTTATGTATGTTATCGAGAGTCAAGGTTCTTGTCATGGTCGTTATAGTGTTTTGGTTTGTTATAGAAATGGTTTAATGTGTTTATGGTTATGGTTAAAGGGTTGTTCGGATAAATGCTTATTTGTACCCATTTGGGATTGGGATGGGTCAATGTCGTGAATTAAAGTTATCAAGGTTTTGAATATTAAATGATTGTTTGGTTCAATTTAAAGTATTGGTTTTATTATTAAAGGTGTTATGGTTATGTTGTGTTTGAAAACGGGGCAACAACGTGCGTTTGACAAACCCCATTTAAATATGTGTTCATGGGTCACTTATACCACAAATGCTTATGAAAATAAGCAGATTATGTTATGTTAATGATTTCAAAAGTTTCAATAATTTTGAGTATTGGAAGTATGGTTTCCAAAAATGTAAATTATTGTTTGTGTAAAGTTTTATGGTGTCCCATATGACCATATGGTATTTTCAAGATACGGTCATATATGTTACCCTCAGATTTTGAATACGGCATATGATCGAATATGGTCGTATGGTATTTCGAAGATATGGTTATATGGTTACTTCATAAAGTTTAATATATGATTTGAATATTGCCATATGATATTCTTAGCATATGGCCACATGCTTCACGTAGTATAAATGGAGTATTTTTCAGATTTTGTCGATTTTCTAAAAATCATGTCTCTCAAACCGTAATTCATTAGAGTAGTACCACCTATCGCTTCAAGGTAATTGAGTCTAGTTTCTTTAAAAATACTTTCAAGGGCTTAATGTTAATAGAATTTTGTCGCTTAATAGTGTCAGTCATAGTCAAGTCTTTTTCATGAAAAAGTTATAAATTTTTGGTCAATCAAGCACGGGGTGTAATAACTTGGTATCGAGCCGAGTTTAGTGAATTAGGTTTCCTTTATAGGTTGTCTAAACTTAGACTGACGAATAGACGCATTGGATATTATAGTAATGCGGAAAAGTGATATGTTAAGTTATAGACGGATTATGTGGTAGGTTATATGAACCAAAGATGATAAGTGTCGGATAAGTTTTATAGTGTTGACGTGCATGTGATATATGTCTTTGGTGAAATAGATGTTAAAGTCATAAGAACCAAGATAGGTGGGATAGAATTAGAATGTGACTTTTAGTTGAGACTTATGAGAAATCAACGCTTTATGTGTCTTAAGCGTAAGTTGGAGACGATTATAAACGTAAAGGGATGTTCACAGATTCCTTATGGAATGATGTGATGTAACAAGGACCATGCTAGTCGATAGTTGATGGGAGTTATGAGAAGAAGTGGAGATAAATGAAGTGTTATAGCGAGAATGTTAAAAGGATGATAGAGTGGCTACGGTGAAATGAGGATGTGATAGTTAATGATTGACTTATGTAAAGTCAAAATGTTACTCAAAATGAGTAAGAACGTAAAGTGATAGTAATAGAGTTTATTAATGATATATTGGTTATAGTAAATATGTCTCGATGACATGATGACTTTAAAAGGAGTAGTATGGTTATAGAAATTTTTGAGAAGTAGAGTGGATTAAAAGTAAAGGTTATAGTAAGCTTGAAAGTTACAAGATCACCTAGATCGTTGCAACTAAATGGACTAAGAATCGAAAGTGCAAGAATGAGGTGTATTATATGACAAAGTGTTGGTTAGTGTTTAGCGGAGAGTATTTTAGGACAAAATCTAAATAAGGGGTAGAACCATTAGACTTGTATCCTATTTACAGATAGCTCTAATTAGATGGGATGGAATTAATGGTTTTATGTGATTGGATAGTCAAACCGATAGTCAATGTAATAGTCAACGAATGTGATTATGGTTATGGAAAGATTGGTGTGTCATAGATATAAGTTATAAAGTATTATGTGGCAAAATTATAAGATTATAGGGCTTGAGGGACGTTTCTTGCCAATAGACCAAAGTTGTGCTAGCTTATATGGAAGTAAATTCTATAAGTTTCTAGGTTCTTACTCATTGGGTCTAGGGGTTTCAGCGGGTCGGTTTACAAGAGAAAAGGAGGGAGAAGAAACAAGCTAGATGATCAAACTAGTAAGAATCATGTTTCCATGACAAGAATAAGCATTGTCATAATTTCCATAAGAAGTAGTCTCATTTAAGCTAGTGGTTTATGATGATAATCATCATATAATCAAGATAGGTTATATGATGATTCGAGATGTTTAGAGGTGTTAATGGTTGTATAAACCATTGTTATAGTTATTTTATTATGTGATAAGTGTTTATGTGTATGATGATCTTAACCTAGGATGATGATGATGATGATGAAATAAAGAATGGTTACTTAGCTTGGAGATAAAGTAAGTAAATGGTTATAATGTGAGATTATATGGATTTTATCCATATATGTTTTATGCATATTTCGTGTTAAGGGATTGATAGATTTGCGACTCAAGATGTTGGATGATTAGTGGACCTAAGGTTGGTTTGGCATAACCAACTTACTAAGTATGAACTAGAGAGGGATTAGTTAAGGTGCGTGATTGATAATTCAAGTGTTTGAATGATGATGATGTTTAAGTGTTAAAGTTGTTACAATATGGTTAATGTAATGTTTATGTAGTATCATGTATTAGTATAATCTTTTATCTTGTTTAGACAACCCATGGTTGATCAACTTAGTTTACATTTCTAAATGGGTTACTAAAACATAATAAGATATGAAGGAGTCAAAACATATATGCAAGTAAGATGATCTATGCCTATATGCAATGCAGGAACAATTTCGCAAACTCAATACAAGAATGTAACATAAGTTCTATTTAGGCATAATCTAAAAAGCTAGTGATAGACAAATAATGTACATGGCACATGTGTTTAGATATATAAGTAGCTCAATTACAAATAGCAATGATCACTTAATAGTATCTAATAACATAGTTAAAACTCAGAAAACACACATGATCATTTAACATAACACACATAAAATATTCGTTATCGTTTTGTATATTAGACAACAATGTATACTTAGCTTGATTTTTATTTTAAAATAAAATAGTTTTCTCCCATTTAAAATATTAATTAAGCTCAATTTTGAAAAGACAAAGACACTTTGTTGGGATCGCTCCTAACACGTAAATAGAACGACATTACGTGATTACATTAGTTATCATGTAAGCCTCTATACACTAGCATCGAAACCGCATTATTGTAAAGTGTTGAGTATGATGGTTTATATATACCCCTCCATACTTCCATGGAGGGTGAGACCCTTTAGTTTGTGTAGTTTGTATTTTATTTATCAATAAACACATAGTATTTCCCTTCTCTCTTTACTTTCTCTCTCTAACAATGAAGATGGTGTTCTTCCATCTTTCCCGACCTCCCGAATCACCATATCAACTATTATAACGATCCTACAAGTGGTATAAGGAGCCAATGTTTTATTACTATTAATTGATTTTTTTGTTGGTGTTATCTTGTCAAAATCGTTACTTGTAAATATGTGATACCAAGTTTCAACCTTTCATACATTTTTTTGGGTTTAATAGCTTTTACAAGTTTTAGTGTATCATAATGGTCAAAAGGTATGTGTTAAACAAATTATACTAACTGCTTTGCATCTCTTTTGTCCATCTTGCGGAATCTTTTGTGGTCAACTCGGTCAAGAATCGTGATCAAACGGGTAAAAATAAAGTTTTTCTCGCAAATGTTTTGGGTTTCTTGCTAAACGGAAAACCGGGTCGGAAAAGATTGACTAAAAATGGTCAAAAGTCAAACCCTATTCTACACTAATTAGCACCCATCTTCAGATCTGCTTACTAATTACTTGGAAAGTAATTCGTAATAACCTAATTTTACGAATAAACATTTACTCAGTAAGCCTTTATGAATAAGCACTTACGAATAAGTGGTTTACGTATAAGACTTTCTAACAAGCGCTTTGTTTAATACCAAGGTTTGTTTCGAATAAGTCCGTAAAAAGGAGATGAAGTCGAGACAGTCGACCATAACCTAAATATAATCTCACAAGTCGATTTTAGTTAAACATCATAAGTCAAGAACCAATATGAAAATTCGTGACGACCTAGATGTAATAAAAACATCACAAGTGCCATACCAAACCACATCCAAAACCAACTCTAAACTAATCCTAACCTTGTCACTCAATGGACCTCATCAATTACTCTTGAAACGTAAAAGAAATATAAAAGCAAGATCTCGTATCTACTTTCGCTGGAACATCAAAAGTCCATAAACCTTAAAGGTCAATAACACGAAAGTAACCAATCATCGTTGATCATAACCACATTTCGTATACAAAAACAAATTAAGGGATCTCGCTTTTAATTGTTTATTTATCTCCAATCGTTAATGATTCCACAAGAATGAACAAAAACATATCACAAACCTTGTGAAGTTGAATCATTCACTTTAATTTTCAAAAATAAAGAAACGACCTATAACAATTATGTTATAATCATTTTCTTGTTTTGATTAAAAGGTCACACAAAATTGAAATACAAAGCAAACATATCAAACGATGAAACTAAACCCATTAAACCTTACCCGAGACCCTAGATTGGATCTTGATGCCATCATTTGATGTTCATTTGATAATATAGAAGATGATGTGAGTTTTATTAGTAACCACGTTTTTGTTTTGGATGCCGATTTGTCGGGAAAACCAATTATAGAGTTCTCGTAGTATTCGGGCAACCTAAAGCGTGACAGGTTTGAGTCCCGGATCGCTTCTAGCAAGGGATGAATTGAGTTTAACAATCGCGCCGAGTGATTCGGGATTTGAATAGTAAAAGGGAATTTGATGATTTTTAAACTACGGCAAGCAATAGTAAAGGAAACCAATTAAAACCACCGAATCTATGATACAAACAAGGAAATTATAACCTAAATACATAAATTTAAACTAAACGCAAAAACGTGAATTATTAAAACACGAATTAAAATGTAAACTAAACTATTTAAAGTCCTAAAAGTGATCTAATATTTTTTATACAGATAAAATGTTATTTAAAAATTATTTGAAATTTAAAACTATTTTTTTGGTTTTTCTTGATTTGATTTGATTTAAAACTAATTCTTAACTTTTAAAATAAATCTAAAATGCTAAAAATTATGAAAACTTATGAGAAAATTACAAAACTATTTTTCAAAATCTTAACTAACTAAAATAATTTTTAAAACTAAATTTGTATTTTTCTGACTTTTTATCTAATTTCTATGAATTTAAAACTATTTTAAACTAATTAAATTGCTAAAAATTATTACTTAAACTAGGAAAATTATGGAAAAATACTTTTTATGACTTTTTGGTTTTTCTTAATCTAGGAAAAATGAAATTATATTTTTGAGCTTTTTCTGATTTATTTGTATTAAATGTTATTTAAAATGTATTAAAAACTAATTTAAATGCAAAAAATAGCTAGAAGCTCACGTAAAATTATGAAAATTTCTAGAAAAGTCCTAATTAATATTGAGATGCTATGAAAATTATTAAATGCAAGTTGTGAATGCGAATAAGCTACTAACTATGAAACCGACGGTAAAAGCTAAAATCAACAAAGCTACAAGTTAATTAAGTTAACTGTAAGTCGCAAGAAGATGCAATAAGCTAAAACTAGTCAAAATCAACCTAATGTAACCTGATTACTACTAACTTATCACAAGATAAAGGCAATTGAGCACTATCTAATTCCTAATCGAAGAAAGCCTTAAACAACTTAAACCTCATACTTGTAAATTTAAAATTAAGCTAGTTAAATAAGCTTACAATCCTAAAACCGATTAAGAAACCTTGAAAAGACCTAGCAAAGGACAAATAGACCAATTATGAGGCTAGGAAACACTGAAATGAAGTTTATATGAGTCAGATTGAAACAGAGTACACACTCAAGATTAATCGAAAGTGTGTGCATGTGGCAAAAAGAGGACCAACTTTATTAATCGATTTAATCATTATAAAAATTATTAAAATTAATCCAAAAATACCTTTAAGTAGAACACCAACCTAAGTTAAGAAACCAAATTTTCACCAATTTTATCCTTAAATGATTGAGTTATAAATTTATAAAGAACAACTTCGAACATGAAAACACTTTTGACTATTTTTATCGATATGAAATTTGACTTTTATGGATTTCTAATGCTTCTAATTTGATCTAGTTGATAAAATAAGCTACAATAAACCCTAATTGCTTAACTTGATGAATTCTAGACCTATTACTAAACTAATGCAACTCGCAGATTAAGCGAATAGAACTCAAGAGCAGATAGAACTTGATTTTGACTTTATGCGAGCGCAGATGCAAACTTATATCCTAAATGAGTCTAATAAACCTTAATGACACTAAATCAATTGAGCTTACCACAAAACCAACCTCGCACTCAGTTTTAACCCTAGATCCAAACACCGTTTAGTTACTGAAATGCAAGTTTAACACTAAACTAATTAGATCTAATCCATAACTAAGCTTAAATCGATTCCTAGGATGATATAGGAACTAAATGATGCAAATACTCCAACCGTGAATAACAATCACTAGCACTATAATCTACTTAATGCGTAAACTAGCGCTTATGACAAGAATTCGAGAGAAATAAATAAAGTATGAAGAAAAGCATTGAATTAACTTAGACAATCAAAATTAAATTAAGTTAATCACAACTAAACAAAACAATGCAATTCTAGTATAAATCCAACAGATGAATGAAAAGTAAAACTCATAAAAGTCCAAATGACTATGGCTTGCACCTTGGACCATGAACCACTATTCTATCTCTCATAACCAATCAATTCATAACTAAATTCAACCCCAATTTAGGTCCATATCAAGATTCAAACAATTTCGCTTTCATTTTATTTTCGTTGACTTTTGTTGACCGAGGTGTGTTTTTATTGTAACTTGAACTTAAAACATAAATAAGCCTACAAAACTATATGAAGCTTAAATAGATTTATAGAAATGCATAAGCTGCTTATTTAAAGCTTTAAAGTATATTTAAAATATATTTTTTTAATTTTTCAAATACTGATCCATTTTTATACTTTGATTAAGATGAACAAAACCGAGATATCTTTGAAATAAGGTAATATGAATAAGAACAACTCTAATAAGCAAATATAAGTAACATTTTAAGAGGATAAACAATGATTTAAGCACAAAACATAATTTCATTAACTTGAAAATGCGATTACAAAAGCTTATATTATAAAACTACTTGAAAACATGAAATTAAAACTACTACTATGCTACGAAAATAAGATGATTACAACAAGAGAATTCGTGTTTTATATAGGGCGCCTTGAGCTTGAGGAAGGATCCAAGAAAGAAGTGTGTTTTTTTGAGCTCGTTTAGTCCATCGATCAAATCCCAATTGCATCCAATCCATTTCCACCTTTAGATCAATCTATTCACGTCCCACTAACCAATAGGAGTGCAGCAAAGCACACGGATTGCCAGCTTGGCATTCCGTGTGTCAAATATTGTCAGGAAATGTCAGGAGTACCCTTTAATTGTGCTTAATTTGGGTAATTAGTTGAGGGGCATATTAGGGTTTAGATTCTGGGAATATTAGGGTTGGATTTGGCGGGTAGATTTTTAGGATTATTTTACTTTGTTTGACTTGAGTTGACCAGTAGTTTAAAAGGGGTAAATGTTGACCTGTTTTGACCGGGTGGTAACTTGACCGGGTAAGACTTATTAACCATGGGCTTTGGGCTTGGATACTTATATGGGCCAAAGGCAATATTACTTTGATTTTGGATTTTGGACTAGGCTTGTGATCCTGAATTAAGCATAGGGACTAATCTTGTACAATGTGAAATTCCAAGGACCATCACATCAATTTTGAAAAGTACTTCAAGGCCATTCTTGTCACTTTCAAATAAACCAAGGACTAATATTGCCAAATCTGAAACTTTAGGGGTATTTTCTGACATTTGCTGAAACTTGAAGGACTGATTTTGCCAATTCTTTAAAGTTGATCAAATCTTTCATAAATCATCCTTTTAGTATCAAAATTAACACAAATGCTCATTTCTGATTTCCCAGCTCAGCTTTAGCACTCTTCTCTTTCTCGTGCTCGGGTTTTATCTGATTTGTCTTTCTTTTACGTGTTTTGTCATATCCGTACCTGCACATGCATAAACTCAAGAAACCAACAAATATTAGGAATAAACGTCTCTTTCTTGGTTATTTTGGGCCTGATTTGGTAAAGAAAAGGTATGTGTTTTAGCACATACCAGATGCTTGGACTGAAAATTGAAGAGTCTTGAACTTTTGATCATGGTGTTTTCCTGAATTCGTTAAAAGGTGAAAAATATGGGATGAAAGAGGCGTCTGGGTGGTGATAACTGTTATTAGGGTTAGGTGATGTTGGTTAACTGTCGTTTTATACTAAGTGATTAGGGTTAGTTTTGGTGGATCGGGCGCTTTAGTTCTTGGATCGGGTATTTGTTTGGGCCTTTGCTATCCGGATTGTGTTAGTTTTCTTATCACAAGATTTATTGGATGTGGGAGTATTGGTTTTGGGCTACATGTTAAATGTATCATTTGAGTCCAAAATATATATTAATTGTTAGGTTGAAACTTATTATCAAATGTATTAAAATACATTGAGTGCACTTTGGTATATTATTTGGCGTAGAGTGGCATTTTGGTTATCAAAAAATTTCACGGGGATACATTTTTTTTACAAGATCGGGAAAACCATTATCATAGTTCATTTTAACCAATTAACGAAGGCTAGTTCTTAGGGCATTATACAACATGATGTGACTACGACGAGAATTCATTATTATTTATTTGAGGTTGAAGTGGGATATCACGGATGCGTGTACTTAGTATCTGAAGATATCGGGGTTGGTTGGATGCATGATTCTTCGAGATCCTTGTTCGAGCTTTTAACTGTTATGAATGGCAAATACTTGAGTTGTCTAGTTATACTTGATGTAAGGAGTTACGTTGTTGTGCTCACATAATATATTTATCACTTTAAAGGAGTTACGTTGTAGTGCTCAGTGTCACATAAAGCGATGGATAATTCGAGAAAGTTCATATACAATTAAGGATGGAAGGATGGGTATATGATTCTACCTTTATTGAAATTCTCGATTGGTTCTTCGTTTGACAATAGTGCAAGTTTAAGTCACAAGTTCGGGTTATTTTACTTCACCTCAAGTTTGTCATATTGGGTTTTCTCCATCAGTAGCCTACTACAAAGAG
>CM040241.1:226963175-227090862 GCA_022545495.1 Chrysanthemum lavandulifolium | reverse complement strand
AGAAGCATTGATAGTGATATATCAATTCACTTTGACAATAGGGAGGCGTAAAAGTGAGAAAAGAGAGATGGAAATGGGTAGGCGCAGTTCGATGGTAAGAAAGGGAACATGTATTTTCCTAGATGAGAAAAAGGAGGCGATGGCATCCAAATAATGAAGAGATGGGTCTGTGGGAGTATTTTAGGATTAGAGTAGGTTTTGTCCATTTGTTTTATTATCACCACCAGACAAACCTGCATCCGTGTTTTGTCGATCCTCAAACAAATGTACCTTCCCTAAGACTCAAAAATATAAAATTATATTTTTGAAAACACTTTTATAAACGTAATAATATGACATTCTTATTACGCTGAAATTTGATTATAATTGTTTGTCGTTATTTAATTGGTGTCGAATGCGTGCCATGCGCCGCTGACTTTCTAAATTTCTGAGATAACTTCTCGTTTTCTTTCAGAATTATTAGTGATTGGTATAAAGTGTATTTTTCTCTTATCTCAAGATTATTTCTAGTTTTGTATGATATGCTTTGCAGATGCGGAATAACTTCCGAAATAATGAATTAAGCTTATGTATGCTCACATTTTAGCTTGACAATAATAAATTTCACGATACTTTGTGGGCAAGATTGTATGTGCGGTGTCTTATTTCTAAAGAAACGAATGACCTCTCGCTTTTAAATTTTAGATATTGGCATTTTGTAAGAAATTAATTGGTTTGAATTTTCTAACGTAATAAATATTATTATGATAATCAAATTTTACGGGTTGTTATAAAATATCACATGTGCTTTTCCGAATCGCATGTGATTTTTTATGCTAAATGAAAAAAAATATATATATTCGAAAGTATATGTGTGTATATTTATAGAAAGATAATTTAATTCTCATCCGATGGTGTGATTTTTTTCCGTAACGATTAACTTTGGTAAATATTTAATTTTTCAAAAATTGTGAATTTCTTTTTTCTTTTTTATTTTATTTTTTTATCATAAAATAAATAAACATGATTGGTTCAAGGTAAGGTGTGCATGGTCCAAAATCGACCGGACCGCCAAGACCCGGACTGCACTAAAATCGATTTCGTGATAAACCCAAGACCGAGACCGGACCGATGATGGTCGGTCCGGACCGGTCCGTCGGTTCGTCGGTCCGGTCCAACAAGGCCAATTGTTTGCTTTAGTCCTGACCGAACCGGACCAAGACCACTAGCCTAAAAGAATCCGCAGATCGAACCGAATGCCATGGTTGGTCGGGCCCTCGGTTCTTGTCGTCCGGTCATTCCGATCCGTTCGGCCATATGCTCACCCTTAGCTCAAGGTATATCCGACAAATATAGAATGTACATTCTGAGATAAGTATTATTCAAGTTTTATGTTATAAGAATATTATAAAGTTAAAGTTGATGTAGCAATAGTAATACGTCTAACAGTCTAAGTATGCCAATTATCTTGGACTTTAAGGCCCGTTTTTCATTATATAAATCACTATGCTGATATTGGTCAGGATAGATTTGGAATTGAATGAGCTCAAATAAAAAATAATTAAAAGATAATCGGAGAGATAGCATGTACCTCTAACTTTTTTTTCTTTTATTTTGTGATAGAAAAAATATGGGTATTCTCACACCCATACCACCATTCCCATACACCCATACCAAACGGGCCTTAAGTCTTATGTTTGACAGAACACGTTGTAATAGTTGATGACTCTTTATCAGCAAGTTTTTTAGCACTTAAAATATTTTTATATTTAAATAGTCAGAGACTTTAGTACAACTAAATTAGCTAAAAAAAACCTTTGTAAAAAAATTTTATATAGTAAACCATGTTCTAGGTTTTCTATATATAGCAAACCAACCCACGCACTGAAATTCCAACAAAATTCTAAGAATGAAGTGCCGATCCAAGATCGTCACGTTTTCGTCGCTCCTACTCCTTCTAACACTTCAGTCTCACTTCACACTTCCCACGAATTCGAAAACGATTGTTACAAGTCTTCCTGGATATCCTGGTGAACTTCCTTTCAAACTGGAAACCGGGTATGAATCTTAAACTTTACGTCATTAATGTATGAAAACTTGTGCTTAATTCCGAAAGTGGTTCTTAGGTCTTCTCCAAAGCCCTCAAATGTTGAAAATTATTTTAGTAACTAGTATATTCTTTGAATTTTTTGACTAACTAATCTACGTGACTTTTGAGAGTTAACAAAGATTGAAATGACTTCTTTGTTCCATTTTAAGAATATTATGTTCACGAATATAGTTCTAATTAGTACAACTTTTGTATTATAGGTATGTGGGAATAGGGGAGAAGGAAGAAGCGCAGTTTTTCTACTATTTCGTTGAATCGGAACGAAATCCAGAAGAAGATCCGCTCATCTTTTATCTTACCGGTGGTCCTGGTTGTTCTGCTGTTATTACCTTCTTTTATCAAATCGGTAAACCTTTTACTAGTGTATATTGGCATAAGCACTTTTTAAAACATCTTGCCATTCGATTTTTTTAGACATTTAATATATTAAAATGCTTGCGAGACGCTAGAACTAATAAGCTAAGAGATGGCCGATATGATGAGGCATTGCATTCGTTGTCAGGGACGGAACGAGGGTGGATCTCGGAGTCTCGGGACATCCATGAATTTTTGTAGTTTTAAACCTCGAACTTTTATAAATGCAACATGTCTCAAAAAATAGTCTTTTTTGATTTCCTTTACATGCACGAGTTCCGTCCCTGCTTCCATTTAGAAACTCGAGTGATATGTTCAAATTAAAGGGTGATGCATGCTATAAAACTATCGAAAATGGAACACCTGTAGCTTTTGTTGAGTCATCGACATTTTTTATTTTTCTTATTAGTGGTGTGTAAATGTTTTCTAAACCATAACGTCATCTATAGCTTAACTAATTAAATTTGGGTAAAAACGTAGTTTGTACGGCATGATTACGACTATCTAGACTAGTTTATAAGTTTAGAGCCGGCCTATTATCTAGAAGATAATGCTAATATGTAAAAAATTATTTATCAAGATGTATCAACTACCGAAACTATTTTATATTGTTATCAAGTTTTGCCTATATCAAAATTCACATGATAGATTATTGAAAGTATAACCTTTCTCATAGAACCATGCATGTATGTAAATTAAAGAGATGCATTGATAACAGTAAAAATAAAATCTTAAGAACACATTTTGCATACATCAAGTTTTGCATATTAAGAAGGTGATATATATTAAATATAGTTGAATGATTTCAGCTAAAAAATAGCAAAATGATATCTTATAGGAGTATTTTATACAAATAAGACTATGATAATGTTGGCTTTTCTTATATACTTTTGATTTGTAAACATGTTTGGAATTTGAAGGTGTCAAATGCTAAGAACTACATCTTTCTTCAAAGAGAACTTGAGTTTAGATCATTTATGTGTTAAGCTTCATGCACAATGACAATGTTATCTAATTTTACTAAACATTAATGAACTTTATCTACTTAAATGAATATGAACCGTGAAATATAAAGAAATGACACGTATGTTCTTGCATTTGAATTGATCTAACATTCTCGTACGTAAGTTGATGTGTCTTTTATTTGGCTGTATCTCTCAGTGGAACATTGTATAGATCGGTGTTTGCATGTTTCAGCGGACGTGCAAACAGATATATATTTGCATTTTAATCACAAAAGTAGAAAAGATCCAAAACCTTAGATCATCACAAACTTTTACTTAAAAGATTAGTAAATATTTATTGGGAATGTCCAAAACGGACCGCCAAAATGTGTCCCTACCTGACAATTGTAATTAATCAACCCCATGACTTATCTTTTAGCAGTTCCACACTTCCACTTGCTTCTGCTTCTGTTTTGTAGTATATCTTTCTCGTTTATCTTCTAATTTATTACGTAATATATACTAACTGACGAAGCTAAAATCAATAAGCAATATTAAAAGGATTTTGTTAACAGTAATTTTTTTAAGTATCGCTAACTATATTACTAGCAAGTAGCAAGCTACCCTCGTAATACATCGTTAAAAATACTAAGATGATATATATAAAATGCTACATCAGTAAAAAGAAAGATGATTAATAAAATGCTTCACAATATTTTCCAAGATATGGTAACTAAATATCACTAACTACATTAATAGCAAGTAGCAAGCTACCCACGTGAAACAGCGGCAAAAAAGAGCTAGAGACGATATATAAAATGCTTCTCAACATTTTCCAAGATATCGTAAACAAGTAGTGTATACGATATTTGCTAAATATAGTTTCGTGTATTTAGCTTTGTAAGTCACATAAAGTAAAGGCATATTAAGAATTAAAAGATAATGATAATTACATAGTGTTTATGCTCAACGCCTCGCGACTCACTTTAGTAGCAGGGCTACCTTTGAATCATTATCATCTTTAGTCCATACACATAAACTAGTATATGGAAAACTCTATAAACTTGATGCTCCAATGGAAGTTTATGTACATAAACTTCACTAGGGAGTACAAAACCGAAAACCAATCAAAATCGAAAAAACCGAAAAAGCCGAACCCAAAAAACCGCCCCATTTGACAAACCGATGGTAGTGGTTTTGAATTTTATAAAAACCGAATATTTGAGGCGGTTTTTGGTTTCATAAGAAAAACCGAACCGAGATTTATTACTGAATATTAAAAAATACTTCAAAAAAATTTTGGTGGTACCATACGTATTAATTTATAGATTTATTACTCAATATTAAAAAATACTTCAAAAGAGATTATATTAATAACAGTGGGGTTATTTATAACTTATACTTTATTATATTGCCTTGATGTGCATTTTTTATTTTCATTTTATTTTTGTTATTTGGTTTTTTTTTTCACTTTTGTTGTTCTTTTCTTTAGAAAATGTACAATGTTATGGAGGTACATTATTAAAACAAAAGAACATTACAAATGTTTTCTCGTCACGTAAGTTAAGATATCCAACTTAGAAAAAGCCTTTGATAAGGACATGTCTAGCCAGGAGGGGTGACGATATGATAAATAAGAGTAAGGGGTACGTATATAAAACCATAATTATATATCGCCTTCTTGTGTCTAACAATCTATCCACCGGTTCGACAAGAAACCAAGTAAAGATACTATATTGACTTCACTTAGGCATCTTTAATGCAAGGTAGAAAGATAGCTTTTCTTTTCATCAAAAAGTATTTCAAAAGCCTTTTAGCATCAGAGCAAAGAGTTGAGGATCCTCAAGTCTCGGATGAATGACTTAATCAAGTTTTCTCCCACACCATTCCCATATTTTTATTATTAAAGTATGAAACAAAGCTTTGTAAAGATTTTTTTTTTGCAATGGAGTGAATTTGTGATTATAGTAAAAGATAATACTTTGAAATTAATACTAGATTGCTTAATAAACTCTCTAAATAATACTTTTGTGTCACTATATTATAAAGTAATATCGATAAATTAATAACTTTTAATTAACAAATTTAGGTGATCTCATGAGCATTAAAAGGAATTTGCAAAAAAAATTATAAAAGTTTAAGTTATTAAAAACTTTTGTTGTAGACGCTTCTCAAGATTCAGATGATATGTGATCGCTATATTCACTAAACAAGTTTATCTAGTCAACATCGAGACCCTTTTACATTTGTTCATTTAACAACATTCCATGTTTTTCATTACAATGGAATTTTAGCTTCAACCCAACGAATCTTTATGTCCGACACTTATGTTTATATTTTTGCATGATTGCATAATTGTTGGTAGTCTATTTGGTATTGGCTTATAGTGCCCATTGTATCCCTACCACAAACGCCTTCCAACGAAACATAGCCTACATCGAAGCACAATCGCTTCAAAGGAATTGCCACTGACGTGAATAAAATTACAATGCTATTATATCTAATTATAGTTTCAAATACTTTTATGATTGTAGCTCTCATATTGTCCTTATGACATGTGACATATACATTGATCATACATGGCTACATATATATCTCTCTCTCTCTCTATATATCTCTATCTCTCTCTCTCTCTCTCTCTCTCTCTCTCTCTCTATATATATATATATATATATATATAATATATATATATATATCATATATATATATATATATAAATATATCTATATCTATATTAAAGGCTATGGAAAATCCATTGATCAAGCATTTAGAATACGGGGACCTACTTTCCGTATAAGGCATGATTATGTAAACTTGAGAGCACGGGTGCGTAACGATTTGCCTCGGCTTTCCAACGTGTCACGCCACGGCTGTGAGCTTTCCTCGCCACCCCACCATGCGAGCTCGCTATTGTGGTTTCGAGTGCTGCAACGATTTGAGAAAGAAGACAAAACCAAACCTTTAAAACATTACTGTTTAATCACAACATTTTTTTTTTTTTCAAATTCAAATATTACCCACTCTATAAATATTACCAACATTTACACAAAAATTCACACTTCTCAAACACAATTCAACTTCAAAATTCACTTCTTTTTTACGCAAGATTATTATGGCTTGTCGCTCTCCGTGCATTCCGCTAAAGATATGTAAATGTACGTTAAAATCAATGCAATAACCCGACGACGGGCTCGAAAAGACGCTATTATACGCGCCATCCAATTGTTCGAGCAAAGAGGACGGAGAAGTCGCAGATGAGAGAACACTACAAGAGTTGCAACGACATCAAGATCGAACGAAAAGGTGTGATCGAGAAATTTCTGAAGGAGGAAGCCCACAGAGATGACGAAATTATTGACAAGTTGTGGCGGTGTGTTCAAAAGGTAACGAACAACATCAACACCAAAGTCAATTGGAGCTATCGGGTGAACAAAGATGATGGTGCAGGAATCTCCTGAGACGAGGAAGCTTTGTCTCCTCCGAGGATTATATACGTCCTCATATGATTCTCGCGAACGAGGAGTATTCGATTAGGATTTAGGATTTATGTATTTTTCAGATGATTTTTATTTATCGTATGTTTTTTATTATTATTTTTTCCAGATTGTAGTTGTATTTTATTTAAATGAATGGAATCAAATTTTTTTTGAAAAATATGGAAAAGAAAAAAGAGAGCAGCAGATTTTTAAGTGAGTGTGTTGGAGTGACGCAAGCAAGTGCCCCAAATGAAGAGGTTGAGTTCACCACCACACCGATGCTCTTATGATGGAGTCATTGTGCACAAGGAATTGATAAATATAGTAGTAGCACATGAATTTGTGTTGGCATTGAGCAATTTATAATTTCTGATTTTAACAGAAGTCACTCACATCTGTTTTGTTCATTCTAGTGAAACTGTAAAACTCTTCCTGAACATTTTTTTTTTTCTCTTCCAGGTCCACTTAGTTTCAACTTTGACAATGCTCCTGAAAACATCACAATAACGTTGAATCCAAACTCATGGACAAAGGTTTATACTTTTTGCGCAATTTACAATGATATACTTATATTTTTGCATAAAAAGTTTTACTAATTTCACTATCTAATATATACTAGTTAAAGCTTGATGGTTTATTGGTTGTGTTTGTTTGTTTTTTTTGTAGATGGCTAATGTCATATTTGTTGATATGCCTGCTGGAGCTGGATTCTCGTACGCCACAACAAAAGAAGCATCAATTAGTAGCGATAGCATTGTGGTGAAGCAAGCTAACGATTTTCTTAGAAAGGTCAACATAACGCCTTATTCTTTTTCGAACTTGTTACAAAATTGGTATTCAAAGCGTAGAAACTCATATATTTTGATTGATTTACAACAGTTTCTAATTGACCATCCTAAGTTCTTGAAAACCTCTATACATATCGGGCATTTCTTACATGGAATTGCGACCGATTGTTACATTGGAATTGTATAATGGTAAGTTGATAATTCCTTTGCAAATTAATTCAGTTTCTTTCCTATTACAAGGATTGTGATCTTTGGAAACATCTGTTTGTATAGCTAACTAGCGTGGTGATCAACCTGCATTGAATATCCAAGTAAACGATCTATCCCCTTGAGTTATGGAATCCCATCTACGAAAATGGAAATAATATATTTTTTTCTTGATTTTGACACAGGGTTACATTCTTTGTAGTCCTTTAACCGATAAATTCATGGATTTCAATTCTAGAGTTGAATATGCTCATCGTATGGCCCTTATATCGGATGATATCTATAAGGTAATTCTAGAGTCTAGACAACAAACAAATTACCATTAAACTACCGGTATGCTATTATAACAGTTTTATTTTGTAGTCCGCGATAACAAATTGCCGTGGTAATTATGTGAACACCGAGAACGCAAATTTGTTGTGCACGGAGAGTCTTAACCGATACAAAGAGGTAGGCTGAGTGCATTGAGTAGAAACACATTAGCTGAATTAAAGATGTAGCCATCTAAAATTTTCCAATTGCAGTGCACAAGTGGAATAAACATGGAAGATATATTGGAGCCACTTTGTAATAAATCAGATGTGAAGCCATACTGCCGAGTAATATCTCTATTTCCATGTTTAATCTCGAGTATATAACTTGAAACAAGAGTAACGTGGATTGAGAAACTGACAACACCTTGTTTTCTTTTACTCCAGGAGTACTATTACGATTTTGCAGCAAATTGGGCAAATGATGAGGCTGTGCAACAAGCTCTTGGCATTCGCAAGGTACATCAGCTTAACTCTATATGACGTGAAAAAGATGTGAATTTCAGTTTATCATTCAACTATATTCGATCCATTTACATTCAGGGAACGATCGGAACGTGGGAGTTCTTCAACAGGACTATGCACTATGTTGAAGGAAGAATGACACATTCTGCTACTCTTATGATATATCCAGTAGCTATTCCTTCCATAAGAAACTTGTTAGTAAAAATTGTCGAGCTTTGATCTTTAGGTAATGAAACAATACTCTCCATTTCATATAAAGATATTGTTGATGAATGTACGTGATATATGACATTTGTTTGGCAGTGGTGATCATGATATGACATTTCCATATGTTGGAATCGAAGAATGGATAGGTTCTCTGAATCTTGCCATTGCAAGTCCATGGGAGCCATTCTATGTTAACAGTCAAGTTGGAGGGTGAGAATCAACTTCATATATGTACCCCCATACTTGTGTAGTTCAGTTCTATGTCTAATAATTCCTTGGTTTTTCTTCCAGCTATGAGATGACATACGCACAGGACGATTTTTCATTAACATTTGCTACGGTTAAAGTAAGAGCCTCATTGCCATAAAGTTTTTATGATTTTATTAATATTGCCAATCATTTCTTATAGTATGGTTGGTATTCAGTATTCACACTAGCAACGGTTTCAAACATTAAAATATATGATCTTAATACGCCTTCGACTATATCCATTGCAGGTGCGGGCATTCAGTGGCACAATACAAGTTTAAAGAAGCTATGGTTTTGATAGAGAAGTGGCTTGCTTCAAAAACTTATGCAAGCTCGATGTAATGTATAACAGATTAGGTTTATGATTGATATGATTCATAAGTCCATGTTTGTAGAAGCTCATTTATTCCTCTTAATATGCTGTAACTGAATGAGCCAGAATAACTGATTGATATCAATGGCGAGTTGGTTGAAATTCATATCACATTTTTATGGTTTTTGGCATTGCCGTATCCACATTTTCCAAATTGAGTTACAAACATGAGAGGCAAGATGTCTCATACAAGTGAAACATGATTGACTTGTTAAATGGAATTACTACATGATTGAAAGACACTGAAAAAGACCAATGTATTCTACAGATCTAATTACCCAATGAGACAACACAAGATATTGCAACCTCAGTGACAGTCCCAACGTTTTCCACTTTTACTTTTCCTGAACTCGATTTGACCACATGATTAGGGCGAAACAGCACAGAGTAGGAGACTTGAGTCACTTGACAAACACCAGCACAAGATTGAAAGAAAATACAAAGAAATATATCCTTTGAACTGCCCGAATGTCACTGGATCGAGCAAATGCCACACCATGACACAAGTACCCCGACGACAAAAGTATTATATAATAGACTGATTCCGTTGATCCGATCCTTGAAACGTTGATTGACCAGACATGTGAATGAAAGGAATCATTGTAGAGATTTCATAGTCACCGGTAACTTGGTGGCACGCCAAAAGAAATAAGCTGAACTCTTTTTTCCAAGGAATCCCGACGCTGTTAAGAAAATATGCATTCCTGCGGTGGTGGTTAAACGACAGAGATGAAACACACAGATCCAAGTTGAGTTTAGATGTTGTTGAAGAACGACACAGGTCTGGTGTGTGGTAGTGGGTTCTCTGTTTCATCTTTTCACATCATCAACACTAGATTATATTAATACTTGGTATGCCCAATATCTTTGTCAATTACTCTTATCTTTGTGTTGCTTAAAGATGAGATATCGAGCAATAATACTACACAATAAATATAGATTCTCTATTTGTAGACCAAATGACACATCATTATTATTATTTATCTCCATCATTCTTCTCATTTGGTAGTAACTTCAAAAGAGAGGAAAAAAAATAATAATAACTTTACAAATATAGATTTCAGAATCGTAGGCTTAATTGATGTTACATTTATCACATGGTGCTTGTATATGCCTGCGTAGCAAGCCACTTCTTTAACAGAACCATAGCTTCTTTCGCTTGTATTGAGCTACTGAATGACCCGCACCCTATGGATCAAGACAGATGAGTTGTTTGTCATGTTATAAAAATGTTGTCTTGAAACTTGCTACGAAGAAAAGGAAACAAGCAAGAAGAAACCATGTATCTTTGAAAGTATTGCTTGGTGTCAGAATATAGACAACTACATATAAATATCATATAAGAACGTTGATGGAAATAACTGATAACGGGTCTTACTTTTATAGTAGCATAGGTCATATAGAAATCGCTAGTGCATACGTCATTTCATATCTGCAATAAAAATAATGAAATTAGAAATCATACAATTTATAGAGAACGAATGAAGTCTATTCTCACCCTCCAACTTGGGCATCAACGTAGAACGGTTCCCATGGGCTATCAAGTCCAAGATTAAGAGCAGCTATCCATTTCTCAACTCCAACGTATGGAAATGTCATGTCATGATCCCCGCTGCCATTGAAATTATAAGTGTCATTTATAGTCTTCCGCGATAATCAAGTAGGGAGGGTCTATAATGTCACTTTACCTAAAGATTAATGCTCGACAATCTTTACTAACAAGTTTCATATGGTACGTAAAGCTGCTGAATATATCATATGAATAGCATGATGTGTCGTTTTTTCCTTCAAGGTAATGCAAGGTTGTGTTGAACAATTCCCATTTTCCAATCATTCCCTAAGAATATAATATGTAAGATAGTTGAATGGTTATCCGCAATTGTTAGCTCTGTCAAGTGTAGGTAGTTTAGTTAATATACCTCACGAACGCTAAGAGCTTGTTGCACAGCCTTATTGTTTGCCCAATCTATTATAAAATTATAATAGTACTCCTAAAAGAGTAAGAAGAAGATGAGGGTGTCATTAGTTAACATTTGTTGTGTTTCATGCTATATACATAAGATCAACGCCATAGAGGTAAGAGGGAGAAAAATATTACTTGGCAAGGTGGCTTTGGATCAGTTTTATCACAAACTGGGTCCAAAATATTTTTGAGATCAATTCCACTTGTGCACTGCAGTTCAAAATTTTAAATGGCTACATGATTTATATCCGGTTAATGCTTCTATAAATAAGCACAATTGACTCACCTCCTCATATCTTTGAAGACTATCTAAGCATAACGAATTCGCTTTAGCAGTGTTCACATAGTCACCACGACAATTTTCCACTGCAGACTGCAATATCATGCTATGTCAAAAATAACTCATCGTAAAATTATTTAGTGGTAATCTGTTTAGAATTACCTTATAAATATCATCGGATATAAGAGCCATACGATGAGCAAACTCAACTCTAGAATTGAAGTCCATGAACTTGTCGGTGAGGGGGCTGCAAAGAATGTAACCCTACATCGCAATTCAATAAACAAACGTTAGTTTTATGTTTTATATGGTTTAATATTCACAGGGTTGAAACATCTACTTGAATATTCAGCATTGGTTGATCACCACGTTCATTAGCTGCAAACAACAATGTTTCAAAGATCACATTTTCTGATGCACGATGTAAATAAAGAGGTTAGCACATGATATATCAACTAAACAATTCAATTACCGTTATACAGCTCTAAAGTAATTATAGGCGCGACAATTCCCATGTAAGAAATTCCAGATATGTACAGTGGATTTTTCAAAAACTTTGGGTGGTCGATAAGAAACTGTTGCAAATCAATCAAATTAAACACAATAGTTAGAAACTTAATATCACTATTGACACAAAATAAAACAAAAAGAAAAGTTTGTTTAGACTTTTCTAAGAAATTCGCTAGCTTGCTTGGCCAAAATGGTATCACTACTAATTGATGCTTCCTTCATTGTGGCATATGCGAATCCAGATCCAACCGGCATATCAACGAATATTATATTGGCCATCTACAAAACAAATGACCAAAACTATAGCTTATATAGTGACATTAGTATATTGTTGGTAACTGGATGAATACATCACCTGCGTCCATGAGTATGGATTTAGTGTTAATGTTGTGTCTTCAAATGCATTGCCAAACTCGAAACTAAGTGGACCTACAAACAAAATAATGCAACACAACATATGTCGATTACTCTATTCATAAACATCACATCTTTACATGTTCATGAACGAAATAAGACAGAGATGAACTGTACATATTTAAAAATACTAGCGTGATATGCACACCACAAAAAATTAATGTAAACACTACGATTATGTATATATGATGTTGTACCATATTCATTATTAATGTGATATTTATTAGTTTTTCACAGGTCTGAACTTTTGATATGTCCAGGATCGATACAAACACAAGATATACAAGAAGAAGATACATTTCATTTCAATATAAGAGTGAGTTACATTGTTACAAAGAGACACACTATCTAAACGTTACATTAAAACTCCTATATATACTAGTCGAATGGGCATGAACCAAACGACACAACGGTTAGGAAGTAACCGTTTATTGTAACTGTTTTGTAACCGTTTATGGCGGTTAATTAACTACCTATCCATAACCGTTTTATGGTTATGTAACCGCTATTCGGTTATAGAGTTTCCATCATACAATATTGGTCCTTTGACTATCGTTATTTATAATACAAGACTTTACAATTACAAGGTCTAACATTTTCCCCTAATTGTTTAAGTCTTGTTCTTCTAGTCTTCATCTTCTCCGCGTCTCTTTATTTCCTTCTTCCTGCCTCAACGTGTTGTTCGTTGTTTACTTCTTGTCACGTTGTCTTTGTCTTTTGTTTTGTGTCCAACTTGGTTATCGGCAGTGCGCCTAGAACTCTTTTGTCTCGCTTTTTCTCCAAATCCACCCTAAGTGTTGTTTGGCCACAATCAAACTAAGTGTTTGTTGTTGTTTTGTTGTTCAAGTCCTTCACCAAAATACCTTCGGTATTTCTTTTACCAAAGCAATTCGATTGCTTTTCTTCCTTTTCTTCTTACCCTACTAGATTAAGTTCCCAACGCTAAACAAAAGTTTTGTTTGTCGTTGCACCGTTGTTTGTTCCTTCTCCGCGTTGTACCACAATACTTCCTTATTCTTTCTTAATTTCACATCGTATCTTCAACAACTTCTTAATACGCGTCGGTATTCTGCTTGCAAAACAAGTGATCACCGCTTTTCTTTATTCTTTATTTGTTGTTCTCGTATTGCTAACGCCTCCAAAACAATCCTTGATTGTTTTCTTTCTCGTATACCTTCTTAAATTCGCACAAGCAACTCTTCTTTCAATTTTCTCGCTTCTTTTTCCTTGTGTATCTCGGTAAAATACACAATCCTTTGACGCCATTCTTTTCCTTCCTTGTTGCGTTGTAAAACCAACTAGTTTCCTTCTTTGTTGTCGTGCAAGACACCAACAAAGTCCCTAAACAATTGTTCTCTTCTAAGTTTTCTCCACCAATACGCTTTGGTGTCAACGTTCGTTTCCTTTTGTGTCGGTTATCAAAACTTATCAAAACTTGCCACGCCCACAAAGTTTCCTTCTTGTTTTGTTGTCGCGCTCCAATGATCACAACAAAACTCCCACCAATTCGTTTGGTGTCCATGTCCGTTGGTTCTGATCGTGCACTATCTTCCCCAACATCCTTGGTGTCTTCCTTCTCGGTCTCTTTTGATCAGTATGATCAAAAACTTGAATCACTTCTTGCAATCTTGGAACCATCGGCTCTGATGCCATATTAGTTTTTCACAGGTCTGAACTTTTGATATGTCCAGGATCGATACAAACACAAGATATACAAGAAGAAGATACATTTCATTTCAATATAACAGTGGGTTACATTGTTACAAAGAGACACACTATCTAAACGTTACATTAAAACTCCTATATATACTAGTCGAATGGGCATGAACCAAACGACACAACGGTTAGGAAGTAACCGTTTATTGTAACTGTTTTGTAACCGTTTATGGCGGTTAATTAACTACCTATCCATAACTGTTTTATGGTTATGTAACCGCTATTCGGTTATAGAGTTTCCATCATACAATATTGGTCCTTTGAGTATCGTTATTTACAATACAAGACTTTTACAATTACAAGACTTTTACAATATTGTGGTGTTCACATCACTTTGTGTGCATATCACCTCCCATCAAAATATAGTTCAATAGTTAAGCTGCATGTCCTATACATGGTTGAGTAGTATAAATTATTTTCCCTGTCATATCAAATGCTATATATAACATTACTTGTGACACAAGAACAATCGTTTTTGGCGATACATTATGATGTTTAATTGGTGTCGACTAATGAAAGGAGACTGTATGTTTAAGTATATGTATAAATTAAAAAAAAAAAAAAAATGTTTGTCCGATCATTGATATATAAATATTTGTTTGTCCGATCATTATATGTAAATAATTGTTTGTCCGATCATTGCAATGGACCCCTCTATTATATTGAAACCGTCCAATTAAATATCAAATTATATATAATTTCACTAGATTTGAAAATCTATCGCGATAGCGCACGAACATTAAAATAATTTTAAAAAATATTATCGAATATCAAAAGTTATGTAACAAAATCAAGTGAATGTGACAACGAACAAGCGACTGAATACATTGTTTTATGGAAATCAAACTAATTAAACCATTAAGAAAGATAATTGAAAAAAGTTAAAAAACACATGTCTAAAATTTCATCTTAAAAGTGGCAGACGCGTGGCATTTCCTATACTACTACGTGGAGGTGGAAAGCAGGCGACGAAAGACGGCTAAACGAAATATGGCCAGAATTTTGGGAACTAAGCTTAGGCGCGACGGCTAACCAGTACCAAACAAGACACGTTATACAAATCGCTTAATAAAAGCCTAAAACAACGAAATAAATTCTTAAACGTAATATCTTATTTATATTAAAAACTTAAATATATTATATAAAAAAATTATTTAAAACGATCGTAATGTTCTGATTGAGTAAAAAAATGTCCTGCTTAGTCTTGTTTAAGTTTTCACCGGTATACGTGTCCATTTCAAAAAGGAGAAATGCGACTAAATCTTTTAAAATGCGCCCATTTAACCTATCTTTTCTTTGGACATTTCGCTTCCTCTACGACTACGTATATCAAAAGATTAAAAGTGGCTGCGTTCAAAAACACATGTCTAAACACCACTTTAAACTCTTAACTTTTTTTTCTGAACAAACTTTATACTCTACCGAGAATCATTTATTTACATAACTCAACAAGTTGTCTGAACATAAATTTAATCGAAATTCATGCTTCATTTGACCCGAAATCAAAACATGATCGATTGCCTTAAGTATTTTTTCACTAATATGTACCGATACTAACAATTTCCTAGTGTAGTACATGTGGTTTGCTGGGACAAACAATGATAAAAATTATGAAAGTTTGTCACCTAGGCCATGACTTTCAACCTCCGCCCTGATCACCAACACTTTTTTATGCAGTAAAAATCTATAGGTGTTCCGAAACCTCGAGATCCACCCTTTGATCATGTTCAGAATTACTTACTAATCCAACGTAAAAGACTACTTTTGAGAAAAATGTTCATACCTATTTGATTGAAGAACGTAAGGACAGCTGAACAACCCGGACCACCAGTGAGATAGAATATAAGCGGATCATCAATCGGATTTCCTTGTGATTCAACGAAATAATAGAAAAACTGCGCTTCTTCCCTCTCCCCTATTCCCACATACCTTGAACCATGCATAGTGTAGGCACGTCAGCGTTGTCGATTATCAATGTTTTGCGTAAAAATAAAGAAAGTTAAAGTTTAAGAAGAAAAATACCCGGTTTCGAAAACGAAAGGAAGTTGACCTGGAAAACCAGGAAGAGTGTTGACGATAGATTTTGAATGGTTTAAGCTAAATTTAAGTACTAGAATCATGAGGAGCATAAGCGTCTTTGAGAACCACTCCATTGTGTGTGTGTGTGATATGAAGTTAAATAATTCAAATATTTATTTGGATTGATGGTGTGACTAAAGTTTAAAGGTTTATTAAGAACCCGTTATTACAAAATGGGCCTACAACACTGTATGTTGAGCACGAGAGGGGATGGGAGATTAATTATTACAAAAAGGGGGAGGAAGTCGTTGAGGGATGGGATGTCATCTTTCATTTTTTCTCTCTTTCACATCATCATTTTTCATCTATTTTTTAAATTTATCTATAGAGGGAATAGGTATCTTTGAAACCATTCTCATCTTTCAGTTTATCTCTCCTTCACATCATCATTTAATTTTTTTTCCAATTAACTTTAATATTTCATTAAAAATAAAAATACAAAATATATTAAATACTAAAAACAAAATACAATAAATACTTAAAACAACTACCAAATTAAAATATATACAAGAGACATTGAAAAACAACTACTAGCCATCTAGATTTGGAATGTACGCGTGCTCAATATTGTCGATGAGATCCATTCGTAGATCATCGTGAGTGTCCTCATCTCGGATCTCCAATAGCACGTCTTCGTTAGGTGGTGAATTCACCGGAGGATCTGGGATCCAATTAGGACATAAAGCAAGCCCCTCTTCCTTTAAAATCATGTTGTGCAAAATAATACAAGCATACATGATTTTTCTTATTCTCGATTCTTCGGTTGGTCGTGTTGGTACTCAAGTATACCCCATCTCTTTAAGCATACCAAAGCTCGCTCGACATCCTTTTTCGCGCTTCCCGCCGACTAAATCGTATTCGCTATTACCGGTTGGATAAGGAATAGTTTTCACAAACACCCCCATTTCGTAAATCCCATCTACAAGATAATATCCGTGCTTAGTATTCGGTTCCATTTATAGTAAATGGAACAACCGGTCTGATGTCGTTAACATGACCATTGAATAATGGAGATTGATTCAACACGTTCGTGTCGTTGTTTGAACCGACGACACCAAAATGCATGCCAAAACCACCATCTTGGGGACGCCACGACTTCAAGCATGATAGTCGGCCCTGGGTGGTCATCTCTCGTGAATTGTCCACGCCAAGCCACCGGGCAATTACGCCACAACCAATATGTACTATCAACACTTCCTAAAATTTATATAAATTTTAAATAAACATTAAAATATAAAATAAAATTTATATAACTTATATAATTTATAAAATTTATACGTACCTAACATGCCGAGAAAACCATGATAGTTTGCATGACGGGCATATAAACGTTGCACGTCATTCTTGGTGGGTCTACGCAAATATTCTCTCCCGTATAATTGAATGACACCATGGCAAAAATTTTGAAGGCTTTCACGTGACGTTCTTGCTGACATTTGGAAGTATTCGTCTAACGAGTCAGGAACACTTCCATATGCTAATTGACGGATTGCGGATGTGCATTTTTGCAAACCCGAAAAGCTTCTTACGTTTCTTGCATCGTATGTCGTTCGAAATACGAAAAGTTGTTTTCATATCGACTACTATTCTCTCAAAAGTGACCTTTTCATCCGAAACCGATCCTCAAAGTAAACGGCAAACCTCGGATTCTCAGAAAAATAATCTCGAACAAGACGGTGATGAGATATTTCACGTTTATCTCTTTTTATATACTTCCTTTTCGAAGATGCAGTGTCACGAAAACCGGAAGGCATCACAAAGTTGGGGACAGAAAGCATAAACGCTAGATGCATCTGACCCGTCTGAGACGACTCATCACTTGACGAAGACGAATCTGAGGTTGAATCTTCAAGAAATAAAGGATTCATCATTTGTTGATATAGAAGAGAATTTTTTATTTTAATGTATATGTTTTTGGTATGTTTTTTGAATGTGTATGTTTATGTGTATATATAGGAGATTTTTTTTTCTTTTTGACCGTTGGAACAAACTAGCCGTTATACACAATTTTTTTTCTTTTTCGAACGTTAACAAGCGGGGTGGGATGCGGGGTTGGAAGCCCGATTCAGGATGAAATAGCACCAATTTTAGCGGTACCGCAAAGGAGGGGGCGGTGCTCCCGAGCGGCACCGCAAATTTCACTCGACCCCGAACGAATCTTGCATCGACTCCCTCCCCCCTAAGTAGGGCCGGTCAATAATGAATTATGTTCATTTCGTATGCTAAATATAACATGTTTTATTTTCTTGATCATAATGTATTAATGTAGATTGAGACATCACTATTATGGAAAATAATTCCTTTCTGGTTTTTTATTTACTTATTCTCGTCATCACATATTTTGACACTTAGAGCACTTGATATAATAATGTGAAGAGGAGCGTTATGTCTACATGGCATGCGCTAATATCAAGTTAACATCAAGTTATTATACCCGCTTTTCTCAAGTTATGGCCTAAGTTATAACTTGCGCTGAGATGGCAACGTAAAGTTAGAGTAGCCAGTGGACAAAAAAGTTGTTGTTATGTGTGTGTAATTTCTAAAAGGTGAGTCCCAAAAGTTGATGTTGAGGTGGTGTTATGATCAGGAGTGTTTTTTTTTATGTTACGGTTGAAATATTAAAGATATTAAAGTTGATGTGACATTGACGTGGCGTGGTGTTAACTCATAACTTGAGGTTACCGCACCGAATGCTCTTAGCAATATTTGACGGATTTTTAGCTTGTGAGTAGTTCTAATCTAAATAGGAATCTAAAGGGAAATTTGCATTTACGTGGCACAAAATCACACTTATTTTTAACTTTACTTACTTTTGTAGTATATTGCTGAAATTAAAACAACAAATCACGTTTTGCCGATTTTACCTTTCTACGCACACCGCACACTTTATTTTTCACCTATTTATTATTTTATTAAATAGCCTACTACATCTCAACTTCGAATAATCGGTCATATCTCCGCGTACGCACCTCCATTTTTACCGAAAATTACACCGCCTTCAGTGTGATTTATTCCGATCATGATAACACTCATCTCATCCGTTGTCCTTCACCCCGGATTTTGACTGAAACGACTGCAAGGATGTTGTGATCAAGTTGTGAAGTGAGTGTCACGTGATAAAGAAACAGGACCCGTTCTCACCTAACGGTTTCTATAATGCGATATCCTGCGAATCAATTACGAATGTTTCAACATAACACAATGTGCCCGACGATATGACAAGGTTGGACTCACCTTTCCATAAATAAAAATTGTAAGTAAGACTTTGAATTTACACATTATGTATTTCCTATTAATATGTACTCATTTAAGGTCTCGTGTTTTAAATAATTTATAAAACCAGATCTTGCCCATTCACCATATCATTACAATGGATCATATTTCACCACATAAATATCTTCAACAACCATACAATGTTGGATGTTTTATAAAAGGTTACCGACATGACAATTACATCATGTTCTACACGGCTTTCGCATCGATACTTGTGTTCACCCAGTTTTGATGGTATTTGCACCTGCACAAAAGTACTTTACTTTTGGCGCACCAGTTTACAACCATGACCTGGTTGTTCACAAGTGAAACAAATCCTTTGAGCTCTTATGCTTTTTTAACGATGATTTTGGAAAGACGTGAATGGTTTAGAATGTTAAATATGGTGCTCATGATGTTAAAGTAATTGCTTTTATTTAATTAATGTATATTGTGAATGCAGTGTAATCGCACTGCGAATACATTGTGGATGTAGTTAACAAGGATTCCAACGCGCGTGTTGATGCGGAGTGTTCGTATACGGTATTATTGTATGTTCTAGATGTGTAAATTTTCAAAAATTAAGATAACCGTATGCCCCGTTAGTTTTCTTATATTCAACCTCGTTTAAGTTCTTCTCAACTATAGTTCCTATAGGTAAAATACTAGTAAAGTGTATGCGCTAGTATTGCTCGCGAGGTGCGGCAAATAGTTTGTGTATGATAGAATTGCATGAGCTGAAAGATTACATTTTTTTCTAAATTAAGATTATTTTTGCTACGGCTGAACCCATAACTCATCACTGGTTCCACCATCTAACAATTTTGCTCAGAAAAAGCCCAACATCTTTTAGACGAAGAGAGACGGGAAAAAAAACCTAAATGCCAAGACGCGATGAAAATCATGTACAACTACTACTTATTACACATTAAGCCTAAATACGAATATAAGTAGTATTCATTCATAGGTAAATATATTACAAAGAGAGTTGATGGAACTTGATATATCGAAGTAGTATTCTTTCATTCATAAATAAATATGTTACAAAGAGAGTTGATGGACCTAAATGTGTTCTGTCATAAAAAAGCCAAAATATGCAGGCAATGGCGCATGAATAAAAAGTTGGCTCAATATAATTTTATAAAGAATTTTAAACATGTGTTTGTTCCAAATATTATGAGTATCTCCTAATAATTCTTAGATACAATTAACCTTTTTGACCACAACAGCGTAAATGCACGGAATATAGTCCTCAATATATATATATATATATATATATATATATATATATATATATATATATATATATATATATATATATATATATATATATATGAATCTAGATCAAATAAGATCAAACTTAAAGTTGTTAAAATGAGATCCAATTAAATTTTGACAATGACACTCTCTTTACAACAAAATAAATTTTTATTAACTATAACTAAAATTGTTAAAGTTTCGATAGATTTTTTTCAAAATTTATGAAACCTGTGAGATACACTTTGATTAGAAGTGTAATGTATCGTGTTTTCTATGTGATCGATTTTGGAATATTTATTAGTGTAATGTGTATCGGTGTATCACTAATCCAAACTCATGTATCATTTGGTTATTATATGCTAAAATGTTAATTTGTATTAAAATATTATTTTATGTGTATTATTGCTAAATTTGTTATTTATAAATGTTTTAGTGGTTTTTAAACTTGATCTTACTTTTACAACTTTAAGTTTGATCTCACGTTAACTCTCACCTATATATATATATATATATATATATATATATATATATATATATATATATATATATATATATATATATATATATATATATATATATATAAACTTCATACTACCCAACTACACAGCAACCTGAGTAAATATAAACTATAAAATGAACACATACATTTTTATGTTACGTCACAAAAAGTCATGCATCTCATGAAACTAAGCCTTGCGAATAACTATAAAAAATTAGAGGTTTAGAATCTAAGATTTCTCTTGAAGCTCTTAGGATGCTTAATATAATATTTATACAAAGTTACTACATCACAGTTAGTGCATCACAAATTATTAAGTTACTGCATCACATTGTAACTCACTGCATCACAATTATAAATTTAGTGCATCATAGACTTTTTATTCTTTTTATTTTAAGATCATTTTTATTTTAACCCAAACCTATATATAAAGTTTGCATCATTGGAGAGTTATATGTGCAACTGCCTCTTTTTTTGCAATTTAGTTGCAAATGTATTACGAACATGTTTCGTTCCCCCTATTAATAGGCTCATGCCAATATGCTTTTCATATAGTTGTACCACCCCTTCCACTTTGCTTTGCATATAACTGTACCATCACCTCTACACTCATCCATTTTCGTATCAAAACAAAGGCTTCAAACTCTTCTTTATCTCCTCCACGTTCTCTATCTCCACCGCTCCCGTCCAACATTTAGAAAAATGTATACGAGTGACAAGACGCACAGACTCACTAACATGCATATTATTCAAGGTAACAAGTAAAAAGTAGGATGGAACTGCTGCTTCAAGACTATCGACTGCATATGGTAGAAATCGATAGAAAGAGGAAACAACTCCAAATTGTTGAAGATAAATGTGAGACTTGTTTGCAGAATTTTAGAAGAAACAAAAAAAATGAGGAGTACAAGGAATATATAGACTATTTTAGGAAAGATTAGTACTTTGTATCTTCTTTGGCACGACCTCTATTATTGGAGTTAAAATGGATTAACATTTGTGGTATCTTCTTTGGAGTTAAAATGTGAGACTTGTTTGCAGAATTTTAGAAGAAACAAAAAAAATGAGGAGTACAAGGAATATATAGACTATTTTAAGAAAGATTAGTACTTTGTATCTTCTTTGGCACGACCTCTATTATTGGAGTTAAAATGGATTAACATTTGTGGTATCTTCTTTTGTACGACCCATATTTTAATCTATAATTTACAGCAATTGTCTATAGCTGATAAACTAAAAGTCAATTTTTTTTTACAATCTTAAAAGGAAAGACGGTTCATATATGAACCAATTAAAAAAGCCCAATGCATTCGCAAATCATCATTGAAACATCAGTTTATACGAGAAGAAACTTGCATGACGTTTGTGAGGGTATTATCACTTGCTTATAAATTCAATGGAATAGGACGGGGATATTCCAAATCTTATGTAAATCATTAATTTTCATACGAAATGACATCTTCAATCAATCCCATTAACCCAAATCTTTTTAGATAAATAGATGGATGATCTTTTCGTCTTCATTTCCTCAAATATAGATTACTTTGACATGTTGTACTAGCAAGTTGATATCTACAAGGTTTGACTGAATGCAAACACTTTCGCATCTAAAATAAATACATGAGGAGATGTTGTTAAACACAACAAACGGTTGTGAACATCATTTTGAGCTCATCAACTTCATGTATGAAGACAATGAGAGAGATTTGGATTTTTTGTGTAGCTACGTTCGACATATGCAGAAGTTTGAAAAGAGTGTATGTTCAAAACAATATGTCCAAAAAATGCTTAAAATATGGTAATTTGGATTTGTTGTCTTTAACTTACTATTAAAAAAACAACGCTTTCCAGAGCAGGGATACAATCACGGAGCTTCTCTAGCTCCAAAATCAATTTTCCCTCACATTAGCACGATCAAGCACCTCCTAACATATACTTAAGCCTAGTTTTAGCGGTCATATCCGCAACCACCTCCCTTTCAAACTGCACCAACATCATATTCTTCATAAAATTCAAATTAGCAGAGGCTACTAATTTATCACAACGAATAAGACGAGCCATTATCTTTGTGGGTGTGTTCTTTTTGTTTGGTGTGTGATTTGGATGAGATTCTATGTAAGTCGAACGTCGTAGAAAGGGCTCTTAAATACAAAATCAATCATGAAAGAAGAAGCTATATAGACGCGCACCTGTCAAATATACCATCGTAATAGGGTAGTAAACCAACTGGCTTAGCCCAGTTGGGCCACCTGGGCTCCTTCTAGAGCTTGGGGGAGGTTTTACCAAGGGTTTAAGTCTCGCAAGAGACAAACAATCTAATTTTTCCTCCTAGTGTGAAGCCGTAAGTTCTAGGGGTTTCCCTTCGCGAGTCTCTCCTAGTGGTTTGGGTCCCGGGGCTGCCCATTTGAATGGTTTAACTCGGGGGTCGGATTTCAAGTATGGTGCCGTTCTTAAAAAATATAAAAAATAAATAAAAATTGTAATAAGGTAGTAATAAACGTCAGCTCCCCAGATCCAAGAACCAATGCACAAGTCATATCAAAATGACCTGGAAAAAAAAACACTTATGCAAAAATGGACAAAAAAAAAAGAAAAAAAAAATGTATATTACCCTATACATATTACTAGCACACATGGGCCTATACAATGGACTCCATAAAACCTATACACATAGGTTATGCACAATGAAAAAATGCTTTAAAAAAATATTAGCATTAAAACAAGCCGTTTAGCGGAAAAAAATAAGATTAAATTCCAAAAATTGTCCTTGTGGTTTGGCTAAATTGTATGTTTAGTTCTCATCATTTTGAAAGTGAAACGAACGTCCCTATGAGGCATTTTAGGTTGAATAATCAGTCCTTGGTCAAAGTGAAATGACCTTAAATACCTTTCTATTAAGTTTTCCTTTGAATTCATGTATTTAAATAAGACTAAAACAACATTATCTTCATTCTAACGTAGAAATGTGGGAATTTAGGGTGTGTTTGGATTGAGAGTTTTGGGAATGGGGTATGGGAATAGGATTGATTGAGAGTGTTTGGTTAGTTGATATAAATTTAAAAAGTTGGAATGACACCCCAAAATAAGGGTTTTCTCATACCCACCTTACATCGTGGGTTTAGAATTTGATTCCGAATCAATCACTTTTTATAATTAAACCCAAACCCACCGAATAAACCAAAAAATAATATTGAATTTGATATCTAAGCTCATACATATTCCTATTTAATCTTATGATCAGACCAATGCCTAAACCCATTCTTAATAATAAACCAAATGACACTGTATTAGCATCACCCACCTAATACCAAATTCCATTATTTATCAACACAAATATTTATCATCATCTTCAACAATTACAAAGATTCAATAAAATTCATCACTCTAACCATTTAAAATAACACACAATCCGTTCACTACACAAATTCATACAAGAAAATAAAATAAACACACAGCCATTACCTCCATCATCACTCCACAACCACCACCACATCTGGGTTTCATTTATTTATTTTTTAAGACTTCAATATTGGGTATCTTGGGGTTTCATCTTTCTACATCTCTAAATATATGGGTGCGTGTTCTATTTTATTTTGACATCTTATAAAGATCTAGACATGATATTTCTTATGTTTGTAATCCTTATCAGCTGAAACGCACCTCGCCGAAAACCGCTGCACAAAAACCTAACCATCTCGCCCGAAAAACGCACCACCCCCATTCACGGTTTGTTAATAGGTTTCAAAATTTTTTTACTTTCAATTTATTTCGATTTTAAAGGCTTTGTTATGTTTATCGTGGCGGGTTCCATCTTGATTTGATGGTAACGGGTGATGGAGGGTAGATATGGTAGTGGCGAGGATGGCTATGGCGGTGATGGTCGCTATACCAGACAATTTTATTATTAATGATTTGAAAGATGGAAAATTAATAATGATTTTGAGATTTTGAGTTTTTAATTAGATGTTAAGCATTTTTTTCTTTTACTAAAAGTGTAGTTGGAGTATGATTTAGGGGTTTTAAAGTATATGTTTGATGATCTAATGCTTTTATTGTTCATATTTTGTGTTTAGTGATCTACAAAGAATAGAGTTTAGTTTAGGGTTAGGTTGGTGATGATAATGAATCTAGGCTTGTTGATGAATAGGTTTTCTTTTTGGGTTTGTTGTTGTGGTGAAGATGATGTATTTATAAATTATGTTTTTTGGATTAATAGATGTGAAATTGTTTTTGGATTATTTGAGGTATCTTGTAGTTGTAGATATGCTGGTACATATTATTACCCTATTGTTGATGATGTTTTTTATAAGAAAAATATAAACTAATAGTAAAATAAAAACATAAGGTAATTTAGTCATTTTAGTTCAGCCAGGGACGAAATTTGCACTTCAAAGTTTTCTCACAGGGACGTTTACTACACTTTCGAAAGGATGAGGATTGAACATGCAATTTGGCCAAACAAAGGGATAATTTTTGCAAATTGCTCAAAAATAATAAAGCTTTCAAAATACATTTTCGATACACAACGAATACAAACATAAGAACCAAACCCCCCTTAAATACAACAATAATACTCGTAATGGAAATCAAAGGGCGAAATTAAATCGGCCAATCCAAAAACCCATCATTGCTAGCAATTCAATCAACCGTCGTTGCCTGAAATCCTGAGAATCAATGAACATAATGACTGACGAATAAAGACTTATGACAAAAATAATTGGTACTTTATTTTTACAAGACCCAATGGGCTTGCTATATGCATTTATACACATGTCCTATAAAACTATGTAAAATACAAATGTTAGTGCTAAAAGATAAATTTTAAAAATATGTAAAAAGACTTATGCTAAAAAAAACACAAAAAAAACTATAATGAAATGTTAAACTACATAAATCTAAATAGCTTAATATATAAACATATACACATTACAAAAAAATACCTTTAAAATACGCATATCAAAGCAAAAATTTTATCACACAAAAACAAACAAATTCCAACAAATATCGATAAAATTATTAAGCCACAACGCATTTAAAGCCTCTGTTCATTGGTTCAAACACAATAAGAGTGTGTTTGGTATATTGGAATGGCAATGAGGTAAAACTTTTATTGTGAATATCATTGTCCGTTTGACACATATGATTATTTTAATTGATTATGATAGCAAGATATTAGTTATGAGTAAGTCAGAACCCGTGCTACGCACAAGCTTGCTCTCATAGTGTTTTGCATGAATTTTTTTATGGTTTTTCAAATCTATATTTTTTTATTAGTTTATAATCTATTAGTTATTGTAGTAGTTTTTTATTTTCTAACTTTTGTTTTAAATTGATGTTGGTCATTTAATTGGAATAGGCTTTTAATATTCCTTTCTCTAGGCTATATATTCTTAGCATAATATGGAAACTTATATTATCAAAAAATAATACACATATGTCTTCTCCTCTTGTTTTGTTAGGCCGGTTAGCAGTTGAAGCTAAGTCGAGCTATGTTAAAGATATGATGCTTGTACATTATGGTCGAGAAGTTAAAGCTACATTTGCTGATCAAGAATATTTAAGGGAAAAAGTGTCTAAAATTCTTGATCGTGTGAATCATAGTGCCCGAATTATAAAGGAGCTGAAGGTTGTTGGTACATATGATTCTGCAATTCAAAGCGTTTCTGATCTTAGGAATATGCAAGAGGAGGATTTGGAAGAAGCTGATAGGTTGATATTTGTAGTAACACAAAAGCATGTTGGTCTTCGTGCACTATTATCTTTTATCGAGAAGTTGAGGCAATGAAGTTTTGATATTTATTTTCAGTTTTTAAGTTTTTTGTATATATTTGGTTAATAATTAAGATGTTTTGGTATGATAATTTTTTTGTAGTGTTTTTTAGGAATCTTTTATCCTAATTGGAAAACTTTGAAGGTTAGATATGTAATATTGTCAATCTTTTTTGCAACTTGTAGTTATCTTTTATCATAAGTTGAAGGGTTGAATGTGTTATTACAAAATTCATATCTAAAACCGATTTGATATTTCTGCATGGGAAAATAAACCAACTGTGGAAATTAATAGTTGAGTTAAGTTTTGTAATTATGAGGCTTGTTCAGTTCCAATTCAGTTTCATCTATTATAAGGCATTATTACTACTTGTTTTAGATTTAATAATCTTTCTTTACATTTTTTACCCAAAAAACCCTTTGTGACCTAATCAAGCAATCAATGGCTCATGTTGATGAAACTCCGCTCATCACTACACTAAAAAATGCTTATGGGTCACAGGAGTTGCACAAAGCCTTCAAATTTCTATTTAGTCAAGAACATGTAGAAGATGAAGCGTTCATAATGTTGTTTGGGGAGCGATGCAATGAGCTGCAAATCAAGATTCAAAAGAGGACTGCGAGAATGGTAGAGGTGTGGTCTCTCAACCATGATGAAGAAGAAGCTGGTGGTGACACTTATGAGTGCTTGCGTGAGGTTCAGATCAGGGAGCGTAGGAGGTTGGAGGCACTTACCGCCATCTTGGTTGAGGTTTGTGATGGCTTGTCTGAAAAGGAGCATCACATCTCCATTATGAAGTTGTATGATTAGGACTTGGTGGGCAATACTTGTGTAGGTTTTTTTTGGGTTTTTGATCATCTTAGTTGTATGTTATGTTGTTTTGATGGGTATCTCATGAATGGTTGTTGATGTTGACCTAAATAGTCTTGGTCTTTATGTAAATAACTTTTATCAATCGAATGGTAGTAAAAATATTACATCTACTTTTCTTGTTGTGTTATTATTATTATTTTTTTCCATTATTTTTTTTTAATTTGTTTTATTTATTATTTTAAATGGAGAGGGTATATACATAGTGTGTTTTGGAACCTTGACTTTTTATCAGTCACACACATGAACAGAACACACACTTAAATTGGATCGGTTATAATTGACCAACCAAATGAATCTAGGATTTTGATCGTTTTATGGTTTGGCTGAAATAAAAAATGATGAAGCAAATAAATTATAATCAAATCTATTTAAGCTTGGGATTCTTTAAACTTTTTAGGGTTTGGTTGAAATCAAAAATGAAGATCCTATATTAAATCCCTAAATGAAGATCCTATTTATTCTCAGGTTTGTATTTTAATGAAACACGATAATATTGATTTGTTGTATTTTGTATTATTTTGATGAATTTAGTCATTTTTGTTTTGGATTTGTTTAAAAATTGTTACTTTATGTATCAAATTTATGTTGCCATTGTATTAAGAGATTAAGTAAGAAAACTGGCGGATGTATGAGCGAATAATCAGGGAAAAGGAGATATTAAGGGGTCTTTGGATTAGCTTATTTTGTGTAGTTACCGGCTTACTGAGATTTAGGAAAGCCGATAAGCTCACTGTTTTTATGTCCAAAATCAGCTCTTAAGCTTATTATGCTATAATTAGGTTATGTTACTTATTAGCTTATGATTTCTTATATAAGCCCACTATTCAAATGACAAAATTTTGAGGTGTTTATTAAGTGTTTGGTAGATAATCTCAAGTGCTTAATGGCTTATTCTATCCTGGAAAAGCTACTAAGCAATTTAAAGGTGTTGGTTTATGCTTACGACAAAAAGATTGCATCATTTTTGGGATAGAAATATGTTACTGATGCGTGGTTCGGGGTCGAAAGACTTCCTTTCCAAAGAGCAAGTTTTATAACCCACTAGGCAGTGCACCTAATCGTTGCAGTGTAGTATGGGTAAGCCCAGGGGATTGATCGTTCTCTAGGAGAATAGAAATCCTAGTAGAGATGTATGATGAAAAGGTAAGGTGAGGGTGATTCTTTTTAGTCTCTTTATTTATTTTATGAAAGCAATTAAAATCTCGGGGTTTGAAGAGTGGGGGTTTGGTAATTTACCAACTAAACTACTAAACAAATTAAATTAAACTAATTAAACTAAATAAAAGTAAAAGCTATGGATTGTAGGAGTGTGTTCTTATGATAGTTAAAAGCGTGTTCACTTAGTTTTTTTTACTCCCTAGTTATCTTTTATTGGTCGGTTAAATTGTCACATCCTTGCCTAATTGATGCGTTGTATTCCATGTTCTAGTCATAGGGTGGTGCCTAATTCCTCAATTCTATGAATTGTAACTGCTAGGATCGAAAATCTTAAGATTTATGTGGTTTTGGGAGGTCGAGGTTGGTGGAAGAAGATGAAGAGATTCATCTTCTTATAGAGAGAAAGTAGAGAGAGGGAGGAGAAACAAGATAAGTTTTATTAAGGATGAAACAATAATGAAAACCTAATGATTAATCTCACCCCTCATGGAGAGTCATGAGGGTTGTTTATAGGCTCAACTAACAATTACTTTGCCACTTAAACGATACTAGTCCCTATGGGCAAAGTATACTACGCATCTAGTCCAATTCACGTAAGTGACGTTATCTTTATAAAAAAGCGAGGCTAACAATCTCCCTCCAAGATATCGTCACACGTGAATGGTTACAATGAGACCTATAAATACAAAACAAAGTAAATTACAGAAGTAACGAACAATGTTGACTTTGTTGAAGCGCAGAGTCTCTGTAGTCTAGATACTAAGGCAAACTTGAAGTTCTCTCTTCCGACGATCTCGGCATTTGATCTTTGGCGCTGACGACACAAATCCTTGTAGCTCTGAACTTCAACTGTAACGGTCTAGTTAGGTTATTACTCCCTTCTAACTAGTGAGCCTTTTTCTTTCTTTTGCTCCCTCCTGAATCGACAACTCTCTTCCAACACGCAACGAAGAAAGTAGACTCTTGATTGTAGCACAATGGTTGTCGTTCTGGGAACATCATAACAACATAACTCACTTAGTATTGCATCCAAGTTGGTAAAAAGCCCCGATGTACACACATTACTTCTCCTTCTTTAGTCTTAAGCACAATTCCCTTCATAATCCAATCACGGAAGATGAAATACCAACTTCTCCCTCCTGATGGTTGCGAGCTATCGGAATCATCATAATGTTGTGTACATGCCGTATACCTTTTCTTGATGCAATGTTAAAGCCTTAGCTTGATCAAAATTCCGTGAGAATATGTTGAAAAAATACTCTCAATACGTCTCTCAAACCAACCTTAAATCGAACCTCCTTTGAATTCACCGGGTAATAGTAATGACCACATGTGGAGAAAACCCGATACGACTAACTTCAAAAGGAAGTAAACATCCCAACTTTGTGACTTACTGCTTGTTCTAAATTTTTGAACAATCCACAATGCCGTGTGACACTGAGTACTACAACGTAACTCCTTAAAGTGATGGTTATACACTGTGAGCACTACAACGTAACTCCTTACATCAGTTATAACCAGATTGTCAATTCATAATCACTTAAAGTGACAGTTATGCCCCAACAAGTTATCTTGAGAGTTGCAATCAACCAACAACGTCTCAATGATAAAGAAGATCACCCGTGAAATATCACTTCAATTTCGCGTAAGCAATACCGTACAAAAACCCCATGATCATTTTTCTTCAAATTTTAGCTCAAGCCGTGAATTGTGTATCCCCCGTGAAATTTTTAATACCAATACCACTTTTTACAAAAAAAATGCATCCAAATATTTCGTCTAACATATTCGGATAACAATTTTTATATTTCAGTCGATTATATTGATTCACCCCATCACTCAAATGCAATCAGTTAAATAGTCCATGTATTTTAGACATGAAATCCAATCCCAGTCAGCCCATAACCGAATCTAACTCACGAAGCCCAAATCCAATGTGTGAAGCCCACGATCCATACTCAGACGTTGTTATAACCGGTATAAGATTACTAAGACAAGTATGCATTTGTTCTTAAACCTAACCCTACTAACTCACACACATGAGACGCTCCTCAAACATAACTCCCACCACATATGTGTAAAAGAAATACGCTCCTTTTTCTTACAAACAGCTCTCACCCATCACATCTCATTTTATCTCAGATCCAAATCACAATCTCAACCATACCGTTACTTGGTTTATCTATGACAGTTTTAGTCCGAATCAAGAAAGTTCAAGTGCTTCAAGATCCTTTGAAGGGGGTATCGGGTAAGGTTAATATGTTTTGTTTTGAGTTCAAACCGATTGAAAGAAAAATGATAACAATTTTTTTATTGTTTTATCTTTGTTGAAATCGGATAATAACACGAAACGGATATGTTTCTTTATGGATCAATGATGATTGATGTTCAATTATAACAATCTTTACAAGATTGCAAAAAATATTGAATTGAATCTGAGATTGTTTAATTTGCTTTTTCGATTGAGTGTTGAGTTATGGTAGATTGAAATAGAAGATAGAGGATAGGGTAGGTTTGGGATATGTAGTTGGAGTTGGATCTGTTTTGTATCTGATGTGACTGCTTTTTGTTACTCGTTTTCTTTACAGTAAAAATCATGGACCAATGATGTATGAACTGAGGTCGATGAGTAATTGGCATATGGTATTTTTGTTGGTCGTGGTATTTGTTCAGTTTAGTCTACGCATAAGGTTTTTTTCAATACTTGCTCGTAAAAAAATTTTCTTACGCGTAACATTTCGTAGTAACCTTAAGCGTAAACTGGTCTTACTCGTAACCCTTCTTCAAAACCTTAAGCGTAGGCTGAGTTATGCGTAATTTCTTACGCGTAAGAAAGTTCCTTATGCGTAACTTTCTCTTAGGCGTAAGAAATTTTCTTACTCGTAAGCTCTTACGCGTATTCCATACTCGTAAGCTCTTACGCGTATTCCATACGCGTAAGAATGTCCATAGGCGTAGAAAACTAGGGTTTTGACCCTTTGACCATTTTCCAGCTAATTTTTCGACCATTTTTTCCGTTCAGCTTCAAGGATAAACCCAGAAAAAGCATAAACTGCTTCTTTTTTACCATAGTTTGACCATAAGAATGAATGACCACATGACCACTTTATCACATATTGGTAACAAAAACGTCACTAAATATGAAACAAAAATTGTTTGACAAATATGATACAAGATAGAAATTGTAGACTTTGATACCACAAGACTTTTGTTTTTGACCAAATAAATGGATGCTCAACATGTTAAAAACTGTTTTCCAACAAAAATAGGAAAAAAAATTTCCGAGCATAAAAAAGTACAAAAACAGTTTAACACAAGATTCAAAAACCACTATAAATCAATAAAGATGAAAAACCTAGCTCCGATGCCAATTGTTAGGATCGAAAATCTTAAGATTTATGTGGTTTTGAGAGGTCGAGGTTGGTGGAAGAAGATGAAGAGATTCATCTTCTTAGAGAGAGAAAGTAGAGAGAGGGAGGAGAAACAAGATAAGTTTTATTAAGGATGAAACAATAATGAAAATCTAATGATTAACCTCACCCCTCATGGAGAGTCATGAGGGGTATTTATAGGCTCAACTAACAATTACTTTGCCACTTAAACGATACTAGTCCCTATGGGCAAAGTATACTACGCATCTAGTTCAATTCACGTAAGTGACGTTATCTTTATAAAAAAGCGAGGCTAACAGTAACTCTCCTCTAGAACACCCGGGATTTCCAAGTACCGAGGTATCTCCCCCGAATATCCTATTATCCTTAAGCTACAAATCACGAAATAAACAAAACGAGAGCCTATAGTGCACTCCAAGGCTTTATGCTATTTAGGACGTTCAAGCTCGCAACAATGAAAGAAGAATCCAGTTTTCCTTAATCTAGCGTCTACCAATTAGAACAAGAGACAACCTAACAATAATCAATAACTAGGTTTCATTAGATCTAAGCAAACACTAATTAATTTAGTTACGCATGATAGATAAGCAAGAACACAAACAAACAATTAAACATGGTGATAAATTGTATAAACAAACTTATCTTGAAGTGTCAAAGAGGGTTTGGAACCTTAAAATATTGTCCAAGTCAAACCTAAAATGAACTAGGGTTTGCTCTCCAAAATAACACACATAATGCAGAAAATTCGATGTCTATATATAGAATTTACAACTGCGACGACGTCGCCTTTTGATGGTGACGCCGTCTGATCATCATCATTATGGTTTCGCCTTTGCCAATTCACTGGGATGGCGTCCGGTAGAAAGTAGTGACGTTGTCTGGGTTGCACGGGGCATCGTCTTGGGAAAATCTTGGTCGTCTGGTGTAGAATGAAAGAGTGACGGCCTGATGAAATTAGGCGTGACACAGTCAATTTTTAAGACCAAAATAAGTTCTGAGTCGTCTCTTGAGAATATTTGGAGCACCATGTAAGCGACGGCGTCGTCCTTGACGTTGGGACACCGTCCGGCTTCTGAATTTGCCTTGTTTTCTTGACGTTGTCGTTTTCTTCATGTTTTCGCTCCTTTTCGTCCAAATATGATTCATTCCAGTATTTTGCTTCAAAAATACCTAAAATGTGAAAATGAACGATTTTAAGCAGTAACAAATATAAAATGTAACGATTTAGGGCTTAAGAGACACCCTAAAAATGTATTTTTTAAATCCTTATCAGTTACTAAGCAAAATCCCTTAGATTGAGGATTTTTGAAAACACAAAAGCAAATTAGCATTAGGTTACCCAAACACCCTCATATAATCAATTACTATATGTGAAACTTAATAAATAGGAAAAAGATGACCATCCCAAAATAGCCCATTTTGTATATCACATAGGGCATTTGATGGTCATTTTTAAACTACTTTGATGAAGGAAATATGCATGATTGAGTTTCTTATATTTCTGTTATTATCTTGCCATTTTACTGCTTTTTCTACCATGACTCATATATAACCATAAGCATAGGGATTACAATAGATTTATTCTAGGGCATTTAAGCCATACATAAACCACTAACATCCATGAGGAAAAGTCCTAAACATACAACTAAACCATACTTTTTCCCCCTTCCATTTTGAACCATCTTTTGCATCTTTTGGATTTTTGACAACAAATGGCTTGATACCAATTAAATCAAAACTTTCCTTATTTGGTAGCCCTAAAACCTTAATCCTATCAGCAAACGCAAGCTTATCAATATGTTCTGAGGTTAGACTCTTGCTAGCTTCAACCTTGTTTGAGCTTGAACCTATTTTTGGTTGACAAAACTGCATTTCATCATAGCCAGAATCAGAGATTGAATGTTCAACCATTGGAAAATAGTCAGCCCACGGCATTGGATATGATGCATCAGAACTTTCACTACTGGAAATGGTTATGATTTCTGCACACAAAAAAAAAAGAAAAAAAAAAGAAAAGAAAAATGAATGGTGTGTTACATATATCAAAAAGGACATGAAAAAGACAATGTTGAATACCTGGTTTCTTGTTGGAACTCATTTTTGCAATTGTAGTTTTTGTTACAGATGTGTGAATATGTGAAGGGTTGTTTGGTGTTTATACCTTTGTATAGTAGATATGTGAAGGGTTGTTTGATGTTTCAATTATACAGAAAGCAGTTAATGTGCAGGGATGAGGAGAGAAAATAGTGTTTGCTAGCAAAGTTTCTCATATTTACTTTAGTCTAAAGTGTAGTTATGTAACAACCCGCATTTTCAGGTTACTTTTTATTTTTTTTGAAAAGTTACTATTCACTTTTACTATTCATCCGTAAAATTTTTATTTTAGTTTACTATCATAACAAGATAATTGAAACTCGACAAGTCGTTCTGACGACGTACGTTGAATCCATACAGAACCGGTTTCACAAAACCGTGTCTGAGAATTACTTTAGGGTTTAAACATCATTCAGGCATCCCGATATGTCTATAAAACACTATAAACATTAGAAATATGTATTTCTACCATTTTACGATAATTCCACAAGTTTTGAAATTTTACGTTTTCCAGTTCTGCGTTTTTCGCAAAATACGCGTTTTTTACCCGCGTTTCTAGCTTTAAACAGCGTTTAAGCAATCCGATGAAACTTACCACTAATTTTATATTTTATTATGAAATATAATTATGGGTTTAATCATTTCTACAATTTTTATATTTTTACGATACCCGGTTTTAAGTTTTATGATTTTACGATTTACTATTAGCGGTTATCGGGACTAAACGACCTCCGTAAAACAAGATAACACCAAAAATAAGTACCTAGTCACCCTAACCATCATATGAACGTGTATATAGGTGATTCACCATGCCATGTGCCTAAGTGATAAGCCTTGGACTTTAGGATACATGCATATGTAAGTAAATTTCTAAGCTAAGCTTCTAAAAATATCCTAAACTTACACCTTCTCATTTACACCTTCCTAACCTCCTCAAGACCATATATAAACCCCTCCCCTCCCTCTTGGTCGTTCATACCATCACTACACACAAAACACACTTCATTTTGCTAGTTACTTCAAGTTTTATTCAAGAAACACAAGCTCCATATCAATTCCAAAGCTCTTGTTAAGCTTTGATTGATCCAAAGTCCTTGTTCTTCCATCATTTGGTGATCTTCCATCCACAAGAAGTGTTCTATTAGAGACTTCAATTGCCTTCTCAAGTAGTCACAAGTTGGTGTCAAGAGCTTGAAGAAGTTGGAAGCTAGAGATCCTAGTTCAATCAAAGCCCTAATCCTTGTTCTTAACTTCCTTTCTTTAGAAAGCCAAAAGTTGTAAGAAACCTTAACACACTCTTGTGCTTAACATCATGTTTAATATTCTTAATCTATGTTATATATGCTCTTATACTTGATCATGATGTACAAAAATATTTAAAACAAGTTATGAGAACTATATGATAACTTAAAATGGGTAAACAAGAAAACTAGTGACACATGTTGTGAAATACGACCAAAATAGTATAACCATGATATTAGAAACTTACCTACTATTAAAAAGGATTTTACAAGAAAAACATAGCAATTTGAATCACCCAAAACGAGTACACGAGTCAAAAGATACGGCCAAAAGAAGTTAGGAAAACCAAAACGCGGAAACTGCCAAATTGAAACTGTTAGGGGTCTGCCCGTTTTTTTTCAAGGCCTTCTGGTCTGTTTAATCAAAAAGTTAAAATAGAAAAGTTGTCCGAAACGACGTTTTCCTTTCGTAGCTAAGAAGCTCGGGCTCTGAAAACACTTAAAACAGGCCATTTTCTTTCAAAAACTGAAACTGCCATATATAACTATACTTTTGTCACAACTAAAGGCAAACCAAGAGGCCTAATAGCCTTAAGCCGAGACCACAGCCATGGCTAAGGCCAAGGCTGAGTCTCAAGACCATGGTAGCCTAGACCAAATCCACGGCAAGGCCATGGCTAAAGCCTCAAGGCTTCCTAAACCGAGACCGTAAACCAAAGGCCTTAGCCTTGACAAACCTAAACGTATACAATATAATTTGGATCTACTCCCTCGATAAACCATGAAACTATACTTATAATAACCAACTTTACAATTTATAAACTTGTAAACTTTTCTTTAAACACTTGTGACATAAATTATGACGATACTTGTGATAACCATTATGATTTCCTAATCATAACCAAACAAACTTGTAATTTGTCTTTACAAACCATATGACACTTAAGATATATAAACAAAACATATGTCTTATCTACTAAGTGCTACAATACTAGGGAGCTTCATGTGAGGGGTTTCATTTGGGTAAAACGTATCGAAAAGTTGCTGGATTTACGATTTAAAGTGTCCTAGCTCCTCGTACGTTCACTACATGACCTCTGGACTGTGATGGCCCAAACGGTAGTATGATAACTATAAACTAATTATGCTTTCACAACCTAAACCGGTTCTATAAACAACATACCCAAACAACCATGTAGTACATCATGATCAATATAAGGAGTTATATATAGACACGTTTATGCTTTCGCATCATTATTCCATAAACTAAGACACGAAACCATATTATAGGTTTCTTGTAGAAGTTCTCACGATATATCCATCGTTCTCACTATACATTTGACATTATCAAACTCACGGTGAGTTCATAGCCCCACTTTCTATTGTTTAATTATTTTACAAACCCTTGGGGGAAATACATGCTATATTTTAAACCGAACACATTGCTTTGAAACTGTATGCTTATCTGATTGTTTTATTAGCAATAAGTTACCGCATTTGCCAAACATAAGTCCCTAAATCATGAACCATTAATCACTAGAGAGAGTGAGCACGAATATTGTGAATAGATCCATTGGGATTGACGAATCCCGTTTGTGTTGGCCCCATTAAAGGCAAACAAACGCACCATATTTGAGTAACATTAGGTAAAAACGGAAAATTTACCTATTAGGGTTGGTACCAACAATTTCACCAATTAATATTGGAACACGTTAACGCCTTGGTTGCATGAGCTTAGTGAAATACTAAAGCGGGCTCAAGTATCACATACTGAGGCACCAGATCAAACAAAGCGGGCTCAAGTATCACATACTTGAGGCAATCAGATCAAACAAAGCGGCTCAAGTATCATATACTTGAGGCAGTCCTACCAAGCATCAAATGGGATTATTGATGATCTTTTGATCACATCTTTTTATGGGAAATTGTTTGCAGTTCATTTTGAATGGCCATTTAGATATGGTTGATGTCAGCGTAATTCTTGGTATTAGAACCGTGTCTCCTATATTTGAACCGGTGATGATTTCTGCTTGAATAACCAATATTCTTAGATGCTTGATAATAAGGTGGGTTCCATTGCACAAACCTTGTTTTGGGTTAACATTTCTTATGAGCACAACTCGTAGATCTTTTTTGAGCTTTAGGACGTGAGATGGCATTTATTGAATGTCTATATACTGTGACATAGTGTTGGAATATTTTGGTGTGTAGATAGCAGACTGTTATTTATGCTATTCCATAGAAGTGTTAATAAACTGAAACATATATTGGTAAGTAAATGCAAAACATTGGTGAGTTGGTGATGACTGTTGAGATACATAATTTAATAATGCTAAAACTTGAAAAGGTTTGGTGCCTCTAGTGTAATTAATAACATCATTTACAACCTGATTGATATGGTCTCAAATTGGTAGTAGTGAAGACCATGTTTAACTTTTAAAAAGCAATTTAATATGCTGTTTAGTCAAGTATTTTAAACCAATGAATAATTGTGGTGATGAATGCACCAGCCCACATATTTTGGTTCACAGTGAATTGTTGATGCGGTTTAAGATAAGAATGTTTCGCACCTGACACATGTGAGTGAAATGGAAAAGAAGATAGAAACTTTAGAAATGATTACTACCATATTGAAAGTTGTTATTCAGAATAAGATAATGCAGCTTCATGCCTTCTATAATTTTTAAATAAACATTTTGTTGCCTCATTAGGAATCTGCAAATGTGAGCCTAAACTCCATTCTTTAGAAGCTTTTGAGTTCAGTTACCTAATGAATTTGTGGAACAATGTTAGGTCTGTTTACGCGTTTATTTGAAGTAGAGCCCCTGTATTTTGTGTAAGATTTGGTAGTGTGTTCTCTGGGACTGCTGTCATATAGTCATTGAATACATTTACGTTGAATTTGGATTTGAAAGTGATTAGATTAGTGTTTGTTTAGTGGTTGTTTATTGAAGTACATAAATGGTAGACCACATATTTGCACATAGTGAAGAATAGGTTGGGATCAAAGGTTAAAGTTAACCATTCACAATTAGTTTTCAACATTTTATTTAGACTGTTACATTTCAAGATCAATATTAATCTACGCTTGCTCATCACATTCACTACCATAACTATCATCCATCTCTTCATAATCTGACTCATTGGTAGGATATATAGTCTGCAACGGTGTAGGTTCAATTTCTTCACTTGGGTCTGTTAATGCCAGTTCCAAACTCATAGCTTTCCTTCTGTTGTACCTAGCTTTGAAATACCTTTATCTCAACTTTTTGATGCTTTTGGGAAGCTGGTAATCAGGGTTTTCTTCTACCCACCTCTTTTGTTCTTTCAGCGTTCTAATTATTTCTTCCGTTCTCCCTTTAGCTTTTGCACCTCCACTCAGCCTATAATGCAAACTCATTTTGTAAGTAGCATGGCATTCAACAATCTTACAATTCATCAAACAAATCCATTCATAATTTAGTTTACTAAGACAAGTATCGAACGTCAATATTGACAAACAAATAATGTTGTGAACTTCATAGTGGAAAGATTCCAGCCTAAAGTCCACCACATTATTCGTTTGTTAATATTGAAAAATGATGTTCAACATAGTTGGGACTTCCGATGTCTCTCTCAAATCCCTTTTGCTAAACAGGCTTTGTGCAAAGATATGCACCATACCTATTGCTAGACTGTTGAAATAACAAAAGGAATCACTGAGGAAGATCAGAATGCGCAACTATGTTGAACATTGTTTGTCAAAATTAACAAAAAAATAACGTGATAGACTTTAGGCTGGACTCCTTCGACTATAAAGTTTACAACATTCTTTGTTTCTCAATATTGACATCCGTGTTCCATGTTTGTCACATAAAATACCTAACCTAGAAATGGTTAATTAATGCTTGTAAACTCATAAGCTTACGACAGGGCTAACGCTGAATACCCACACCTCGACAACGCCTTTTGAAAATACTTAAGCCAACATTAAACTCTTTTGCACCTCGCGCTATCGGGATGTGAATTGTGCGATAACATCCCTACTAAATTCCATAAGTTTGAATATGGACAGTGAATATGTGTTGGTGAACAAAGAACTGGATTGATGGGTGTAGAGGCTAGAACATGACTTTTAAAGGCTTTTTCAAGCCTTTGTGCTTGATAACATCAAATAGTCCTGAATATTAAGTGTCAATTTCCCCCGATAATGCTCGTTATTTATATCATTTATATGGATTTACGCTTGTTTTCCACTTTCAGGTAAATTACGAGCATTGGAGCTAAAGAGACGCGGAAATGGAAACATATCTAAAGATTTATCACAGTATGCTATTTTGAAGAAGTTACGGCGTAACTCATCTCTCACATTACGCCGTAACTATTGCATGACTCAAGACGCCAACTTATCGAAGGTTATGACGTAACTCCTCCCGAGGTTACGACGTAACTACATTAGGTCAAAAGAGGTTCCACGCCGTGATACATATGTCAGAATCACGCATCACTTACGACGTAACCGAGTTTATTGAAGACTATGGCGAACCATTCATTGGGTTACGCCGTAACCAGCAGATCTAGTGCTTTTACGATAAAATAGAAGGTTACGCGAAGTCCTATATGGGTTACGCCAGTAACTCGATCCGCCTATAAATACCCCACAAATTCCAAAGATTTCTTATCATCCCAATCTACACACAACACTGAGAACGTGGGAAAAAGCTCAAGGTGTCTAGAGGAGCATACGGAGTCGTTTCCAAGGGAGAAGTCACCCATTACGATAAGCATTAGCGTTTTATATTTCTTTTGCTTTCAATTCATGTATTTCGTACCTTTGAATATTGAATTGATTTGCATGATTAATATGACCGGCTAAGCACCTTTTGGCGCTAGCCTAGTTATGATTCCTTAATTATTTTGTTTACTTTTACCTTTACTTCCGTACAATTATTTCTAAGTGTATGCATGCATAGTTCATTGGTAGTCACCCTTGGTTCGGTAGTTTTGAATGGCGGTGAGGCCAATTGCCTAGGAGATATGACCAACCGACCCTAGGTGAGCGATCGAGACGGAAGGGTAAGATATGACCAACCCGACCCTTTCTACTTGTGCGATTTGACCAACCGATCACCCATCGCTTGGATGAACTTAAGAATTGGGGCGTGTGTCTAAGTTCTAACGGCAGAGCACTCACTATTATGAATCTAGCATATAGCGGTACTTAATGACTTGGCTTAGGGACCAGAACAACAGGGACTTATGACGGTGCTTTGATTTCTCCCGTGGTGGCATCTTTCTTTGATAGGTTAGGGCGAATTGACCAAATGTTGTCCTCTCAAATTTGACCCCACCAAGTAATTGGAAGTAAGTAGACGTAGACATAACTAGCTAGGATGATTAAACTAGGTTAGCACCACTTCTCTCTATTGATTTCTCTTTACCATTTATCTGCTTTCATTTACTTTATTCTGCATTAGTAATTTAATTAATTAAATCCCTTTCAAAACAATTATTATTCTGTGACACTAGACTTAGTAATAATCCAACACACATAGCTCTTGGTACGACCTCGGCTTTACCGTTTACTACACTACACACAACCGGGTACACTGCCCGTTAGTGCACTAAGGTAGACCATAGGTATTATGAGACACTATAAATATTAAGACCCAGTCAAGAAAACTCGCATCAAGTTTTGGGCGCGTTCTTGAGGAGTTATATTAGGATTGATATTAAGTCTTTAATTTCATTTTAAACTTTTCTCACGATCATATTTCAAGTTTTCGGTACCATGGAAGTTGTTAACATCGATGACCTCACTTTTGAGGAATACTTGGCATTGACAAGAGCGAGAACAAGGGCCGGGTCTCGTAAGACCGCGATTGGAGCGGATGTCCGTTCAAATCAAATACCAATTTATGAGGGAGTTCGTGCTACCCTTTTTCGAGAAACAGGGACGAAGATGCATATGAGCACGTTGAAAATGTCTCATGATGCTGTTATGCTTAGAGTATTCCCTATAACTCTTGCTGGAGCTGCCAGGAGATGGATCGAAAGATTGCCCGCGGGAGCAATTAATACTTAGGCGCTACTAAAGAAACACTTTATTCAAAGATATTGCCCGCCGTCAAAGATTTCTAACCAGCTTTTAGAGATCCATAATTTCAAACAAGAAGACGACGAAACACTGTACCAAGCTTGGGACAGATACAACGATCTTCTTTTCAAGTGTCCTACTAATTATTTGAACAACCAGCAAAAGGTCAACATCTTCTACAAAGGAATTAACATAACTACAAGGCAGATGCTGGACTATCAAGGACCTATCTCGAACATGACTCCTACTCTTGCAATTGAAGCCATTCAAAAAATGGCGGATCACTCTCAAAAATGGCACGACGGAGGGAGTAAAAGAAACCAAGGCGGAAGTCTTGATGAAATTGCAGCAATAACCAACAAGCTTGAAAATCTCGGTAAAGATATGTCAAAATCGAGAACTGCTCATGCCATCCAAGTCGGCCGCGAAACCGTGGTGGGGACATTTGACTAAAATTGTCCTAAATTTGACAAGGAATATACGATCGAGGAAGCTAAATATGGAGAGGATTGGCCTTTCTACGGGGATAATCGTAATGGGTTTCGTGGATGACCCCCACCGTATTATGAGCGTAATGAGAGAAGAGCTAACTTGGAGGAAATTATTAACAAGTACCTTGTGGATACTACTAAGAGGCAAAAAGAGCAAGAGGAATGGCTTAGAAATTTCCAAGATAATACAAACAAGAGCCTCTCTTCCCATGACATATCACTTAAAAACTTGGGAACTTTAATTGGAAAGCCTGGCGACGAGGTAAAAAGAAGAAACGCAGAACAAAAGAGCAGATCCACTATATGTAAGGTTGTATTCTCTGATAACAACAAGTACTCTGATGAGTCTGATACTGATGGCGAGAGTGAGTTAAGCCGTAATCACACCTCATAGTTACGGCGTAACCCGAATTCAAGCAAAAACATGGACACCAAGGATGACAACCCCAAAAGGAGAAGTCATTGGTGTAAGGCTATTGCAATCGACGATGGAGAATGCTACAGCTTGTGGGCCTCGTGTGATCCTCGGAAAACTGCGATGGTGGTGTTGATAAAGAAAGGATAAAAGATGACAGATACAAGTGGACTACACTAAATGACGAAGAAAGGTTAGCCAAGTTCTCGATCAACGAAGTGGAAGGACCACCCATTAACCATTACTGCAAACCCTTACTCATTATGGAAGATGAGATTACTCATGCTTGGCCAACGTTCAATCCTTTTCGTGATTATTGCAACGGAGGAGGTAATGAGAATAACGAAGTTTGGATATGCCCACACGAATCTGGGAGGCACGACGTTGATTTTGAAATCTATCATTCGATGATTGGTATTCGATAAGATTCGGGGACGCGATAATTAATTCAACTTTGTTCGTAAACTGAACTCAAATATGAGAAACATAGTCTTGAGAAATAACCATTAAGCCCTCAATGATATTCCTTCTGAAGATGATAATGACGAAGGAGTTCAAAATCATTGGTGTGAACAAATTAAAACCGAGGACGGAAAAGCTTGGGCTTCTCGCAATCCTTTTGAGTATGAATGTGATGGAGGAAGCAACATTGAGAGAGTCGGAAAGACAATTCCTTTGGACCTCAACTAATGATTACGAAAGAACGAATTGCCTTGGCCAGATGATCTCGGATTCAACGATTGGGTCAGAATCAAATACGGAAAAATTGACGCGTTAACTAAAAAAATCTGGAATGGATGTATGAATAAGGATCATCCTAATGACAAAGTTCCTTATGAAAAACCAAAAGATGATGACACCAAGGGCTCGTCTAAAGTGGAAAATGAAGAATGCAAGCAAATACTCAATCAACTTGAAGATACCGATTCCGACGATGATTTCAAATATCTAGAGTTACAAGGCGAAGATGGTTTCATTGACCCAGATGATGAAGTACACGAGAAAAGAAGATGCAAGCTTCTTGGCATCCCATTTAAGAGGCCATTACCTATTATAGCCGCTAATGTCGGGTGGGTTAGGCGCAATTTAATGAAAGACATGGAAGAAGTCGGGGAAGTCCAAAGGCCCCCATAGAAGCCCCGCGGCTCTGAGTCTAACTTAAAGACTCGTAAATAAAGAAAAGTACTCTTTCGGGAGACAACCCGAATTATCCCTTTCTTTTATTTTTTCCTTTTATGTGGGTTTTGTGTTTTCTAACTATTTTGCGGAAACGAGGAACTTATTGCCACCTTGTAGTTCTTGATTCGAGCAGAGTTACTGGCGAACTCATCTTGGTGATTACGCCAGTAACCAAACTTTTAGCGAGTAATTCTTAACGATTACCAATTACGGCGTAATACCATCTCGGTGGTTACACGTAACTACTCGCTGCGACTCATTCCAGGTTTTGCCGATTCTGGCGTAACTCCTCAAAGGAGTTACTGACGTAACTTTCTCCGCTTAATTCTTTCATTTTAAAATACAAGAACCTTGTATTAGGTTTTAAATAAACTTTGTGGGTGTGTTCCTGTAAACCCTCACGAGACTCCACTTGTCCACTTGGGACACCAAGTGGTTTAAAAACTTGTTGCATTTGCTAAATGCAACCGTGATTCTCGTAAAGTGAGTTAGGTTTGTTTTCGTTTTCATTTTTTCTTTTTATTATTATGCTTGTCGGTATTGTGATTTCGAGGATTGAATTTTGTTCATGGCGCTATATGAAGGCACGTTTCTTTTTAGTGGGCCTTCTTCTTTATGGAGCAAATTCGTGGAAGTTCTCGCCTAATTCTACTTTTCTCTTCACCTTTATTTTAATGCCTAGTACAAAGCGACTTTGTATAATTCAAGTGGGGGACGGAGTAGAATTATCTCTTGAACTTTATTTTGCCCTCATTTTTCTAGTTTATTTTGAAAAATTATGCCATTTTTAAAATTTTGACATGTTTTTCCTTACCTAACTAGATTAGAACTTAGTCGAGCTCATACAACCTTTAATATTATACGGTGAGATTAGCCTTATCCGTTTCCAATATTTTACCCCAAATCCACCAAATTATGAGTGTGCCGGTAGCTTGTAAACTTTAAAACTTGGCCTTTGCATCATTTCGAGACCATAGACGAGGTATGTTGAGTTAGCTCGATGTATTTGGACTTTTCGGTTTTAGAAGGCGATATTATAGGATTATTACCCAAACAGCCTACCTTTGTGAGTCTATCGATTAGTCACCTCGACTTTTCACCCCATGTGAAACCCTTTTTGTTGCACTCATCTTTAGTGCAAGATACCCCTAGATACACCCTTCTGAGTCATTCCTTTCATTTTGTTCCCCAATATATTGTTTCGATACACCTTAGCCTACCCTGTAGTCTTTATTTGTGATTGGGAAGTCATCATTTACCTAAGTTCAAGGTTCGAGTGGAAAGGTTCGAAATCACGCTTTCATCGACAACATTTCAAGATCATTGAAGACCCCGTATTCCCATTGTTCATCTCAAGTGGGGGATATTATGTTAGTATTGATTGTTATGTTGAAAAAAAAAGAAAAAAAAAAGTGATTCGAAAAAAAAAATTGTTATGATTATGTTATTGTAAAGTGCGTTGTTATAAGCACTTTAGTATGAGCTTTATGGATTTAGTATCGAGGAGGCCACCTCGGTCACATTCGAAGATTGGAGTTGGTAGTTATGCCAACAGTTGGAGAAAAGGTAGTGTGCCCATCACGACGTCCTCTAATGACACATCTACCTTGAATTTCATGATCCGGTTTCTTGACTTCTAAGCTTGAACTTTGGGCAAACGGTAAGTGGTGATAACTTGGTTATAGATTTAGACTACCTGCTTGTTTTTTATTTTACACCAATTATATATCCCATGTCTTATCCTACCCTTTTAGTCATGAAGCGTGTCTAGGTGATGCATCGAGCAATCTTTGGTGTCTTGGCCATGGATTTGGTCATGTATCATTGATTTTGCCCACTTCACGTGACATGTTAGTAATGACGAGTCACCCTTAACCTTTGTCGTGTCTACCCATATTGCCTTCGAGAATTGTTTAGCCCTTAACTCTAGTGGTGGAGATTTGTGTAACCGCCAAGCTTATGATAGAATACATGCTATGACTCATGCGATTGAGTGATCACCCAAATTGACACTTAGAATAGTTGAGAGATTTGAGTGTTTGTTCCCTTTCGTGAGGTGTTCGGCTTTGTTTTATTCTAGCATAAGGATTTGTAAACTCATATTTTCCGGTTATGGGAGATATCTTTTAGGAATCTATCTTATAAGGTCTACTTGAGGGCAAGTAAAGTTCAAGTGGGGATATTTGATAACATCAAATAGTCCCGAATATTAAGTGTCAATTTCCCAGATAATGCTCGTTATTTATATCATTTATATGGATTTACGCTTGTTTTCTATTGTTTTCCACTTTCGTGTAAATTACGAGCATTGGAGCTAAAGAGACGCGGAAATGGAAACATATCTAAACATTTATCACAATATGCTATTTTGAAGAAGTTACGGTGTAACACATCTCTCACATTACGCCGTAACTATTGCGTGACTCAGTATGCCAAGTTATCGGAAGGTTACGGCGTAACTCCTCCCAGAGGTTATGACGTAACTACATTAGGTCAAAAGAGATTCCACGCCGCTAATACTTATGCAGAATCTTCGTGCATCACTTACAACGTAACGAGTTTATTGAAGACTACGGCGAACCATTCATTGGGTTACGCCGTAACCAAAGCAGATCTAGTGCTTTTACGATAAAATAGAAGGTTACGGCGTAACTCCTATAGGGTTACGCCAGAACTCGATCCGCCTATAAATACCTCACTAATTCCAGATTTCTTATCATCCCATTCCACACACAACACTGAGAACGTGGGAAAAAGCTCAAGGCGTCTAGAGGAGCATACAGAGTCGCTTTCAAGGGATAAGTCACTCCATTACAATAAGCATTAGCGTTTTATATTTCTTTTACTTTCAATTCATGTATTTCGTACCTTTGAATATTGAATTGATTTGCATGATTAATATGAGCTGCTAAGCACTTTTGGTGCTAGCCTAGTTATGATTCCTTAATTGTTTTGTTTACGTTTACCTTTACTTCCGTATAATTATTTCTAAGTGTATGCATGCATAGTTCATTGGTAGTCACCTTGGTTCGGTAGTTTTGAATGGCGGTGAGGCCAATTGCCTAGGAGATATGACCAACCACCCTAGGTGAGCGGATCGAGACGGGAAGGGTAAGATATGACCAACCTGACCCTAGGTGAGCGGATCGAGATGGGAAGGGTAAGATATGACCAACCGACGACCCTTTCTACTTGTGCGATTTGACCAACGATCACCTATCGTTTGGATAAACTTAAGAATTGGGGGTGTAGTGTCTAAGTTCCTAACGGTCGGGCACTCACTATTATGAATCTAGCATGTAGCGGTACTTAATGACTTGGCTTAGGGACCAGGAACAACAGACTTATGATGGTGCACACGATTTCTCTGTGGTGGCATCTTTGCTGATAGGTTAGGGTGAATTGACCAAATGTTGTCCTCTCGAATTTGACCCCACCTGATGTAATTGGAAGTAAGTAGACGTAGACATAACTAGCTAGGATGATTAAACTAGGTTAGCACGACTTCTCTCTATTGATTTCTCTTTACCATTTATCTGCTTTCATTTACTTTATTATGCATTAGTAGTTTAATTAATTAAATCCCTTTCGAAACAATTATTATTCTGTGACACTAGATTTAGTAATAATCCAACACACATTGCTCTTGGGACGACCTCGGCTTTACCGTCTACTACACTACACACGACCGGGTACACTGCCCGTTAATGCACTAAGGTAGACCATAGGTATTGCGAGACACTATATATATTAAGACCTGGTCAGTAAAACCTGCATCAGTGTTTCCCTGTAATTATTAATTGTTTTGTAACTCACCCATTAAAGCCCATTTAGTAAAATATATTCACCCGTAAACTCTCCCATTAAAAGCCATTTAGTAAAATATATTCACCCATAATATCCCAGCAGTTACTAATAGGTTTTGTAACTTTTTGTCACCCACAAAATCAATTTATTAGATATTTTGAATGAGTTTTGTACTTGACATTGCCATTGGTATTGCATGTGATTCTTAATATTATGATTCAATGGCTTAATAACCTAGATAGTTAGATGAAGATTTAGAGGCCTGAATTAGAATTGACTTAATATTGATAAACTTAGGATGCCAGAATATTTTAAAACTTGACATCATATGCAAAGTCAATTTTGTTTTTGATGTAAAAAAACTTTGGCAAACAACAATTGTGGTAACATGGATAGTTAATTGTAGATTTACTGGTGTGAGTCAGAATTGATTTAGTATATTGATAAACTTAGCATGTTTGAGAATATTTTTAAACTTAACATCATATGCATTCAGATTTTTTTAAAACTTGACATCGTATGCAAAGTCACATTTGTTTTTGATGTATAAAATCTTTGGCAAACAACAATTGTGATGGTTACAACTTTCATTTGACTTCAACTCAACATTACATCTTTTGTTCTACCTTATTATTATAATCACTGTTTAAAAACATACTTTCATTTACATGGCTATTAGTTATTTGTCTTGTTTGCAGCATGGATAGTCACTTGCACTATATATACTTGGTTTAGTTATCACTTAAGAACCACTATTGGACATTAAAGACTTTTTTCAGGTGTGTAACATCTCTTTAAATTGAGTCTGAATACTTTTATGTCTATCTTGGATATCTCAAATTGTCTGTCATGGTTTATAAGGACAAAAGTGTTTTTTTTTTTTTTTTTTTTTTTTTTTTTTTGATAACCAAAAGTGTAAACATCAAACATTGCATGGGGCTAAAAATATCCGGACCATATGCGGGAAAACTGAACATAAATAAACTTGTTCTCAAATGGCTAAACACAAACTAAAGCATCCCATTTAACATTTGGGATTTGTGGCTATGGTGAATCTATTTTCCTAGTCACTTATTCTCGAAACACGGGCCTGCTCATATCATTTAGCTTCTTCAGCGGTGGACGGCTTTTCTAAATTGGCCTCATCCTCTTGTTCAGAGTCAGTCTCAATGTACCTGAGTTAATGAGACATATAAATAACGCTTGTTAATATTTGGATCTATAATAAATCAACTGGAATCAATATACTGGCGCACTGACCTTGATCGCTTCTTATTTCAGGAACAATTCCATCATCACCTTGCAGTTTGCTCACCATCTATGATTTCAACATCCGAATCTTGATACTCAAATATGTAAATAGGACGTAAGATAATGTGTTAGACGTAAGTTGTTTTTGATACTGGAATGTAAAGTGTAGATGTTGTAGGTTACCGGGTTTTATTTTTCCCTCCATTGGTTTCGACGTAGTAGATATACTTGGATCAAAAGTTAGCCTTTTCTTGCATGTACTTTTCAAAAGAGGGTTTGTGGGGTCGATACTTGTTTCTAGGTTGCTTGAGCCCTCTTGGTTACGTGAACCCTCTAGGTTCCTTGAACCTACACTTTCTCTGGCTGTCGCTTCTGTGCCAAGCTTCCAACATGTGAAGCTCTCAAAAGTACCATGCTCATAGTATGAGTTGGACTTGAGCTCAAAGATGTGTGAAGTGCCAATAAGAGCCGATATTAGGCCGAGCAGGATTGGGATTCCATTTGCCCCTTGTAATAAGATGTTAGGAAGATACCAATTACGAATTTGAAATCAAAATTGTAACCATACCTCTAAGTCATCTTCCAATAGGGATTATGGAGAGCAATTCAACAACTCTCTTACAATATCATCAAAAAGCACAATTACAACATGTGTTGTTTCGTCAGCAACATCAACCTCAAGCCTGAACCTGATAAGGACATGGTGTGTATAATATGTAAATGACATTATTCTACTGTATAAAATTTAAGGGGTGCATAAAACAAAAAATATTGTTACCTTAAAACTGGGTACTCAACTGCCTTTTCGGATGAATCACACTAAAAGGTTCCATTTTGTCGGGTGGTCCCCTTTTTACACTTATTGTCACCACAAGATGGAAAGTTCCACCCCTTCTTGGTCCTAATATTGTTGATTTTTTCTTTACAATTATACACAATGGCCTGCAAGGATAGTCACTTAGTAAATAGGAGGCCATGTACGTACATGAAAGCATTAGTAGAGAATTTAGAAAGTATCTTACATTGTTCTTACAATTACGACCCCAAATAAGTAAGTTCTCAAAGGTCCTATCCTTGGGCTCCGAGAAATCAACGAGGACAATCGTCTTGCTTAAATCTGCAGCACTGCTATCCATACACATGTTTAACATTAGAGCACGATAAGTATAATAAGATTAATAAAAACAGTTCACAACGTGTTACCTCATTTCAATTTTAAGCTCTTTCAATGCTGCTATCAAAAATCAAGGTGGATGAACCGCTTTAGAGATAAAGGTTGTCTGCAAGGTATTAACATACATTACCCAATCTGGTAACAAACTAAACTGTTTATAAACTCTACATTCCATAGATACTTACTGTTATAAATCCATATATCCTTGCTATTATAATGCTTGAAATTAAGAGAAGTCATAACAACTGGACATAGGCTGATATTTTTTTGTCTTTTTCTCTATTAACACATCACCCAGTCCTCCCCATAGAGTCACTCTTATTGACTACCCTCTGTTCTACAAAATAACACAAAAAAGTAGGATGTTTCTCATGTTTGAAATAGATGCTGCCAAATGGTAATTAATGTTTCAGGTATATGCACCCAAATAACCTCTTATTAGCAAGATAGAAATCCAACGTCCTCGAGCCTGATTTCTGCTGGATTGTTCTCCGACATTAAGTGGCGTACCTACTGACATCGCGGTCATGCAATTACTTATTAGAATTATGAGATTGCAAAATTGACATAGAATAGTGTATATATAAAACATTGCAAACCAAGTATCAGTTGTTTGTAACCTCAATTTTTAGAAATTCTTACCAATCAAATACTTGTTGTTTGTAGGTTCAATGTCCTCAATCTCTTCCAGCTCAAATAGATAGCGGTCAAAACCATCAAACTTCACTGAAGCTTTTCGGGTCGTTGTGGACCCGTCAAATTCAAGCATGAATGCATCCTCTCTTTTGATGCGCTACTCTTCCTTATTTGGCTTCACACCAAAGTTTTTGATGGAGTACACAATCCCTTCTTTTAGCTTCACAAAGTTGTGAGCTATGCTACTTCTTGTCGTACAGTGCCTAGCATTACCCCGCAAAGCATTAAATTAGAATTATAGGTGAAACTATTATATTTGTGATGATAAATGTAATCCTATGATACCTTTGCATCATATACAATGAAGTCGACACTCAAATAGCGCCCAGTAGTAGCATTCACATCCCAAACACTACAAATCATCACAACAATGGTGCCAGTGACACCCACATCTAGTTGGTCCAGGTACAGAGCATTGTTTGGCTGGGCAACCTCCATTGCCAGGGTAACTGTATGCTTGCTTGACATGTTATGTTTAGCTTTAGCTATGATGGAATATAAACGATTTTGGTATGGTTTATGGAAAATAAATGAAAGCCTATCTCTTTTATAGTGATCAAACAATGATCCATCGCATTTTTTTAATTGCTTCATGAATATAACCACATAAACACCTAGCATGCTTGCAATTACTCAGGTCCATAAAAACGACATAAACCCTTTGCATGCTCGCTAATTACTCAAGTGCAACTCTCTGCATACTCGCAATTACTCATGTCGAAGTATCAATCACTGAATTACACGATTTTAATGTCGTGAATACTACACAATGAATGATGTGACTGAATCTTATACTATAATAGATAGATATTCCATTGTTTAAAAATGTTCCGTGAGTCCCACTCTTTTTTTATCTTTAAATAATCAAAGAACTAATGCAAATTGTTTATTTGTTTGATCATTCACTTTGTTAGGTCACTAGTTTTACAACACAAGCTTAATAGAAAGAGATAAAGGCGATTGAACAATAAACCAAACACACACACACGATATGCTTATGACCGGTTATGCGTAGATATGAGTGAAAGGAATAAATTAAACAACCAACCCTCAGTGAGGGTTATACAAAATATTTATAGGAGGAAGCTAGAGCAACACTCCTGGTTCCCATCCTTTCTCCATAGGCTCGGGCCTAAGCTCATGGGCCTTCTACATAAGCTTAAGGCTAATAACAAACATAAAGGCCATAATTAAGCTAACAATTACATATGAATTACTAACACTTGATTTAGGTTTAGGAGTGATTCCAACAATCTCCCCTAAGTGTTAGTGATGAAAGCAGTGAAAGCGTTGATGTAATGGTAGCTTTGACGTTCGACATTCTTCTTTCTTGTGAGAAGAAATGCCTTAGTCGAACAATCTCCCTAGTGTAGAGATAGTTTTCTTTGAGCAGTTATGCTTTGGCGTCATCTTTAACTTTGTTCTTTGATCATTGTTCTTTGTGATGAAAGTGATAGTATGTTGTTATGCGCATCAAGTGCGCCTCAGTGCCTTCATTGCTACGGTGTCTCCACGTCATTCTTCAACATGCTCACGCTCTTTGACGTTGGAATTCGATCTTGATGAAGTTCCTTAAGTCTTTAACTTTGTAGATTCTTTGATTTGACGAAGAATCATTACATTGTTGTGTTGCTTTTGGATAGAACTTCCATTAGTGATGATGTTGGCGTGAGCATGAGAAGAATCTGCACGATCATCCCGCTCGAGCTTCCATAAGAAGAAAACATTTAAAGCGGTTAGTAATAAGCGGATTCGGCACTTACAGGTTTGAACTTGAGAGTGTTAACGACATAGTGTGAAAACACAACTCTAATTCTCACAAAGGCCGTTCTGAGCTGGAGTCCCACAAGTGAGATAACGAGATGTGCCGTACACCTACAGTTCAGACGAGTCAGCGAGGTACACCAAGCATCACCTCACGATTGTAGACCGTTTGAGACACACTAAAAGCGTAATCCACGGGAGTTACAAAGTGACTGCTTTGTCGGTGTTTGATGTTGACCTTGGCATGAGTTTCCATTCAATCATTGAGGATCACGGTTGTGAACCTCTCATAAATATTCTCGGCAGTTGCTAAGATATGTGAAGGACTCGATAACGTACCAGCGATGTTCTTATTGTTGAACATCAGTGATGATATGTGAAGTGTACCTAAGAGATCTTTTGATGAATCTCGTGGCTCTAGACTCAATAGTGCGTTTTGGTTTTCTGGCGGAGACTAGGGAGAGGTCTCCTTCTTCAATACCGGCGATCTCTAAGAAAGCCAATAGTTTACGTAGGGTTCCTGTGAGAATGAAACAAGCTTCATGAGAGAAACTTGAGTGGCTAAGAAGGTTTAGTGCATGCGTCCTTTGGGTCCATGACGACTTTTAATCTTCAATACCGGCATCACTAAGTGACAACGGTAGCATATGAATTGAACCCGTGTATGCGCCCTAAGTTGAATAATTTGGAGGCCATTTCTTTTCACCCTTTTCTTTGCATTTCTTTTAATTCTTCACTCCTTCATTCACCGATTCTCATTTCTCCTTTTTATAATCATACCTAAGGACTTCTAAGTACTAACTATTTGTGATGTCCTTGGGTAGATCCCTCCACTCTGGCGGATCATAGGGCGGTTATTCCTAACCTTAATCTCCTTATAACTCCATTGCCATAAAACCATTTTCATGAAAATCTCTCAAAGTGTTTGTGAATGAAAACATGTTTGAACACTTCAAGAGTTTTAGATTTTGAAATACTCCCCCACATGTGCTTAAGAGTTTTTCTGAAATCGCATGGTGAGAAAGGAGCGTGCACTTTATGAATTGATCAACTCAAGATAGACAATCCCCATGAGACACGGTTACATTGCATAGTTAAAGAGTTACATTGTCGACTTTTAGGTGACAACTAGCTCTAATAACTACCTTGAAGGTGTAGACAAGCCTCGAAAGGTTGTCATAGTCGTCCGAGTTCATGTCTACCAAGAGTTTCTCGAATGGTACTTTCTACTTGGACAAGTCCTGCGAGACACGTTTACATTACTAGCGAACTAGCTTGAAATTATTACCCGTCCGGACAAGTCTTTTCGAGTTACTAACGAGTTTAGTACCGTCAATTCGTTGGTTAAGTCTATTACACAAGGATTCATTTGTATTTACACAACATATTTCTTATCACATAATTTTCTCCCCACAAAAATGGCATATAAAATGTTATTTTTGAAAAGTTGAGAATAAATATGACCATTTCGAGTGTTGGGGAAGATGACCACTATGAACAATTTGTGAACAAAGTTTTAATTCAAATACTCCCCTCAACAAGTGATATAAATGGTTGAGGTTTTGAAAATCATAAGGGAAGTACTTGTTCTTTTGAGCAAAACCTTGAAAAATGAAAGGTTTGATAGGTTTTACTCAAAAGTAAGAAGCTTTCGCTCCTTTTATAAGGATTGTGGCAAGCGTACCACGGGGTCCTTTCTTGACAAGAACGGGTTGTACCTTTGGTTTGTGTGCACAAGCCATTGACATAAAATAATCACACATCTAAAATGTAATGAAATAGAAGCGCTCAAGGGTACCGAAGTCCGATGATGTTGCGGGAGTGCGAGCAGGCGTTGATAGCGGTGATGTTAATCTGGGTCGACCACCAACAAAGCTTTACAATGTTACGGCGATCCCTTCTATACAACCTTTCATCAATCATTTTGATGATCCTCCTCACATCCCTTCGATCACGAGAATTCCATCGCTAGGAGACCCGATCTTTTGGCGTATATCCTTGACCTATAAGACACTCCGTCCCAACCATCTTCAAAGTGTGATCCCCGAACTTGTGAAGATCACTACACGCCATTAAGCAATTTCGTTGAAGTTCACTGCGATAAACGACGCCGAATGGTTTCTTGATGAGTATATATTGTGAGTGGTTGATGTCGGAAGATCAGTCGAGGTGGAGTGAAGTTGACACGGGTGCGATATGATTCAATGCTGAAATGGAGATCTTCTACGTTCTTTGATGACTATCGTCGATGAAGATGAGCGGTGACTTGATGAATTCACGTTGTACTTGATTGAAAATTGCCTCATGCGACCACAGTACTTTGGCAAGGTACATGTCTTGATATGTCGTTGATAGACAAATTCTCAAAGTCGACCGAGAATGCATAATCCGTTCATCTTGCCTTTTGACCACAATCTTCTTGAGAAAAGTGTAGTCCCATTTGGTCGAAAGATCAACATGTTTGATGGCAGCGATACTTTTAGAACCGAACACCGCATGTTGAGATTTACGAGTAGTAGATTCTTGACGTTCGACCAATGATGAATCCGTACATTGCATCTCGGTCGTATGCTTCCACTTTGTTGGAGAACAAATGATTAGCTCTTTCCTCGATAGCTATGCATTTTGAGTATATGGCTTCGGGAATGGAAGTGTCAAAGATGTAGCGTATTTCCTTGAGTCATCGCCACCGTGTGAAGAAATTCAAGTCTTTGTTGAAGAAATATCTGAATGGAATCCTAGGTTCATCTGGTTGGCCAAGTGTTGGTAGAGGTTTAGACCGATCGGTGTAATATGGAGGGTTATCCCGTTTGGTGAAGTCGATGTTTATACGGGTTGAGCCAATCCATGTTGTTAGACATAGCTCGAGCAATGTTCTCAAGGTGATATTCGACCTCGATGGCACTTTCCGAGTTATCTTTTAACAGTTGAAAAGCTTCATTCTTAATTCGCCTCGACTCAGTTTCATCATCTTCTTTACTCGGAATTTTTGTTGCGATATCTTAGCATGCTTCAATATATTACCGTCTACGGATCTTGACCTTGACGGGGTAGGGAGTTGAGTTAACAAGTGTAGAGAACCATTCAAATTCCTCCGCTTTTATCGTCATCTAGCCATGATCTGACGTCAACCGTGGGTGCCTTCTTCTTCTTTTGTTTAGACCTAGATGAGGATTACGGTTTACGAACTTGTTTGGGAGAGGTGGGTTGTTGTAGGGTTTCACGGACTTCCTCATCGTCACCACCCGTATACTCAAAATGATCACGGTTTCCGAGTCTCGGGTGGTAACTCGAAAGAATCTGAGGTTTTCGGTAGAAGAGCGAAGAGACCTTTGTTGTGGTGGAGAGGTCCTTGGGGTGGAGGTGGCATTGATGAAGATTCACCGGACTTCTTGAGCGTTTAGGTGCGTAGTCTTTGTCCTTATCATCGTCGTCTCTTGGTCGCTTTGGTTGAGTTCTTGATTCTTTGCATGAAGACTTGAATTGATAGTCTAATAGAGTCTCGAAGAACTTAGCTTCATCCAGTGAAGGTTCCACTCTTTTGACATTTGCATCACTAATTTAGAAATCAATTCATCTTGAGTAATCGATTCTTTGGCCATGATATGTTTGACCAATGTAACGATGTTTGGGTAAGTTTGGAATATAATTCCTTTGTTACTTTAGGAATGGTGTCGAGAAGGAATTTGTGAGTGTCTACTCTTGCCATCTTCTCCAATTCCTTTTGAAATCTCCACCGATAAACTTACGGATTTGTTCCCTTTACATCAACAATTCTTTTATCCGTCTTGAAGAAGGTTGATTCGTCGACAAGTTGATTCGACTTTTGTTGGTAACATCCTTCTTCCGTACTTGCTTGTGACCTTAACAATCCTTGTTTTAGCTCGAGATAACCAAGAGTCTGCTGGTTTCTTCACCGATTTGGATGATGATTTGGTTGATCTTTTGACGGTGGTGGTGAAGAGTGAGAGGATGAATCGATGATGATGAGACATGAGGAGCCTCGAGTCCTTTGGAGGTGCGATATCCTCCTTGGAGCAATTGGACCGCTGAGAAGATAATCATCATAATTCCTTCGCTATCTTGTCGGTTAGCTTTTACTTCGCGTCGAGCACGGGCTTCTTCATCGATCTTTTCTTTCTCGGACTTATCCTTTCACGGTTCCTCAATGTTATAATCAATAGATTCCTCCACAAGCTTCTTGCATTGCACAAGAGTGGTGGCACCGGTTCCTTTATCGGTCGATTAACCGCATCGGGATCTCGGTGAAGAGTGGACACCACCACTCGACCCTCGAGGCCACGCATTTGATCTTGTTCAAATTCTTTAGCCTTTTGAAGGTGTCTAACGATTTTAAACTTCTTCCTGTAGGATTTATCCATTGCTCTTCATCACTTTCGAGCTTTCTTCATATGGCACAAGTCACAGAGTCTTCCCTTTTCCTAGGTCATTTGGAGGACTAGGAGGTTTTGCTCTTGAGGAGGTGGTTCGATTCAGATTCGAGTAGTGGACCTCCTCATCGATTGTGTATCTTGAGCTTTCGTCCGTGGCTTTCTTGGTGGTTCGGTGTAGGAATAGAGCGACTTCACGAGAGGAACTTTCTTCTTTGGAGTAGGTTTCCTCTTTGGGACTTTCCTTTGACTCTCTGCTTCTTGCACTTCCGGCACTTCCTCTTACGGTTCTCCGGTAGGTGTTCGAAGGCTTTTCATCGAGATGACCAACTTTGCCTTCTCTTCGCTACCCGATACCTTTTATGCGTTTCAAGCTTCTTGATTTCGTCGGTCGATGGGTGATCGGGTAACCACGACACCTGTTTCTTTGTTGTGATTCCTTGATTACGGCGGATAGGATAGGCTCGATCAACATGTCGTGATTATCGGGTCATTGAGCCTCTTGGGAATATCGGGATGAAGTCCAAGTGCTCTCGGATCAATAGTTTTGTGTGCTCGATATAGGAATCTTTGAGCCAAGCTTTTAAGAAACGTCATCATGTCATCCCATATCGAGCTTCATTTCGATGTCCTTCTTGTTGATTAATGACGGAAGATTTGCGGTTCCATGAGCTTGGGATGCTCATAGCCATTGTCGCGACCGAGACCGATTTGGTGAGGATGATGTGAGGGTTCTCCACGGTTGAGGAATGTTCTTAAGCTCCACATGAGAATGCTTAGAGATAATTCTGAAGCTTCATCATAGACAATATCAATTAGAAATTGTAGAACTGTCTCTTGATGGGTGTAGCATAGAAGTCGATTGGCACGATTTACGGAATGAGAAGAGCAACTCGTAAGTCTGCATGAGTGATGGTGACTTGTTTGTGATTGATAGTCACGATCATCTGCGCTTTGACCATTGATCCTTTGCATTGAATTCGAATTGTTGAATGTAGATCTCGGTCTTGTAGCGAGTGTGAGAGCATGTTACGGTAGGGATGATTCTTAAGAATATCCACATCAATGAGACAAGAAGATTACGAGCATGTGAGGGTTTCAAAGTCAACCCTAAGGTTGTTCTTTCCAATCTTTCTCGGATAGCCATTAGGAAGATGTCGACAATTGTGAGAACTTCGGTGCATCCACATTCATTTGAGCGACCATGTCGTGATGCGAAATAACATTAGCCAAAAGAACCAACATATCGAAAGACATAATGTTAGTCAACGGAAGGTTTTTATTGTCTAATTATTGAATGTACAATGTCAATGATTATTCTGAGTCCAAAGTCACTTGTTTGTTCAATAGTCCAATGTCGTCGTGATAAGTTTCGTGAGTTAGTTAACTTTAAGTTTTAAAGTTTATGTTATCACTTATTCAACACAACATATTAAGCGATTAAGTTTATTAGTGACATTATTGGATTCGTGACGTTATGATTCATTTATTTACAAGTTTGCACGCGTAACAATTCATAACGAAGGTTTGATCAAGGCTTATGCGTAGGAATAGTAGCTTATACGTAAGCGGAGAAGTATCACAGCGTGAGCGCAAGCTTATCGTGGGATCCTTACTTACGCGTAAGAGATATTACGCATGGGAAAAGAGGACCTTATGCATGGAGCTTACGGCGTGGCGTATAAAAACCTTCGCGTAAGGCTTACCTCGTAAGAGTAGACCTTATGCGTGGAGTCATCGTTCGCATATCCTTCACGGGATCGCGTGGCCCCATTGTAGAACCTTACGTGTAGCGATTCGCGTAAAATTTCTCTTACGCATAACTTTCTACCGTAAGGTGATCCTATCGTGAGTAACAAAGACCTTGATTACGAGTTTTAAGCGCAACAAGCACGAAATAAAATCATCATATCATCAATCTTAACACATATATTCATTTTAAAGCAGTTATGGCATGAAAACTTGTTAAGCAGTTTACCGTGAAAGTCATACGTGTAAGTCAAAACCCTAGAGTTTAAGAATTACGCATATGATTTCTAGCCATAGGAATTGCACCAAGCGTTTTACGGTAGGTCTTAGGTGTTGTGAGAGTCTAATAACCAAGTTTTAACATCCAAACGCAGTGAATCAAAAATACCCAAACCTAAGAACATTAAACCCTAAATTCCAATTGTTTAATCAATTAGTGTTTCCGGGTTGTTATAAGGCCTGGATATCATCAATTCAACATGATATTAACATCACACAGCAACCTTTTTGACCAAAAACAATCACATTTGAAAATACCCAAAAACCACGCATAAACCCTAATTTTGAAAATCAATCAATTCGTGTTTCTGGATGGATTTTGAGGATAAAACTAGTATCATTGATGTTAAAGACACATTTTGACACAATCTTTTTAACCACAACACACACAATGATTGTGTGTTCATACGCTATCGTAGAACACATAATCACACATATCTAGCGTTTTAGCCGTTGGATGCATAAAATTCAAAACCTTTGCTTGTAATAACGTTAAGATTATGAAAACACTTACACTTTGATGATCAAAAACACAGATTTCTTGAACGATTTCTATGCGTAGGATTAGTTTGGTTAAGTGTAATAAATGTGAAGTGAAATGTTAAGTGGGGTGTTTTTATTAAAATGACTTTAACCTTTTGGCAGTTTTGGTCCCTCCACCTTTCCATTTTCATTCAAAGCCTTTTAACTTCCATTTTGGTTACCAAACAAAAGATTTTAGGAACTAACTTTGATGACACTCCCCCGACTTAAGAAAATGATGAAAGATTATAAATTTTAGTCAAGGAGTGTTAATGAACCGAAAATTTTACCACCATTGATAAAAGAAACAACCGGTATAGAATAACATGCAAGTACGAATGTTTTGAAACAGTTTGGTATTAATTTTCTCCCCTCAATACTTGATCGGAAAAATCTTGAATTTTGAAAGATTATAGTGTTGACGGAAGAAATGTACATGCCATGTTGAAAGAAAATTAGATTAGAAGAATATTTTTGTTGTTTTATCGGGTTTTATATTTTTGCATTTTGTTTTGAAAATTATTTACAAAAGATATTTTGGTGTTTGACGGGTTTTAAGACTGTTTTGGAGGTCATCCAATTCCTCTTGAGTCAAACACCTCATACCAATCCGGTGGACCAACTCATTAAACCTAGCGGAGGCAAGGCTTTGGTGAGAAGATCTTCAATTGGTATTCGGTACCAGAAGTATAATTCAACTGCACTGCCCACGTGGTCCTTGATGAAATGATAACGAAGATCGATGTGCTTTGATTTCGAATGCTCAAGCGAGGTTGCACGAGATCGCAATGGCACTCCGATTGTCGCGATACATCGGGATTACATCAAATCGTAACCATAGTCTTTGAGTTGTGTTCTCATCCGGATGACTTTAGCACAACATGCCGACATGGCTACATATTACGCTCGGTTGATGATGACGATGTACAATCCTGCTTCTTTGATTGCCAAGACACCGGTTTATCACTAAAAATTGTAGTGCTCACGAAGTGCTTTTCGTGAATCTAAGCATCCTGCGTGGTCGGCGTCTCAAAAGCGATTAGTTCAAAACCGAATCGCCGGATACGGATCCCCAAGTTAATGGTTCCCTTGATGTATCGAAGGATTCTTTTAGCCTCGAGAGGTGGGTTTCGATTGGTCGCGATCGATAGCGGGAGCATAGATAAGCGGCAAATACAATATCGATCCGCTAGTTTGTTAGATACATGAGAGACCCAATAATACTTGGTATTTGGTAGGGTCAACTAATTTTCCATGTAAATCGGTCTAGCTTCTTGGTATGAGTCATTGGTGTGGCATAAGTGTCACGGTTTTCATTCAAATTTGTTTAAGAATTCAAGGGCATATTTGGGTGACTCAATAAAATACCACGGGGTGATTGATGAACTTGCAGTCCTAGAAAGAGCGTAAGTTCACCCATCATGGACATTTCAAAATTTTCTTCATTAGTTTTGTAAAAGCGATTGAAAACTTTTTATGTGTAGAGGCAAAATGATGTCATCCACGTAAATTTGAACAATTAAGATATGTGCCCGTGATATTGTATAAAAGAGTAGGTCGACCGAACCTTTGGTGAAATTATTAGCGATGAGGAAAGATGATAGCTTATCGTACCATGCCCGGGAGCTTGTTTGAGACCATCTGAGCTTTGTTCGGTTTGTAGACATGGTTCGAAACTCGGGATCAACGAATCCATACGGTTGGATGACATAAGCAGTTTCTTTAAGTTGTCCATTGAGAAGCGCGGTTTGACATCCATCGATAGACCGTCATATTCATATGAGCATGACGCGAGAAATATCCGAGCGACCTCAAGGCGAACAGCCGGAGCAAAGATTCTTCAAAGTCTATTCCTCTTCCCGACGATAACCCTTAGCAACTAGGCGTGACTTGTTTCAGATTCGTTCCTTGACATCAAGTTGTTTTTCTAAATCCATTTGAGACCAATGGCGTAGACCCTGTTGGTCTTTCAACCGATTCCATACTTCAAGGCGTTTGAATTGGTTGAGTTCTTCTTGCATGGATTCAATCCGGTTGTCTTTTGTCATTGCGTCTTTAATGTTTTAGGCTCAGTTGGCGAGCGGTGAGAGCATAAATGCGATGCTCACCATCTAAGTGAAGACGTTGTCTCGTAACGATTGGTTGGTTCGAGTTGCCAATAATATTTGCCGGAGGATGGTCTTTTGTCCATCGATGTGTAGAGGTTGATGTTGGTATACATTGTGCGGTTCGAGGATTCAAATGGTTTGTTGATGATTCCGCGACATCAAAAACAATGTCATTAGCAAACAGGTTAAAGAACGCATTTGGATCAAAATCTGCGGTGGGGTACTTCATTCGAATATCATCACCGTTTCATCATTGTTGGGCGGTTTGTTCAACTGTTGTGATGGAGTCAATGGTGGTGCTTCTTCAATGGTTGTTGTAGGTGGTGTATCGGTATAAGAGTAGTATCGGTTTGAGCGGTGAAACAGCGGATACACACGGAGCACGTTCATCAATATCGCCACCCAGCAGTGAGCAAATAACCTTTCCATTTGTTGACGAGTGTGGGGCTTTGTTCGGTGATGATGGGGTTGAGGAAGTTTAAGCGGTTGTGACCGGGTTCTAAGTGTTATACTCGAAAGCCATTTCAGTAAGTTCATCAAAATGAGCATGAATCGTTTCCATAACCTATTTTGTCTGACGATTCGGATCCGTAACCTTTAGAATTCTCACAATATCCAATGAAGACTCCAATGTCGACTTTGGCTTTGAGCTTTCAAAATCATCACGATCATTATTCGAATAGCAAAGGGATCGAAATACATGAAAGTGTTTGAGATTCGGTTTATGGTTGTGGAGAAGCTCAAGCGGTGTTTTGTTGTGGCGTTTAGTAATCATAGAACGGTTTGAGTATAGCATGCGATGATCTGACTTGACCCATAAGTGTCTGGAAGTTTAGCATTGATTAACATTGTTCTTGCGGCTTCCACTAACGTTCGATTCGTCTTTCAACAACTCCGTTTTGTTACGGTGTCACGTAAAACGGATGTCGATCTTGAATTCCACTTTCTCATAAAATTCACGAAGGGTTTGGTTAACAAATTCGGTTCCTTTGTGCATTACGATTTGGCGGACGGTGTTCGAAGTCGAACTTGAATTTTCATGAGAAAGGTGATGATCATTTGTGGAGCTTGGTCTTTGCTTGAAGAAAGTAGACCCAAGTCCATCGTGAATAGTCATCAACAATTACTAAGATGTAGCATTTGCCATTTATCGTTTGCACGCAGCCGGGCCACACAAATCCATGTGAAGAAGATGAAGCACATGCTTAGAGTCGTGTTCCACCTTTGAAGGAAAATGAGCACGAGTGCTTTTCCCTTGTTCACGGTGAGCAAAGGTGATCTTTTGAATACCGGAATCGTGGGAGACCTTCAACTAGTTTGTGTCGAGCAAGGTTGGTGATGGTTTGAAAGTTTAGATGTGAAACGACGTTGCCATAGCGAGGATTTTGTTGATGTTGCCTTTGAAAGTAGCGGATGGGAGATGAAGCAACCATGTCTTGCATAGAGATAGTGTAAAGACTAGAATTACGCGAGCGGACATAAGGTCATTTCCTTGTAGATCACGAATGAAACAAGTTTTCTCCGGAAAGCAACCTCCAAATCTCCATCACAAAGCCGACCTCACGAAAATAGATTGTGGCCGAGGCCTTCCACATAGTAAACCACGCTAATTTCGATGTTCCCATTGATATAGTCTCCGTAGCCCATGATAGGCTGCGAAGTGCTCATTCCGAATCGGCGGTGCCAATGAACTTTGCAATAAATTTTGATAACGGTTTAAGGTTGCTGTCATGTGTCGGAACATCCGCTATCAACAATCGAGAGAATGATCTGTATCACACGCATAACACAGGCGACACGGATGGAATAGAAGTAGATGTGGAACCCGAAATGTTAGAGGGTTCGGGCGATGATAGTAGACATACACACATCAATAACTTTAGGTATCCATTTAAATCCGGTGTGTTATATATCCATTTCGCCATCTATAACTACTATTTTCTTTAGTCTTAGTAAATGCACTAGGTGGTACTACATTCTTAGGAGGTGAAAATGGAGCTACAGGGACAACAATGCTTGTAGAATCTAAAGAAGGCGGTCTACCAAGCCTGAGACTTAGAATGATTAGTGAGCCTAGAGGTATTCCGATTCTTAGGATTAGTAAGCGAGAGATTATAGCTTTAGCAACACATTTGTCATGACAATCGAATTCATACTTTTCGACAAATAACACAAGGTGCATCGATTGAATATCAAAAGTGCTTAAAGGTTTAGCATTCGTTACATCACTATTTCTATTACATTTTCCGGATGCAATGTCTATAGTGGAAGCAACGTGAGTCTTATTCATAGTCCTAGGGTGTTCTTCTACTTTAGCATTCCTTATTGATCTTTTCTTAGGTCGCAACTTCCTATTCTTGATTGAGTGCTCTAGGTCGTGAAGTGCGGACGTTTGGAAAAGACGCAACTATTCTGTTTGATGAGAGGAAGCATGTTAGCAACTTGTGATTTGGCGGTAGGGATTCTAGGTTCACGATTACTAAGTGTTCTTGGTGCTATTCTCTTAATCACGGTGGCGGAAGTAGTTCATACTTTCCTAACATTTCTCTTAACTTAAAGATAGTGTGAATCAAATCTTGATTTTCGAGCGAATATTTCCGACAAAATTCATTACTTCTCAGTGTGTGCAAGATAATGATCAAGTTCGTTTGATGCATCATGACGAGTCTTATTGAGTAAATCAAATATGACACCATATTCTGTTAACTTTACAAGTTCTTGTTCATATTTTGAGATTTTACATTTTAAAGACGTTTTGATCATCCAGCTTCTCAAATTTAGGATCAAGATTTTGCATGCAATCGGCGATTTTGTTTTGAAAAACAAGTTGTTGATTGTGAATATCTTTTGACACCAATTAAGGCGACGTTTTGCATTGGAAAGTTCGTGAATCAATCGTTCATTTCGGTTTTAAAGACTCGATCGATGCACATTATCAAAATTCTCAACAATTACAACATTATCAACGATGTCGTGAGAGATATAATCGGATGCATGTGGCAAAAGAATTGAATAACACAACATTATGGATATCGACCTGATAACATCTTTCAAGAGTCGATCAACATCTTTTCTCAACATTTTCTTTTCGTTTAGTATTAGAAATAGATGTTTACTTTTTCTCAACGAACTTCATCACTCAAGTTCCTTATGAAAGTCCTGTTCCCAAGGCGGTGGCACAATTTTTCAATTTTTAACATTTGGTAAAGATTTTTAAAAATGTCTCTTTGTTCTCGCGGGCGATTGAAAATGTTGAACTTTGATTTCGAATGATATTCTATCTCATGTTGAAAAGTTTTGAGGTCGCCATGAAAATGTCAAAATATCTAAATTTTTCGATTTTCGGGTTTAGAGTTTACTTCAGATGGAAGGTAAAGGACCATAAATTTGTGCATAATCGGTTGGGGATTAACATTAGAAGACTCGGTGTTTTTATTATAACCCTTGGTGTGTTAGAAGAATCCGTTGGTGTGACAAAAGTGGCCGGTTTTGAATAATTAAAAGTTGTTGTAAACAATGATTTTAATTTTGATCGACTCTCGTCTTACGCATCTAATTCCTCTTGGCGATGATATTCAACAACACTCATAATGTAATTATCAATTTTATATTACGCACTAGAAACTTGATTTGGTTTGAATGCTTTGGTAGAAAGCTTAGGTTTATGTCGGCAAGATTCGGTCCATATCCATTTGGATTGGGTTTTAAAGTAAACTTTTCAATAGCGATTCTTGACTCACCATGTTTGTAAACAACGTTTTAAACTCTTTAAGTTTGCGTTGCAAGCGATAATTTCTTCAAGATGATCATCTATTCGTTTCGTGGAATGCTTTTTGTATGCGAGAACTGTTTTGCAAGTTATGACTCGATCTTAGCTTTTGATTTTCCAAGGTGAGGCGTTAATTTGCTTTTTATGTTCATGTTTCGGTTGTTCTATTTCGAACAACAAAGCATTCTTGAAGCGGCTAGATCACGATTTGTCTCTCTAAATATTTTTCGTTTTGATGAGATTTAGCAAAGCGGCTTCAAAACCTTTTTCACGGTTTTCTTGAGTTTTGAAAAAGTTGAGTTGCATTCTTAAACATTCAAAATCCTTGGTTAACGGTGCATTTTACTTTTAAGTCCCGATTTAATGCACAACATTCTTCAATTTGGGATTGTTGGTCTTTAAGTAAAAAGCAAGATCGGATGAGGCAAAGTTCGGCTTGTTCAGCGGGAGTCACAACATGATCATTATTTAGATCCTCAAGTATAACCACGGTCAATTTGATTATCAATGGAAATCATAAGGTCATCTTGATCGTCAAATGTAACTACTGTGGTCTATTTGAAAATCGTCGAATGAGATGTAAATGACTCATTTTGAACATTACGAGCCTTGCCGGATTCGGATGTTGGCGGAGATATTAGATCGAGATAAATATGGTTTGTTCGAATTTTGAGACAAGCCACCAGTGTCATACTTGGGCCTATGTCACTCATGTGTAACTCATGCATATTAGCCATCAACATAATGTTGCATTGGCTGCAAGTCCTCCATATCATCATCGAGTGCATATCGCCATAAAACTCGTTCTTTGTTTGTGAGAGTTCCACCGACTTCATCCTTAAGAGCCAAAGAAGAGCCTCTTTGAAATAAGCACTGCCACTTAGTCCTTGTCTTTGGGCATGCATTAGCCAGTGTCCCTTCTCATTGCGGTTGTAGCATCGAAGACCATTCAACCCATTCGAGCATTTCCTGTTCCACCACTTGAGCTCGTTGTTATTCCTACCCATAGCATTAAACCCTTGACCACCGTCCATCGGCGACCATAACCACGATTCTCGAACTTCAACTCGTCCATTGTTCACAACGGCTGATTGCGTGTGTTAGATGAGGATCGAATCGATTGTTGGATTTGTTGGTATAACGGCTAAAAGCATTAGAAATCATAACAAATCCTTGTTGCGATTTTCTTGAGCGGATCGGATTCCTCATTAGTTTGACTATGAAGTTCTTGATCATTGTTGTTGTTGTAAGGAACCAATTGATTTTGTTGAGGTTCTTTGTGATTGATCATTTGGTGTGATAGTGGCGGTTGGTTGAGTTGCTTGTTGAGGAGGATAAATGTTTTGAGCATACAAGGCAAGTTGTTGATTTTCGGAGTTGTCGTTGAAGCAATTTGAGCACGGAGAATCCTTTCCTATCAACTTCCTTTTCATGAGGCTTCAGTAATCGTACAACAATCCATATGTAGAATGATGCATATTCTTCGCAGCGGAGAAAAATGACATACTTCTCCATTCGGGACCAAGACAACTCGGGAACTTAGTATTCACTGCAATTCTTGGCATGATGATGTTGTGTTTATCCAAATCATTGATGATGTCTCGAAAACGATGATGATAAGACTCTAGTGTCTCTCCGTGTTCAATCATGAAGTGTTCATAAGCCAAGTAAATTTTGGATTCCATATCTTCTTGATTGAGTCCGGATCCTTCCATAAGTAGATGAATATGTTCCCACATTTTCTTTGCGGTCTTTTGAGCATCAACACTTGAAGAATTGGGTTTGGTAATCCTAAAGGATATATTGCATTGCAAGTTCATCGACTTCATAGTGTAGAAGTTCTTACGGATTCAAGTCCGCATGTAGCAATGTTTGATTGTTCATCTCTTGGTGGATTAGCATTAGGATCTCCGGTACTATGACATTAGGCATCTCAAATGGACCTTCCAAGATAACCTTCTTTAAGAACTTTCCATGTGGCTTCTTCGATCACAAAACCTAAAGAACCTTATCACCCATTGATCGTAGTTTCTGGGTGAGCATTGGAGGTCTATCAGTGATCCGACCTCATGAATTGATTGTTGGTCGCTTAAAACTTCACACATCTTTGCAAACCAAGTGGGTTCCTTCATTGTGTTCCTTGATGGATGTTGATTGAATTCATTTGTGTAGGGTTGAACTTGAAGACTTGGCGGTGTTTGAACCATTGTGGTGGAGGAATTGCTCAAGTTGTGGAGTATGTTGTTGATTAAATTGTTGTTGATAAATTGCTTGTTGTTGATTCCATTGTTGATGTTGTGGACTTAGTTGTTGTTGTCGTTGAGAATAACAGTAAAGGAAATAGTTAGAGTATGGTGGTTGTGACATGTTGAAAACTTGTGTTGGTAAAATGGATCTTTGTAGTCGAATGAACCGTTGTTGATGAAGTATCCTTAGGCGTAGAAATCACAATAGCTAAGTAGCACTTATCGTAAAACACCAAAGTTACGCGTAACAATCAAGAGTTACTGCGTGGGTTTAGCTTCTGCGTAAAGTAGGAAAAAGACTCTAAAGTTAGGCGTAGACACAAAGTTAGGCATAGAAAGTTAGGCGTGGGATTACCTTGTCGTAAGACTAGGCTTAGGCGTAAGATGAATCTTATGCGTGGGATTTCTCGCGTAAGCTTTATGCTTATGCGTAATTTTAGGGTTTTGCCCAAATGATCCTTTACACTATCACGGTGTAAAAGATATCCAAAGTCGACGTATTTTCGGGCTTATCCAAGCAAGAAAACACGGGTAAAACCACGAAATGAAGATCGAACCACGGATAAAGTTACGCGTAAGATTAGGGTTTTGATACGCGTAATCTTACTCGTAAAATGATTATGCCCAAAGATGTTTCTAAACCGTTTTTGTGATGAGATAGCTTCAATATCACCAAAATAACACAAAAGTGTGAAACTTGATGAACCAAAACTCCTAAAAGCAGTTGTCGTGGGATCGAACCCTTGAACAAAAACTAGCTTAAAAGCGTATATCCACGCATAAAGTTTGAAACTTTTGCCAAAACAAGTATTTTAACACCTTAAAGCGTTGAAAGTACAAGAATCTTTGATTAAAAGTGTAAAAACGAGTTTTAAGCGAACCAAAGTATCACGTTATTCTACGCGTGGGACCAAAAACCACTTCAAGAAATAACGATTCACCCAACTAGTTAGGCGATTGATACCACTGTCGGTCACTGGTTTCTGTGCATGCTTAATAGAAAGAGATAAAGCGATTGAACAATAAACCAAACACACACACACGATATGCTTATGACCGGTTATGCGTAGATATGAGTGAAAGGAATAAATTGAACAACCAACCCTCAAGTGAGGTTATACACGAGTATTTATAGGAGGTAAGCCAGCAACACTCCTGGTTCCCATCCTTTCTCCTATGGGTTTGGCTGGCTCATGGGAACTTCTACATGTTTAAAATAATAACAAACATAAAGGCCATAATTAAGCTAACAATTACATATGAATTACTAACACTTGATTTAGGTTTAGGAGTGATTCCAACACATTTTATATACCGAGACCTAGATACCTGAATCCATTTAGCAAAACTAAACACATACCCATTCTACCCTCTTATCAAAATTATACTGATTGTGATTAATAGCCACAAACCAAACTACACCGAACAAAGCCTTGTTAGCACCGGCGGTAGATGCCTTTTACTCGTTTCTTTCATTAGATAACTACACTAGTTCAAAATGTTTTTTCCTTCTTCTTAACTCTTTCTAATCATCCAAACTCTGTCAAATTAAAGAAAAACAAACAACACCATCATCCACTTCACACTGTTCCATTCATTTCAACTAAATTTCCACTCATAATAACCATGTTCAATACCAAATTATATATCCTAATTATACTTCTTTTAGTACCACTATCATCATCATCTTCAATTGATGGTTTAAGTAAAATTTTGGACACCCATAAACCATCTTCACTGTCACAAGAATCTGCTGCTAGTGGTCTTCTTAAAAGATTGCTTCCTACCCATGTTTCATGTTTTGAATTCAAGATTATCTCAAAGGTTCATTTTTTTCTGTCTTTAATTTATTTAAAATATCTTGTTTGTTTTTGTGAGTTTATGCAATTTGGTTAATGGGTGTTTGTTGATTTTATGTATAAATGTAAAAAGTTGCAATCTTGGATTAAAAAGATTGTTAAAGGGAGTGTGTGGTTAATTTTGCACAATTGTGTTGTTTGCTTCAGAGGGTGTTTGGCATTGTGTTTTAATAGTGATTATTGTGTTCTAGGAGATAACTTACTCTAGTGTTGGTGTATGGAGCTAAGAGGGTTTTCGGGATTGCTATGCTTAAGTTAGGTTATAAGCACTGCTTAACGAGAAGCATTTTCGATGATCCAAAATAAGCGGTGTAAATAAGCTATTCCCAAACACCCTCTAGAAATGATTTTCAGTTTCTGAATATATAGGGGTCAATATACATGTAATTCGCCAAGTATATTTGCCAAACACTCAAATAACTAAGTAACTGATTATCACATATTTGAATAGCAGAAGCACATCAAAATACTATTCCCTGTGTTGTTACAGATTATCATCTGATTTTGATTATTTTGTATCACATATTTTAGTTTTAACCATTTGGCTGAAATACTAGGATGTTTGTGGTGGAAAGAGCTGTTTCTGGGTCACAAATTCCGAGAATCCAAGCAATGGATCCCCAGAGATAGTGTACATATAAGCTACTTATTGCCCCCAATCCTTTTATTCTCTATATCAGATCTACATGATGCTCGATAACATTAACGACCTTAACATTTTCAGGGTCCAAGGCACTACAGCTGTTGAAATAGCATCCGGCCTCCATTGGTACTTAAAGTACTTATGTGGTGCTCATGTGTCATGGGACAAGACAGGCGGCGTTCAGTTGGCATCTATCCCTCCACCCGGTAGCTTGCCACATGTCAAAAAAGAAGGCATTATGATTAAGCGTCCGGTTCCCTGGAACTATTATCAGAATGTAGTCACTTCGAGTTGTAAGTATGCACCTCTAGTTATTGATGTTAAATAAAGTTTCATTTTGCATGGTGTTCTAATGTTGATAATCTTGAATAGATGTAAATTAACAAGCTGACTATTTATTCAATCTCTAAGTTCAAGAAATGGCTTTAAATATGAGAACAGGACCATTAAGTTTATGATAATATTTTTGAAAGATTATAAACACAACGCACTTTGTCTAAATTAACAGATTCTTATGTTTGGTGGGATTGGGAAAGATGGGAGAAGGAGATTGATTGGATGGCACTCCAAGGAATTAACTTGCCTCTTGCGTTTACCGGCCAAGAAAGCATCTGGCAGAAAGTTTTTATGGTGAATTAAAAGTATTTCTTATCATGTTTGTTACTACAGTCATTTTAATAATCACCACTATTATCTTAGACTTTATGAAGGCAGATTATGAAATATTTATATTACCAAATTGTGCAAATTATTTATGAAATATTTCTGTTTCCTCGCAGGATTTTAAAATTAGTGCCCAAGATTTGAACAATTTTTTCGGTGGACCAGCTTTTCTTGCATGGGCTCGGATGGGAAACTTACACGCGTGAGTGAATATTACTGATCAATCTTTCTTTGTTTGATGATGAAGACTAGTATCATTGAATCATTTACATTTGATACACTTAATATTAATGTAAAATCCTTTATGAACTTTTCATTTATCAGTTTATTAATGAGTTTATCAGATGGGGTGGGCCATTATCTCAGAACTGGCTCGATCAACAATTGGAATTGCAAAAACAAATATTAGCCCGGATGATTGAATTAGGCATGACTCCAGGTAATTATTTTTAATATTGAAACGTTTCATGTTTTACCGCTGTATAAATTTCATATCTTGGATTTATATTAATATTTAAAGTGATCGAATGACATTGTCTTTTTAGTGCTCCCATCATTTTCCGGAAATGTTCCTGCGGCACTGAGAAACATATTCCCGTCTGCAAATATCACTAGGCTGGGAGATTGGTAATTCACATGTCTTGCCAGTTGGTTTTATCAACTTATTAGAGCCTGTGTTCATTGGTCTGACCCCTTTGACCAATTTACTTATAAATAATACTATATTGTGTTCATTTGTGTTGCATTTTATCTATAACGGGTTATACACATAAATAGAAATAAAAAGTTCGTTCAAAAGTTTACCGGTCAACAGTTTATATTTGACACACTAACTATTTATGAATATTAAAAAGCAGAAATTGGATGAAATGTGTTTAAGGTCAACATGATCTGATCCGCACCAAAATCTACCCCTTTTGACCCTTCATCAAATCTGCCTGACCTGCCTTTTTTTCCACCTTCAGTTTAGATGATACATTTTAGTAATATGATGTGTGTTTTGATTATAATAGGAACACCGTTAATGCTAATCCTCGGTGGTGTTGTACTTACCTTCTCGATCCTTCTGATCCTTTATTTATACAAATTGGGGAGGCATTTGTAAAGAAACAAATTGAAGGTGACTATGACCCGTCTATATATTTCTTATCTTTCATATAATCATATGCATCCGTTTTACTCATCACTTTAACTTGGTTCTTTATTTCAGTATATGGACATGTGACGGACATCTATAACTGGTAGCTTCTATAAACCGTATTCAGTTGTATCTTATATTTCTGTAATTTTGATCTCTCAAGTATTACAATCATATACACAGTGATACATTCAACGAAAATACACCTCCTACAAGTGATCCAGCATATATTTCAAATCTCGGTTCAGCTGTTTTTGAAGCAATGTCCAAAGCAAATAAGAATGCTGTCTGGCTTATGCAGGTAAGTTTCATTTCTTGAATTGTTATCAAAATTCATTGTATATGGCTATATGCATTCAGTTTAGGCTCGGTTTTGTGCAGGGGTGGCTGTTTTATTCGGACTCGTCATTCTGGAAGCCGCCACAAATGAAAGTATGTATGTTTATTTCCGATGTTTGTGGTGGAAGAGTTTCTAAATTATTTGTATATCAGGCACTCTTGCATTCGGTTCCATTTGGGAAAATGATAGTTCTTGATCTATTTGCTGATGTCAAACCCGTTTGGGAATCATCCTCTCAATTCTACGGCACCCCTTATGTTTGGTAACATCATCTTTTCCCTCTAAATTACTTTTAATAAAATTTACTTGCTTATGTTGTTCATTCTCTTTTGTGATTCGTATGTAAATCAGGTGTATGCTACACAACTTTGGAGGAAATATTGAGATGTATGGCGTATTGGATACACTTGCATCTGGTCCTATTGTTGCACGTGCCAGTGAAAATTCAACTATGGTATACTCTATTTTCTTATTGCAATTCAAAAAATATTTTCAAACAGCTTTGTATATTTATTTTTAGATATGATTGAGTGTTCTTTTCTCATTTCTTCATACAGGTTGGTGTCGGCATGTGCATGGAAGGAATAGAACACAATCCTGTTGTCTACGAGTTAATGCCCGAAATGGCATTTCGAAAGGATAAGGTTAACGTTGAGGTAAAGAAACTGCTCTTGCTACTTCATTTTTTTGAATGACAATTTTAAGAATATTGACCATATTTATCTTAACGCAGGATTGGTTGAATGTCTATTCTCATAGACGTTATGGGAAAACAGTGAAACAAGCTGAAGCAGCATGGGATATTCTTCATCAAACAATTTATAATTGTAGTGATGGAATTGCGGTACGTTTTTCGTATTTATGAAAAATACTAAATCTCGATGTCAGTTGTACTTCCGAACAACTTGAATTAGCTATAGCGTTTGATTAAATTTCAATGCATTACCTTTGAATGGGTCACTTGGGGTTGTACTATATCTCAAATCGGCTGAAAGTCATCCAAGGTTTACCTTTAATGTGTACATCCTATATCATTTTATTCATATTTTAAGTTGTTATTGTAACTATATTATATAAAAGAATTTTTAAATGGACAAATATGTTTACGGGCCAACCCAGCCCGAACCGCCCATCTTGCCACCTCTATTTGGTTGTTTTAATGTTGTTTCTCTATGTTTTTCAGGACCACAACACGGATTACATCGTTAAGTTTCCAGATTGGGACCCATCATCAGATACCTACTTTGGCTTCTCGAAGCAAAACAACAAAAAAAGCCTCATCCCGATGCATAGGAATCGAAGGTTTGTCTTAAGTGAAGTTAAGTCTACGTTACCTCAACCTCATATGTGGTACTCAAATAGTGATTCCATCAAAGCATTAAAGCTACTTATTAAGGCAGGCGAGGATCTTGCTGGGAGCTTAACATACAGGTACTTTTCTGCTTAAAAATTCAGTGTGCTTTGTTATTTCTCCCGTTTTAGTGAGGTACTATTATTTTGTACAATTAAGTAATTAAAAGCTTGTTTTGTTTCCGGTTTGAATAATTTTTTAGCAAAAAAATATCTTGAAAACCTGCTCTTAAAAAATGATTATCTTTATACAAACATGTTCAGTCTATGTATACATATGCTAGGATGCTTCTTGTTATAGTTTATTTTTAGGCTTATAAGCTTATTTGGTCCGGCTTATTTTTCATAAGCTCATTTTTAGGCTTAATTTTCGACTTATGAGCTCTTAATATGACCTGAATATGGAACATAAGCTCTTGTAATGGAAAATAAGCCGAGGGATATTATTTGTTAAGAATAAATCGAACCAAATAAGCTCATTAGCTCGAAAATAATCTTAAACAAACACCCCCTCCATCTACATATTATGTTAATTCCTGTATAAAAAGGGTATAGTACTTACAATTAATGGAAATATTATAGGTATGATTTGGTTGATCTGACTCGACAAGTGCTGTCAAAGTTTGCGAATCAAGTCTATTTAGATGCTCTGATTGCTTTCCAACACAAGGACGTGGTAGCTTTGAAGTCTCATAGCCAAAAGTTTGAGCAACTCATCATCGATATCGATCAACTTCTTGCTGCAGATGATAATTTCCTTCTTGGAACCTGGCTTGAAAGCGCCAAAAAACTAGCTTTAACCCCTCAAGAAAAGCGGCAGGTGAGAGACAATTTATTTAAACATTTATTTTATATATATCTGGATTCATTGATTTATATTTTTATCGGGTTATTTGCATAAACACCAACGCACTTGTTGTTTGTACCGTTTTTGTCGATGTACCTTTTTGTTGTAATGCGAGTCATTAAAAGATGGTTTTTTTGTCCAGGTTATTATGTTACCTGTAAAAATAAAAATTTAATATAAAGATTTTACCATATATATTAAAGATAACAACAATTCATATAACTTCTTCATATAAAAAGTACCTTATTTAAAAGTCGATCTTTTAAGGTTTTTTTGTTACAAAATGAATGAAACGAGACCTGAAGTCATCTTTTGGTGATTGAGATGTACCAATAAGTACACGACAAAAGGGGACAAATTAAATAATACGTTTGTATTTTATGCAAAACTAAGTTCTAATTGACTAATTTCGGTGTGGTTTCAGTATGAGTGGAATGCAAGAACACAAGTAACTATGTGGTACGATGTTACAAAAACGAATCAAAGTCAGCTTCATGATTATGGTAAGCACTAGACAGCGAACAACTTTGAAACTTTGTGTAGTCATTAATATTTAATTTTGTCAATCTTTCTTTGACCAGCAAACAAGATGTGGAGCGGATTATTGGTCGACTACTATTTACCACGAGCTTCAATGTATTTCAATCGTATGTCTAAAAGCTTAACGGAAAATACAACGTTCGAGATAGTTGAATGGAGAAAAGAATGGATATCATACTCCAATAAATGGCAACAAGATACAAAGCTTTACCCTGTGAAAGCCCAGGGTGATGCGCTAGCGATTTCAACGTCCCTTTTTCAGAAATATTTCGGGTGAGTTCATTGATAGTTGTCAATGAAAAAGGGACACATTGGGCCAAAGAAAAAGGTTATCAGTGGTTATCTTTACCGTTTGAATGTACCTGGGTGTATTTTTGTCAGGTGTGAAAATAAGTGGAAGGCCAGAATACATGAAAACATGTAATTTATGCGTTAAATTGATTTAAATGAAATTTTCCAATTCTTTTCTTGTGTTCAGGCAAAATTATCCATGAGATAAATTTGTAGCTTATATATTTGGAGATAGTTGGTTGTCGTTTAAAAAAAAGAATAATAGATAAACACAAAAGTTTCTTGGTACGCCCATTGAGGTTTTTGAGCTTTTCTTATACGTTCCCGTCTTAAAATTACAAAATTATTGTTAATGTAAATAAAAGTCAAATTTTTAAATTTACTAACAATCAAAAACTTTAAAAGGTAAAAGCAAAATCTTATTGTATGGTGGTACTTTTATTGGAGAAAATTTAAAATGAGGAAAATGAGAAGAAATTGTCATTCATTTTAAATGAGGGAAATAAGTTTAAGAGGAGATGTGTCGATATTTGTAAGTGCGTATAAAATAGGCGGTTATAGTTTCTTCACATTTTTTTTATTTTAATTTTATTTCTCATTTGATCCATCATACTCCATAATGTAATGAGGTTTAACTATAAATCAATTATTGTGCTGTAAGATATTTTATGTCACGGTTTTCTTATTTTCTTTTCTTGTTTGCTTGTCACAATCACAATTGCAACTTTGAAAACTTGTGGAAATTTCCCTCCATTCATACCAGAAAGTCCTGTGTCATTTCTATGATATTTCATAAGGAATTTAGTTAAAATGTCATTTAGTCAGAAAGCTGAGAAATACTTTTCTTTTTCATTTTTTTTTCTTTGTAAATGCAATGAATTTTTTCCCGGTAACCACTTAGCGTTAACTATCAAAAAATCATTAAAAATATTTCTTGGCATTACTGATGTTTTTCGAAAGGTATGCACGTACATACCTTCTGCCTCAAGTATGTCCGCCTACACCGACCCATACTCCATGAAATTTACTAAATTGAATGATCCTTAATGTCTCTCAACATATTTTCCAGTAGTTCGTATAGATCAGACAACGATCTTATTATATGACAGTCATTTACATTGGAGAAAAATAAATTAATTTTCACTTCACCATCAGCGTACACACTATCCAAAACACCGTAAAAATTTGGTTTTATTTGGAAATGTATTCAAATTTGATGTGTTCTTTACTCTTTTAGAGAAGACATTGTTTTATCAAAACGCGACAAAAATTCAAGGTTTTCAAGATCGGGATCCTAATCAAGATCGTTTTCGTCTTTGCAAGATCGTGATCATAAGATCGGATCGGGATCTTAAGATCCTACTATAATGTTATTTCTTAATAATTTTTGTAATATTATACAAATATACAAATTATTATACATTATAAACACAAAATACTATGAATGTTTCATGGAAATGTTGTCATAAATTCTGATTATGACATGTTTAAAAAGATTAACATGTTATTTTTTGAATTCTACAAAAAGAAAACCCCCATAAATTTGTAGTTTTTTAGTTTGTAATCTGATAAAAGTAAGATCGGATCGGATTAGATCTTAAGATTGTATGGTCAAGATCGGGATCTTATAAGATTTTAAGCTTGAAAATATCCTATGTAGGATCCGGATCGTTTTTTGCTTTGCAGTATCGTAAAATCGTAAGATCCCAAAATCAGGATCGAGATCCTGACAATTATGAAAAATACAATATACAAATAAGATACTGACCTACAAATAAAAAAGATGCACCACGAGATAACCTGATCTTATTACTCTTTGATAAAGTATGAAATATAAAAGGACTGGCAAATAGAAACAAAGCTTAAAACGTGTTAGGTCAAATGTTATTAGTATGATATAAGTCGTTACAAATATTCGTGTTTAAGTTCAAATGATCGGTATTGACTAAATATTATAATAAACATGTCAACTTATGGAAGAGTAACATATTATAAACAAAGAGGAAGAAATAATGAGGATACGCATTTTTGTGTATGCATTTAAAATTTAAGATTGTAGTTTTTTCTAGTATTTTACATCTTAATTATATTTTTCAATTGATCATAATTTTATAAAAGTAATCAATATCTTAACACATATAATAAAAGAACTCATTTTTTTTTTTCATTAAATGTCCCTAAAAGCATATCTTAAACTTAAATTAAGCAATCTAAATAGTAAAACATACTGTACAAAATCTACTACTATAATTAAAAGAAAAAAATACATGTGGATGTCGGAGACACAAATGCGAATCAATCAACATGTAGGACATACCTGGCTTGACCATTCCATTAGTGTAAATTGCAAACAAAATGTCTTTTTTAAAAGTGCATTCTTCATCCCTTTGATAAACTTACGAGTGCATTTTTTACCCCTCGCGTTTGGTATCCCGCTATGGGAATGCGACTATAACTGTGAAAGTGATTAAAGATGTTTGTTTTGTGGGCACGATGTCAAATAAGTATATCATAGTCGTAAATTCATTCCACACCATTTGGTGTTTATAAAATCCATTCATTACCACTCTCTCTTTTCATTCTGAAATTCAAATATCATATCTTTTTCATTCTATATTTTATCAATAAACATAAACAATCGTAATGATCTGATTTTTCATATCTATTGTCGTTTTACCATCATACAAATTCAATCTATTGTGATTCTGCAACAAACCAAACGACCCCTAAATGATTAAAACACACTTTAAGCTTTTACTTCCAATTTTCATTTCCGTTTATTAACACTAATCCTTTTTCTCATACTATACCAAACACAAATTATTCAATCCTCTTCATCATTTATTTTAAAGGTGGTAATTGAGTCGTGTTCGGGTTGATTTATTCGAATTCACGAGTTGGCAGGTTACTATAATTTCTATCCAGACACGACCCATTTATTAATCGTGTCAAAAAACATAACCCTAACCTAGACCTACGTAATATGTGTACCCGTTTGTGATATGTTTAATATGTGTAAGTAAATAGGTCAAACGGTGAATAAAGTTGATGGTTTGTTGATTTAACTAGTTTAAATGAAGAAAACAATGATATAAGAATCTTAAAAATGATAAAAATAAAATATAAATAACTATACAACAATTTCAAAAGTATCTAAGTTATAATCGTAATCCTCTCATATTAAATATATAAGAAAATACATTTAATCCAAATCCAACATAAAACCCAAGTTATATATTTTATTTTTAGAAGCTTATATACTTAAACGAGTTCACGTGTTTAACACTTATTTAACCTAAACACGACCCGTTTATTAAACGGGATGAACTGCTTTTGACCTAAACTTGTTTATCTGCGACCAAAACATGTTTAACTTCGTATCAAGTTTGTGTCTTTTATCGTGTCATGTCGTGAATTGTCGAATAAAAACGCTCAAATATCTCTTTAAAACCCTAACATCATTAAATATTTCGAATCATCAAACAATAATTATCTGGTATAATCACCTTTAACACCAAAGCCTTCCCCGCCACCACCACCTTTTCCCATCTACCACCATCATTAAATCAAGATTAGGTTCCGGAATTTTAAACAATAACTAACATAGGCTTTGAAATTGAAATAATATACTGAGAATCAAATAAAAACGGGTTTCGTGCAACGACGTTTAAACAAGGGTTAATAACCTTTTAAAGCATTATACTTGTTAAGAATGATAGTTCTGCGTAATAACTAAAAAATATTATTTTAGACGTTAATGTTGACGTTTTATTCTTTCTTTAATATTATGACCATATTAAACCATTTTACCCTTTCTAAATTTTTTGAAATACTTTTTTTTGAATTTTTTCCAAAATATTTTTTGAATATTTTTTTGAAATTTCGAAATTTTTTTTGAATTTCTTTTTAAATTTTTTTTCGAAGGGTAAAATGGTCGTAATTTTGTCATATCTTAAAAAACAAAAATATCAACATTAATGTCTAAAAAGTTATTTTTAGTTCATTCTGTGAGAATCGTTCTTTGACAATATAATGTTTTAATATGTTACTAATGGATACAAGCAATGTGTGGCGATAAGTATAGTTATATGTGTTTGATTACTGGTTTAGTGAATTCGTTTCACAACACTTCGAATGTATATGTGTTAGTTGTAAGTGTTTGTTTGGGTTTCCGTAGCTTTCCGTAGCTTTCATGACATCATTATTCGCGTATAGAAATACCTCATGATCTCTTACGCGTCAAACACTACCCCAAAAGTATATGATTTTGACGAATCAAGATTATATTGATTGAAATAAATGAAATAAATGTTAAAGTTGTAAAATTTTGAATTAAAATAAAATAAACCCATTAAAAATATAAAACTAAAACTCATAAAAATATATCAAAATGGATTTTGAATTAAAGCGTAAAATTTTAGAAAATATGGTGAAATTAGATTATAAAAAAAATAAGTAGATAAAAGATATTTTAATTTAAAAATAAAGATGAATTTTAGTTGAGAAATAGCATACGCGTTTTATAATTAGACTCTTTATCTTAATTTTTAGTGGTTAGGAGTTAGATTTGGAGTTTGTTAGAAGTTAGAACTGGAGTTTGTTAAGAAGTGTGCATAACATCTCATGATTGGGCTCATATCTTAATTTTTGGTTAGAAAAACTTCTTTCTATAATAAGCAGTAAAAAGTCGAATTTTAAGCGCTTTTAATTTTAGAAAGGCTTAAACGTCGTTATAAAGTAGTGGATATAGATAGATTAGCCATTTAAACAAATATAGGGTTAAGGTGAGTTGTGTTCTTACGGTGAGCTGCATTTGTACATATCTAGGATTTTGACGAGTTGGTGCAACGGTTTTGTGGTCCAGTCCATCATATATGTGTTCGGTTGAGTCCACTGTGTATGTGTTCGTCTTACATTTTTTTGGGATAAAATAAGTTTTATAAAAGAATGTGGAGGTTTCCTTTTAAGTTGAAGTGAACAAATATGCCATGAGCATATTTATATACTTGTAAGATTTTTTTAGTGAAATTATTTTGAAAGCAATGGTTAAAATTCGTTGGGGCTGTTTAAATTTGTCTCGTTTTAAAATAATAGTTCCCGTCTGATTTTTAAAATCTTTCTTATTCAATATTGACCTTAAGTATTTTTATTTGTTTTATATAATACTTAATGCAAAATATATAAATAGATTAAGTTTTAAACAGATGAAACAACAAAATTTTTAAAGGTTTTGCTAACAACAACCTTAAGGGTTGTCGTTAAGCAAATAATTTTCATTACAATATCTCTTTTAAATAATTCTGATTGGTTGATAATCCCGAAAAAAATGAAGAAAATTCCGGAAATATTACAAATACAATTAATGATTAATTGTGATTGGATGAATTATATTACTACAAGAAATTGTAGTAAAACAAAGCATTTTAGTGACAACCCTTAGGGCTGTTGTTAGCAAACTTATGACAACTTATTGATTGTTATGAGTGTTTTTTTATGTTTTTAGAATTTTGCTCAAAATAAAATTTAAAATTAAAATGGAAAATCAAAGTGGAAGATTAAGGATAATTCTGCCATTACACTTTGGTTAAGGACGAAAAATACACTCGTAAGTTCACCACAGGGACATTAAGAGTAGGGGTGAGCAAAACAAATCGAAAAAACCGAAAACCGAAAAAACTGAAACCGAACCGGAAACCAAAAAAATCGACTGAAACAAAAAACTGATGGTTCGGTTTTTACTTTTTTAGAAACCGAAACTGCGGTTCGGTTTCGGTTTTCGTCCAAAAATCGAACCGAACCGAACCAGTTTTATTATATAATAATATCTAATTAATATAATATGATTAAATAATTAAATAAAATCAAATTTATAAATTCATATTTATTTTCGAGTTGATTTATAATATATTTATCTTAAAGTTTATATTTATATGTGTGTTTATGCGTGTCGCGTGTTTTGTGTGAATATATCAATAAGTATTCGATAATGATTATCTACGTGTATGTTTCTTGTATGTGTATATCCGTTTATATGTTTGTAATTGTAGAATTATCAATAAACGTTATTATCTTAGATTGAAAAAAAGAAAGTAAAGAAGAATAACTAATTTTGTACGTAAAACAAGTTTGTTGGTATAATTTGGCCATACCCAAATATTAACGGTTAGAAACCGAAAAACCAAACCGAAACTGATAACAAACCGAACCGCCAAAAACCGAACGGTTTTAATTTTGGGTTCTACAAAAACCGAACATTGTGGTTCGGTTCCGGTTTTAGCCAAAAACCGACCCAAACCGAACCATGCACGCCCTAATTAAGAGCACTTCAAAAGATGTAAGGATTACGCCTGCACAAATCATGCGGGGACGATTTTTGCAATTTACTATTTCCATTACTATGAAACTTTCTTGTAGTTTACACACCATCAACCTGACGTATACCTTTTGGCCTTCCAGTCAACATTGGAAAATAGGAGTATGTCACATTTTCAGTCATGTAATTTGACAGAAATGGAAGAGAAATTTACGTTCGCATGAAATACATTTTCTTTGCGTTACACACGAAGTCACACTAGTCGACTTTCGATCATTAATGATTACTTCACACCCATTTTTATTGTGGAAGCGAATTTTTCTTCTTGGCAATAAAAACAAAGCGACAACATTTTTGATAATGAATTGATAATAACGAGCTTTAAAAATAAGCAATCATACATAAAATATTTGATTTGGACATAAGAGTTGGTATAACCTAGCTAATTCCCAAAATAATATTTTAACGGACACGTATCGATATATACACATCTTATGATGGCTAGGGGAAATTGTCAAATATGGTTACAAACTCGATTAAATTGCGTACTTATAAAGTTATAATTAAGTTAAAAAAGCTCACTCTTATTAAGTAACTTGAACAAAGAAGAAACTTATTTGTTTTCATATACAAGGTTTACAACCCTAGCAGTAGTGTTCACTTATCACATTACAAAAGTCAAATTCTCCATAGCAACTATGATCAATTGATCACGATCGTGTGTTATTTTTATGTTAATACTTAATACCAAGTATATATAAGAATCTGAAAACAATAATGTAAGGCATACCATAAAAGATGACATAATTATTAGCATAAGAAAGTAGCACGTTGGTGCAACTTCTAGTCAGCAAAATGTCTAACTTATTGTATTGTTAGAATGTTAGTTTAGTGATCATTCACATCTTTAATAAAGACTTATGCTATACTTTTTTAAAGGTTGAATTAGCAGCCATTGACTCCACCACTTATTATATCAATTTTTTTGCTATATAAACACAAACACAACCAACGCAAATCACATTTCACTCTTAACACCAAAAAAACACACACACACACACACAAAAATACATCCAAAATGGTTATCGAAAGAAAAATCATCGACCATGTTTCGGGCTGGTTGACAATGTACGACGACGGTTGTGTTGAGCGTGCATTTACTGGACCACCAGAATTTAAATTCATGTCTGATCCCGTAGCACCACATGCCCATTTCATCGATGGCGTTGCTGTCCGTGATATTTCTATCAACGATGATTCCAATCTTCGTGTTCGCATTTATGTTCCTGAGGTACTAGATACCAATACTGCAAAGCTACCCATAATTCTCCAGTTTCACGGTGGAGGATTTTGCATTAGCCAAGCAGATTGGTTCATGTACTATAATATTTATACTCGTCTAGCCCGTGAAGCTGGAGCTGTAATAGTTAGTCCTTTCCTCCGTCTTGCACCCGAGCATCGTCTCCCTGCCGCAATTGATGATGCCTACAACACACTTCTTTGGCTCAAAGACTTGGCAGACCATAAAACCAACCAATCACTAGGAACAAATCAACATGTAAAATACTTTCATTCTAAGCAAAAATTATTTTATGCCATTTCCTTTTATTTTATGTTGCCCTAACTTATGCTACGTGTGATATTTTTTTTTTTTTCCAGATTCGAGACTGGTTGTCTACTAAGGGAGATTTCACCCGTGTTTTCCTCATTGGAGACAGTTCGGGTGGGAACATAGTTCACCAAGTGGCCAAAAAGGCGTCAGGAGAAAATCTCAATCCACTAAAACTGGCCGGAGCAATCCCAGTCCACCCGGGATTTCTCCGGGCAGTAAAAAGCAAGTCAGAGATGGAAAAAGCAGAATCACCACTTTTGACTCTAGACATGTTGTATAAGTTTCTGAATCTTGCATTGCCTGAGGGAAGCACTAGAGACCATCCCATAACATGCCCAATGGACGATTCATTGGAGGGTTTGGATTTGCCACCGTATCTGCTATGTGTGGCTGAGGAGGATCTCGTGATTGCTACGAACATGGAGTTTTACGAAGCGTTGAAGAAAAGTGGGAAGAACGTTGAGTTGTTGGTGAGTAATGGAGTTGGACATAGCTTTTATCTCAACAAGGTCGCCATTGATTTCGACCCAGTCACATCTAAGCAAACTCATAAACTGATCGAAGGGATCGTTAAGTTTGTTGCAAACCACTAGTTTACTTATTTGAGATCACATATTGCTATGATTATGAATAAATTATGAGTTGTATTGATCACGTTTCTTAAAAGATTGGCATCTTCTTATTTGGTACATGTTTGTTCCTCACAATTTCCCCCTTTATTCGTTACAAGTCTTCGAATTGAACCCATTAGTCTAAAAATTTAAATTGTCACCCAACTTAAAACATAATGTTAAGTTTTAATTTTAGATTATTCAATCCCTACTGTTTTGTATATTAAACTAACAGGATTAGATTTTCTAAAGCTGTGTAGTTTTGTGCTATGTTAGTTCACCTTTATTAAGTTTGTAACTAGTGAAATCATTGGAATATGATCTTGTAACATAGCATTTCAATTTCATATCTAACTTTGTCAAGTGCGACAAGGAATTGTTTTGTGCGTCACCGTTGGATCTTGATTAACACAAGGCATTGATATTATGTAGGTCCAACCTGATTATGGCTCGAGTTTCTCGTGAAAAGGTGTTTGCCACTTAAATTGTGGTAGTATTTGAGACAATGAATGAAAATAGACAATACTCTTTTGTTTCATGGACGTAGTTTGATCGTATTTTGGAACAGATTGGCTAAAACTTGTAAATGTTTATGTAACAATAATAACATGGCTAGCTAGCTAGCATGATGACTGTACAAAAAGTAAATAACTTAACACTTTAGTTTTCTTTCAAATGTTTCTATCATTATGGTTGCACTAGCTTGAAAAAGCATATATAGTTGATGTGTCGAACAAGGTGGGCAACGAGTTAAAAGAGGTTGAAAGCCATGAAAACTTCTTTCTATGTACACATTGGGACCATTATGTGGCATTCTTTTTATTTATTTGTTTATCACTTATTTAAGAGAGCCAAATGGTTTATCTGTCAGGGTTTTCGGTTTATTCTGTTAGTCTCGTTAGAGTACCTTAATAGTAAGTATAGTACGTGCCATGAGCAGAGGACTCGACTTAACATCACATTGGTAGGGATTTTCCAATGTAAGACGAAACCAATGAACCTCTATTATAGACGAGATGGAAGACTGATCCTATATGTTTAAAGACGCCACATGAGTTCGAAGAAAATGACTCGTAACAATTGGTATCGAGCCAAGTCGGACCAAGATGGACGAAGCGAGAATCACTCATGTCACTCTTCTAAAAGTTATTAAAAGTGTTGGTTGCACAATGGTGGCGGAAGAGGTCTCCCGGAATGTTATGGAGGATAATATGATGTCATGTCGAGACACAATGTCGCATTCGATGATAGTAAGGGTGTGTTTGCTTCATGGGTTTTGGGTTTTAAAAGATAAATGTAGTTGTTTAATCACTTTCTAGGATCAGGATTCGGGAGTTACAGGGGTTTTGTTAAAGTAGATGAATTAGCTCGGTTTTATAACATTTGTGAGACCTACTTTTTTTCTCTTGTGTCTTTCTACCATTTCTATCTTTTTAACATTATAATAACATAACTTTAAATTAAAAATTGTTCATTTCTATATAAACTAATTATTATTAATTAAATATATATTTTTTTTCTCCTATATCAATTTCAAATTCAAAACCTAATCCAAATTTAAATCAAAATCCTAATCGTAATCATAAACACATCTATAAACCAAACAAACCAAACGGACCCTAAGAGAGAGTAATGGACCTAAGTAGGGATGAGAATCACTGCACGATGGATCTTAAGTCGCTAGAAGGAGTAACAGACTAATCTAAGAAGGAAGGTAATCACGCATGTTGGGACACAAAGAGTTGAAATTGAATGTCCTTTTATGCCACGAAGCCGGATTAAAGCCAAATTATTTTAGGGATGTTATTTGTTGAGGTGAATGATCATGCATGGGGTCGTGCATAAATTGGTGGTGGAAGAATGTGACAAACAAATTTTCAAAGGCTCGGGTTTTGCTTGGAAGCGTGCTGATTGCGATGGTTTCTAGTTTATCATGTTGGTCTTCTTGAAGTACCCACAACGGCAAGGTGTAATATGTGCTACGAGTAGATGACTCAAAATAACACCACACTAGTAAGAAGTTAGGGCAACTCCCTTATTAAGTCTAAGTTAAAACAAAACCAATAAACCTCCATTATACGCGAGGCATAAGACTGGTCCTTATCAAATTAAGAACGCCACACTGGTTCGAATTAATGACCCCGTGATGTCACTGATGAACAAAACGCGTCAAATTTTTTTATAATCTCAACGAAAAATCAGGTGACGGAGTTTCTTACTAATTTGAATATATATCTAATCTACTAAGAGTTTACAATCGAGTACTTCTTTACTTGTTCAAACTAGCTCTCGTTTATTATTTACGATGAGAATTGATACTCACATCACATTTATTGATGCATGCATCACAATTTGTGTATTACAGTTTGTACCGTACAATACTGTAATGCACAAATTGTGATGCATGCATTAAAAATGTGGTGAAAGTATCACCCTCTATTACGATACCTCTAGAAAGAAGTAACGATAACAGTGGTTAACTGTAAACACAATAGAAATCACATGTTGTGTGAGACGAATTTTAGATATTTAAATTCATTATTGTCTTTAGTTGCTCTAATCATTAAACTTTGAGGATCTTGTTAATTAAATTAAATATAATAAGTTAAAATAGATCTCCTTACTGCTCATCGTGTTTCAAAATTATTATCCAATTTTTCATTTTAATATGTTTTAAAATAATTTTCAAATTTTTACTTTAACCAATTAAAAGAGAGCTTAGTGAGTGAGTATAATAATTAATAAGTTGAGGAGTGTAGTGGACTAGTGGTCTCATTTTTCACAAATTGTGTGGGTTTTACGGAGGACAATAATTCTAGGATGGAGCATTTATATACCGGCGATTACACATGCATAATAGCGAAGATATAGAACGACAAATAGTTATAATAACAAACTTGTGGTTCAGTATTTCCTATAGCGTTTATTAGGGGTGTGCACGGTTCGGTTTTTGGCTAAAACCGAAACCGAACCATAATGTTCGGTTTTTGTAGAACCCAAAACCGAATCCGTTCGGTTTTTGGTGGTTCGGTTTTTTCGGTTTGTTATCGGTTTCGGTTCGGTTTTTCGGTTCGTTCGGTTTCTAACCGTTAATATTTGGTTATGGCCAAATTATACCAACAAACTTGTTTTACGTAGAAATTAGTTATTCTTCTTTCTTTTTTCAATCTAAGCATAATAATGTTTATTGCATAATTCTACAATTATAAATATATAAATGAGACATACACATACAAGTGAACATGCACGTAGTATAATTATTATCGAATGTTTATTGATATATTCACACCAAACACGCGACACGGCAAACACACATATAAATATAAACGTTAAGATAAATATATAATAAATTCACTCACAAAATGAATATGAATTTATAAATTTGATTTATTTAATTATTTAATCATATTATATTAATTAGATATTATTATATAATAAAAATCGGTTCGGTTCGGTTCGGTTTTTACGGTTCGGTTTTTGGACGAAAACCGAAACCGAACCGCATTTTTCGGTTTCTGAAAAAGTAAAAATCGAACCATCAGTTTTTAGTTTCGGTCGGTTTTTTTGGTTCGGTTTTTTCGGTTTTCGGTTCGGTTTCCATTTTTTCGGTTTGTTTTGCTCACCCTAACGTTTATGCATGCAAAGAAAATTTATTTTTAGATAAAAAAATTCTGTTTTTAGATAACATAAAAATAATGTGAAAATATGTTTCAATACACGATTTTATTACCTGATTGTGCGTTTATGTTAATTAGGGTTCCAAGGTTTTCCTACGTACTTTACATTGTAATTATTATATCAATAAGACACAACATCTATGAAGTTTCATTATTCAACATGGTTTCAGACTTAGTCAAACACCATGATCCGCTGCATCTATGCTACTCTGTCAAATCCTAACCGCCGTTGTTATCCTTTCTCTAAAAAACACTATGCAATTTACGGCCAAACTTCTACATGCTCACTGTTTTGGCCAGGCTCACAAACCATCCGTATTTACTTGACGTCGTCAATGTCATTATTTTTATTTATTTTTTCATCCGGCAAAAAATCAATACAATCACACTTCCGACGTGCCGCAACACGCCTAGGGAAAGTTCACCTAGATGTCGGATAACATAACAACTTTGTAATTGTGCAAGTATAAGAATTGTTCTAAGGTATGTACACGTCTAGCTTGGATGACTAGTTTACATATAACTATGCATAAGTCGAGTTAGCAACCCTCGAAGTGCTCACTTAAGCTAACTACGCTTGTGATATGCTCAATTCACCAGTCAATGATAGTGTCGACACACGCGTAGGGAAAGTTCACCTAGATGTCGGATAACATAACAATTTTGTAATTGTGCAAGTATAAGAATTGTTCTAAGGTATGTACACGTCTAGCTTGGATGAAGGTTACATATAACTATGCATAAGTCGAGAGGCTTTGGAACACGTTGTACTCTACGCGCAAAAAAATGACTGGAGCACAAACATAATTGCTCTCTCACTAGTTTTGCACGATTATTTGAATGGATAGGAAAGTGCCACGTATACCCGGAGCTGCTCTCCCTACTACTTTTGCGCTCCAACTACATTTCATATTTTGAAAAGATGAAGGTATGAGATAGATATGAAAAGTAAATGATAATAAATGTATTGGTTTTAATTCAAATACACGATTTGTTATTAAAAATCAATTACCAAGCGATTTGTTATTATTGTTTAGTGTGGGAGCGCAAATTGCAGGGGAGAGCATGTAAAATTATGCTCCTTGTCAGTTATATTAATATGAGTTGGGCCATATGGAGTGCAAAAGTAGCCGGAGATCAAAATCAAATCGCGCCTTATGTAGACTTTTGTAATAGAAAATAAAAGTGTCAATATTGGTTATTTGTTTTTCTTTTGTAAATATCGGTTTTGGTAAAAAAAAAATTTGAAATTTGGCTATATTAACAAAGCACAAACCGCCAAATAGCGGCCGACTAGAAACAAAAAAGATACTTACATCCAATCAAAATTACACCACTCTTTCCAACTAATCGAACAACCTTTCGACCTATTTCTATACCATAAAAGCCGAGAGACTTCACATCTTGAAAGATCTTCTCCCCCGAAATGGCACCATTAGCAAACTTTTTTTCGTTCCGAGCTTTCCAAAGACACCAACAAGAGATATAAACGATGCCTTGAAAAACCTTCCTTTTCTTCTTGTCGAGACCTATAGTCTTATGGAGCCTGAAAAGATCCTTCACGGAGAACATAAACAGCGGAATGGTATTACACCATCTACAAATTCTGTAGAAAACTAAAAGGGGGGTTGAATAGTTTACCAATTAAAAACTTTGTTTTGAAACTTATGAAAAGATCAATTGATATTGATCTTAGATATGTTAATGAAATATGCAAGCAATATGTAAAGAGTAAATAAGGAAAAAATGATCAAACCACAACAAGTTGTTTATAGTGGTTCGGTCTACAAGGACTCTTTTCCTTGCCTACTCCACTTCCCGAGTCTCACACTCGAGAGTTTAACTTCATTAGTCAACAAGCTCCTTTCACCGGCGGAGAAAACCTTTACACTTCGCTTACACTATTTCCGACACTAAGCTAGATGTCGAGTTCTTTCCAAGGGTACAACTACTCCCACACACAATGTATTTTGAGGACTAAAATACTAACCACTCACACTTACAAGATTATGATAGTTTAATACAACAATGAAGTATGAATCAACACTAGATCATACAACACTAAACAAACAAGACTTCCAACTTCTCGTTTGAAGCTTGAATGTGACTTGATCTTCTTTGTTACAAAAGAGATCACTAATATGATATGAAACTGAGTTAGAAAGGTTAGAGAGAAGATATGTATGAGAGCATGATAGATAGGGATAAAAAAACTACTTGGTTTGGCATTGTTATTTATAGCTAAAATGGACGGGGCGTCCATGGACCACGGAACCCTTAAAGGGTTACTTGCCTGTACCATTTGGTACCGCTGGTCGACAGCCAAGATATCAAAATCTTGCCAAAGTCAACCATATCTATGTAAGATTGTGTAAGATATGAAGAGTACAAATCCACACAAAATATCTAATGAAATCTTTCAATGATTTCAATGATGCATTACATGTTGTCATGTGTTGTCTTTCTATTTTTAGAAATATGCAAATGCATAAGTAATGTTTAGTTTTTAAGAAACTAAAACATTCTAAAAACTACTATCATACATTATGCTTAGACTCATATTGAGATATGATTAGTCACAATGTAAATGCTTAAATGATGAAGATATTATTTGAAAAAGCTTGTTTTAATATCTATTAAACTTGACAAGCTTTAAGCTTTTATATAAATTAAATTTACTTTTGCCGTTAACAAAACTTAGGTAAAGATCAAAATATGAATAACGTTTAATGACGATATTTGTATTAACAATCTCCCCTTTTGTTGAGGACAAAATATAAAATTTATTTTCATAAAGATACAAAGTTTGTGCAAGAGTTATAAAAATATTAGTTTTAGAACTTGAAAAGGAAATGATAATGCAAGTGTATGATGTTTGACTTTTTCGGAAAGTCAAAGTATTCACTAGTTGATGCATGATGTTGACTTTTTCGAGAAAGTCAAAGTATGCGATTGATTGTCTTAAGAAAAGTCAAGTATTAAAGTCGATGTATGCGGTTTGACTTTTTGAAAAGTCAAATGTAAACAAGTTCAAGTTCTATATTTTCTCCCTTTTGTCTCAACAAAAGAAGAGGCTATCTTGAATGTAATGAACTGAGCCATTATCTCCCCATGATCAAAGCTCCCCTAAATTGGGTGCTTAACGGGAAGATACATGGATTGTGAAAATAAAGCTACAAAAAAAAAATTTTAGTAATAATGATCATTCACAAGCATCTCCAAACACTATGAAATGGCACCAACAATATAATAAACATCATTCATTAGTTAAAATTTTTCATGAATAAAGATCATGAAAAGAGAACACAATGATGTGTTTTTAGTACAAGAAAATAAAGATAATCCTAAGAAAAGAAAAACTAGAAATGCTAGTCTATGACCATCCTAATGAGATGGTGGATGAGAAAGAGCGTTGAGGCGCTCAAGGATGTGATTGAGGATGAACCTCATTTCCTCTTGAAAGTCATGGACCATAACCCGGGTCCTTTCAACGGTTTGGGCCGTTTGCTCACAAATTGAGCAACCATGCCTAGGAGGATAGTATGTTTGGGAAGGTTGTGGTGGTGTAATGGTAGATGTGTTGGTGGTGTTGGGGATGTTTAGGGTGGTCATGATGGAGGCTAGCAAAGCATTTTGCATTTGCATGGTCTCACTAAGGTGAGAATCCACCATGCCTTTGAATTGGTGGAGGTTGTGGAGTTCCGCTGAATCTCCTCTCAGTGGGATTGGCATCCCATGCACTCCTCAATGTCCTCGAGATGAGGGACATTGATGTTGGGAGTGGATGGTCCCATACAAAGGACCATGAATGTCTTTGTGAATGGGGTGGAAGAGAAGAGGTGTTGGCCCTAGTGGGCGTTTGGGTCAAAAGATGACCTTGGTGATTAATGAGCTATTCGCTCAATTGTGCTAAGGATGGCAATGGTGGTGGATGATTTGGCCTAGGAGGCAAGTCATCTAAGTCCTCAAGAAAGGATTTGGTGAAGTTGGTGGAGTGGAAAATAACTCCATAGGAATGAGAGTTGGAGACCTTGGTGGTGAAGGTGGTGAGGTGTTTTGGATGTTTGGATGGGTGCGGTGGAGGTGAAGTTGGTGTTTTTGTAGGTGGTGGAGTGGTGATCACAATGTGTGATTGAGTAGGCATAGCCAAGGTAAGGCTTGTATCATCTCGGATGGGAGATGAGATCGTGAGTGGAGAAGACTCGGATGAGGAGCTAAGGTTAATAAAGCAACAAGGCCTCACACTAATTCTAGCGGTTTTCTTGCAAGGTTTAGGAGAGGATTTTGTCATTTTTGACTTGGGTTTTTCTTTGCTAGATAATGGTAAGAATGAAGAAGGTGTGAGGATGATCATGGTAAAACCTCTCAATTTATAGAAGTGAAAAACTATGGAGAAATGTGTTTGATTTGATGTTAAACCATTGAAGAGATGAGGTTCTAATGATTTGGAAGTGGGTTGAATGCTAGTCATATCACCCAAGTCAATCCATCAGGAGAGATGGAGTGAAGAAGAAAAGATTTGCAATAAATGTGTTCTAATGAGTGGAATTGCCTAACAATCAGATTACCGCACGTTTGAAGGTACCAAAAATTTGGTTCCTTCCTTTATGCCAAAGGGCTCCTTGGGTGGATTTTTCAAATTTTTGAATTTTTGTGGGAAATGGATTTCTTATATACCTAAGTAAATTATACTAGTTCTAATAAGAGTATAAACTAGTTAAGATTGATTTATAAGTGATGGATGGTAATTTGGAATCACGAAAGAGTCGAAATTCAGAAAATTACCTGGAGGATCCACGACACCAAAAATGTACACGGCCGAACCTAAAAAGGGTGTCAATGCAGTCCTTTGTCACATGCAGTGCGGTGCCAATTCACATAACGAGCGGTACCAAATCGTTGGTGCCGTCGATCCGTAGTAGTCTTGAAAAAGTGAGCAGTATGTTTTAGGTGTCGGGACTTTTCCAAAACACGAAATTTTTCTCAAAAGTTGTTACACTACACATTTCTAGTTAGGAAAAGTAAATAACACATGTATAAACATAGTGGAGCATAGATTTTGAGCAAGGCTTTTGATTTTCACATTATAGTGAAAATGGGTAAATTTTGATAGCATGCTTGTGCTATCCCCACATGAGATTGTTAGCATACAACACTGTTTCAAGTTATATTATCATCCTACATAATAAAAAAAACTAAATAGTATCAAACATTAACTTCTTGTAAATCTTGTTCATCATCCTACCAAGGCACTTGAACATTCCCTTAGTTTGCTTGAATTTCGCTGATTCATTTTCGATCTCGGGAAGAGACGCATAATACTCATGAGGTGGAAGATGAGAGCTTGGAAGAACATCCTCGAGCTATTTGATGATGATGATGATGGAGTTGGAGGTTTTGCTCTCTTGCCTTTTGTCTTAGCAACTCGTTCATCACTCAAAGGTACAAAGATGTGAGGATGAGTTCATGGTGAAGGTGCATCCCTTTTGGGGTTGGTGGAATTGGTGCAAAGTTTCTATAGAGGCGGGTGAGAAGCATCCCGTATGGAAGAGCAACCGATCCTTGAGTTGGAATATCAATCATTCTACTAGCGATGTAGTAGGCTAAATTGAATGGTTGTCGGTGGACAAGTTGTAGAGCATGTGACAAAAGCAAGCGTTTATGTGATCCCTATTTCCTATGGTGCTAATAGCGTTGGCTATAAGTAGTTCCTTCCATTTCTTAAATTCGGCTTAAGTTCATTTAGCTCCATTCCATATGGATCTCGGTTTACCTCTTTTCCCTTTCGGGTAACTCGGGTTGTATCACCCTTTGGGTTAAAAAGGTGTTCACGGATAACATCCTTATCGGCCAAACGGGTTTGGTAGGGAAGAGTGCGGTCATTGATTGCATCAATAACGGTGAGTGACCATTTATCCGAGTAGACACAAGTCCCTCGGTTAGGAATTCCTAGCACTTGAGCAAAGTTGGCTAAGGTGATGGTGTAGTCGTTTTGATTGATTTTAAACCTAAGACAAAATTCATCATCGTCTTCATCACTAAAGCCGGTCACACTAGCATAGAATTCTAACATAAACCTAGGACAAATTGGTTCATCGATAGAAGACAATCGAATTGAATGGCGGCTAGTTCTTCACGGAGATTGGTATTTTCAAGGAAGGATGAGTGAATGGTTCTACCCTCATGGAAATACCTTGATTCTAGACCCCTAAACATTTCTACTTGTTCCTTGGTAAGTCCTTTGGTTTTGTGGTGTTTGGGAATGTAGTTAAGGGTGTCTTTGTGATCATAGAATCTTGCGGCTACCATGGTTATTCCTAAGGACAAGAATTGATATGTTAAAAATGAGAATAAACTTTAACGTTTTGGTTCTAGTGTGTGCCTATATGAAAACAATTTGGAGTTGCGGTTATCTCGACTCATTTTATGCACAAAATGGTTTTAGTGGGGTGTTTGGCAAATACCATGAGATAACCCAAATGCTCTAATTCAATGTGGCTTCATTTGAATATACCCGGAATGCATATTAGTTATGCAATACCTTTAGTATTCAAGAGCATGCAAGTGATGAAAATCTAACGTTTCTATTTGTATTAACAATGAAAAGAATTGTTTTCCTACAAGTGAGAAGCTTTTCAAAATTTTTGACATGGGGTGTTTGGTTATTTGAAGGCCTTATATTCATTATCTATTGATTAGTGGGAAACATGATTTGTTTATGCAATATAATAATGTAGTACCTAATTTCAATGACAGGTTATGCATTTTGCCAATTGAATTCATATTTGGTATAAAAGCATACATAAAACCCCATGTAATGATTTGTGATAGTTTTGTGCATAAATAAGAATCCTAGACTCAGAATTAAGAGATAAAATGTAGTTAGGATACTTAAATTGATGTTATCTTCAGTGATTAGTGAGTGGGAAGATGTCAATAATGAGATTGGTTTAATGTTTACACGTTTTGGTAAAGTGGGTTTTGAGGAAGAAGATGTTTTGTAGGTAGCGCTTTTGCTACAGAGACACCACGGACGAGACGGTACCAAAATATTGGTTCCGTCCGTGTTATCATTGGTGTCGTAGCTCTGATGGAGATACAAGACAAAATTGTTTTGTTTTGACTATTCTAATGTTTTGGGCTATGTTTATCCTACATGTTTGGTTCCATTAACCCTAAACCAAGTCTAAGAAGATTAAAATGTTCTCGTTTAAGGGCCTTAGTTAAGATGTCGGCATACTTTCTCGATTGAGATGTTTCCTTTTTGAACATTGCCGCGAAGAAAGTGATGACGGATTTCAATATGCTTTGTACGGGCATGTTGAACGGGATTCTTCTTGAGATCGATGGCTCCTTTGTTGTCGTAAAGTATCACAATGTCGTTGAGATGAATTCCAATCTCGAGCTTGCTTCATCCAAAGAGCTTGTTGACATGCTTTTCGGTGAGGCGTACTCGGCTTGATGGTTGAGATGGCTAAGGCCGTTTGCTTCTTTGCAAACCATGAGGTGATACAATGTCCGACAAAAGTGCAAATACCACTTGTACTTTTCTATCGACATAATCACCGGCATGATCCGGTCGGCATACACTATGGTTTCTACACCGTTCCTTTGGGATACCATAATCCTAAACACGTTGTTCCCTTAATGTATCTAAAATCCTTTTAAGGCTTCTAAGTGTGATGCCTTTGGGTTTTCTTGAAAGCGAGCACATGACAAACACTAAATATAATGCCGGGTCTACTAGCCGTAAGATAGAGTAGCTACCAATCATTCCTCTATATTTAGTGTTATCTACGGATTCACCTTCTTCGTCCTTGGTGAGTTTGGTGTCCGAGACATGGGTGTTTTAGTTGGTTTGGAATCTTCAAGACCAAATTTCTTAAGCATGTCTTTTATATATTTAGATTGGTTAAAAAATATGCCATCTTCTAATTGTTTAATTTGAAGTCCTAGAAAGAAATTTAACTCACCCATCATACTCATCTCAAACTCGTCGTGCATGATTTTAGATAAATCATTACATAGCTCTTGACAAGTTGATCCGAATATAATGTCATCAACGTATATTTGAACAATGATAATATGTGATTCCTTTTTCTTGGTAAAAAGAGTATTATCTACTAATCCCATAGTGTATTTGTTATTAATAAGAAAAGTCTTAAGTCGGTCGTACCAAGCTTTTGGTGCTTGCTTAAGACCATACAATGCTTTCTTGAGTTTGAAGACATGATGTGGTTTCTCAAAGTCGGTGAAACCGGGAGGTTGAGCAACATACACTTCTTCGTTAATAAACCCATTAAGAAAAGCACTTTTAACATCCATTTGAAATAATTTAAAGTCATAAGCACATGCATAGGCAAGTAATATTCTTATAGATTCGAGTCTAGCTACCGGAGCATAAGTTTCATCATAATCAATACCTTATTGTTGATTATAGCCTTGTGCAACAAGCCTAGCTTTGTTTCTAGATACTATACCATTTTCATCCATTTTATTTCGAAAAACCATTTCGTTCCAATTATGGTTTATCATTAGGTTTTGGAACTAATTTCCAAACATCATTTCTAACGAATTGGTTTAATTCTTCTTGCATGTCAATTACCCATGATTCATCTTTTATTGCTTCATGTATGTTTTTCGGTTCTATGGTGGATACAAAACAAAAATAATTACTTTGATTTTGGGCTTGTGACCTTAAGGTTCTTTGATTAAGTTGTCCTATGACCTTTTCTAAATGATGACTTTTAGATTCTTTGTTGTTGACAATCTCCTTATTTAATGGTTCATCTTCCTTGTTATTATTATTTATTTCTTGACTTTCTATCATTTGACTTTCAACTAAGTCATCATCTACCAAAGGTGATGTCTTAGAGGGAGGTGGACTTTCGTCGAATGTTATGTTCAACGATTCCTCGACTATCATTGTTTCTTTGTTTAGGACAATATAAGCTTTATTAGTGTGAGAATAGCCAAGAAATACACCTTCATAAGACTTTGGATCAAACTTGGTGAGATAATCCTTAGTATTAAGAATAAAGCATTTACAACCAAAGACTCTAAAATATCCTAACGTTGGCTTTTTACCTTTATAAAGCTCATATGGTGTTTTGTTTAAGAAAGGACGTATTAAGACTCAATTCAAAATATATGTAGAAGTGTCAACGGCGTTACACCAAAACTTTTGAGGAATGTTTTGTTCATTAAGCATTGTTCTACTCATTTCTTGAATTGTTCTATTTTTACGTTCTACTACTCCATTTGATTGAGGTGTTCGTGGGCGGAAAAGTTATGTGTTATACCATTTGTATCACAAAGTTTCCAAATTGAGTTTCGTTGTCAAATTCACGACCATGATCCGTTCGGATCGACACAATTTTAACACTTAGTTGATTTTGAATTTTCTTGCTAAAATTTCAAATTTATCAAAAGCTTCATTTTTGGTTTTCAAAAGCAACGTCCAAGTAAACCTTGAGTAATCATCTACTATGACCAAAGTGTATAAGTTGCCTCCGTAGCTTCTTATAGCGGATGGACCAAACAAGTCCATATGCAATAATTCTAGACACTTAGATGTTGACACCATATTTTTAGATTTATGACTACTATGGGTTTGTTTACCAATTTTGCAAGCGTCGCAAAAGTGTTGGTCATATTTTAGTTTAGGTAAATTCTAACTAGCTCTTTTGAAGATAGGTTTTGTATAAGTCTCATATTAGCGTGACCTAGCGTCTATGCCAAAGAGATGAGCTATCATCTAATGTTGTTAGACAAAGTTTGTTGTTATATGTTTTATCTATCTTCATGGCGTATATGTTATTTTTCCTAACTCCTCTAGCTATGGTGATACCATCTTTTAGTATTTTACTACCATTTTCATCAAATAGTACTTTATACTTTTTATCACATAATTGGCTAATACTAAGTAGATTAAATCCTAACCTATCCACATGAGCAACATTTTCAATAGTTAGGGAGTTATGAGCGATCGTACCTTTGCCAATGATTTTGCTTTTGAGATTACTACCAAAGTGACATTACCTCCATCGTACTCTTGGTATGATGAGAAGAGACTTTGTTGCCGTCATATGCCGTGAGCATCCACTATCTTTTATCCATTCATCGGTTCCAATCCAACTTTCAAGCATACCTAAAGTAAATAACTCAAGCATTTGGTCTCCAATATCTCATGGGTCCGTTTGGGTTAAACATACCATTTATTTGATTCATGTATGGAAATGATGGGAAAGAGTTCCATGACATGTAATCTGAGTTTCATATGGTCTAGGGAAGTTTCGATTCCAACCATTGTGTTGGTAGTTGGGTTGAGCGTTGTGGTTGCTCTTAGGAAAGGCGTTTGGCAAAAGGTGTTTTATATCGTTGTTGAGTAGTTTTGATCTAAATTCATTTTTAGCAAGTCCTACTCATGATGTAACAATGGTTTTAGTTTAACACTATCCTTGATTTTCTTTGTTACTTTGACAAATTGATGCGGTCAGTATTACGAACATTACATCTGTTTGAAGTACCAGCACCATTTGTTTCAACGGAGGAACCCTTATTTTGGTTCCGTCTCGGTCCGTCTTCATCTTCGTGTTTTTTGATGATTGTTCTTCCTTTCGACCGTTTTGTTTTGACTCTTTGAAATTAATACTTCATTAAATCCTAGCCCATTCATGTCTCCGGTGTTTTATGGATTTTAACTATTTCATCGGCAAGAAGCGATGTTTTGTTAATCCTTTTAAATTTAGAATTATTTTCGATTAAAACATCTTGTGTGAGCTTTAGTTTTCTATTTCAAGATTAAGCTCTTGACATGATTTACAACCATCGTCATTTGCCTTTCCCTTTTCAAGTCGTTTTACTTTTCTTTTAACTCATAAACTTCATTTTCCAAAAATTCCTTTTGGTTTTTAAAAATTATTTTAGTTATGATTTTTAGACTTAGCTCACACAATTGATTATATTGTTTTGCAAAGTGTCATCATCAATAGAAGAGTAGGAAGAGTCGGAAAGTACCTCATTTGACTCATGTGCCACTAGGCGATCTCTTCCTTGCTTGATTCTTCATCGTCTTCACTATCACTCCAAGCACCACTTACAAAAGCTCGTTGAGTTTTGCTTTTAGGTGGCTTGGGACATTCTCTATGAGATGATTTGCATCACCACATCTAAAACACTTTCTTTCACCTTTACCCTTTTGTCATCATCGATCTTTTGAATGGCTTCTTTTCTTCTCGAGGTTGTCTTACTGAACTTTCCTCTTCTTAAAGAACGTCTTAAAATCTCTAACGGCCATGGCATATTCCTCATCTTCACTACTGAGCAAGATTCGTCATCATCACTGATTCGCCTTTGCTTTTAGAACAGCGGTTTGATCTTCTCCTTCTTCCTTTGATGATCTCCGAATCTTTCTCCATCACCATTTCGTGTACTTTGAGGTTCTGATTAGCTCGTCTAGTGACATTTTTAGAGATCTTTTGATTCTTCAATAGCGGTCCTTTAGCTCTCCATTTGGGATGGAGTGATCTAAGAAATTTCGACAAAGTTCTTACTACGAAAAGATTCATCAAGTGCTTTAAGTGATGTAATAATAGTATTAAAGCGAGCAAAGCCACAATCAATGGTTTCATCTTGGGGATAACAAATTGTTCATATTATTGAACAAGAAGATCAATTTTGTTATCCTTAACTTGTGAATTACCTTGATGTGTAACAATCAAAGATTCCCAAATATCTTTGGCGGTTTCACATAAAAATTCTTTCATATTCTTTTCTAGGTAAAGCATTGTAAAGCATCATTTTAGCTTCATTATTTTTAGCAACTAATTTCTTTTGTTCATCAGCGAAATGTCCTTTGTTATAGAACTAAAATCCCTTTAACAATAATAAACCAAAGATCTATATCTTTTGACTTTACATATGTTTCAAAGCGGTTTTCAATAGATAAATCCATTGGTTTCAAATAGTGGTGGTCTTTGCATAGGTGCCCTTCTTTAAAGTTTTACGAATCCATGAATCGTTTCAAGTTTATAAAATACAAATTATTTTAGAAATTCTTGAGCAACGAGGCTCGATACCAATTGTGAAAACTAAAGAGGGGTTGAATAGTTACCAATTAAAAACTTTGTTTTGAAACTTATTGAAAAGATCAATTGATGTTGATCTTAGATATGTTAATGAAATATGCAAGCAATATGTAAAGAGTAAATAAGGAAAGAAATGATCAAACCACAACAAGTTGTTTATAGTGGTTGGTCTACAAGGACTCTTTTTCCTTGCCATACTCCACTCCCAGAGTCTCACACTCGAGAGTTTAACTTCACTAGTCAACAAGCTCCTTTCACGTGGAGAAAACCTTTACACTTAAACACACTATTTACGACACTAAGCTAGATGTCGAGGTTCTTTCCAATGGTACAACTACTCCCACACACAATATATTTTGAGGACTAAAATACTAACCACTCACACTCACAAGATTATGATAGTTTAATACAACAATGAAGTATGAATCAACACTAGATCATACAACACTAAACAAACAAGACTTCCAACTTCGTTTGAAGCTTGAATGTGACTTGATCTTCTTTGCTACAAAGAGATCACTAATATGATATGAGCGAGTTAGAAAGGTTAGAGAAGATATGTATGAGAGTATGATAGATAGGGATAAAAAACTACTTGGTTTGGCATTGCTATTTATAGCTAAAATGGACGAGGGCGTCCACGGACCACGGAACCCTTAAAGGGTTACGCGTGTCCATTTGGTACCGCCAGGTCGACGACCAAGATATCAAAATTTTGCCAAAGTCGACCATATCTATGTAAGATTGTGTAAGATATGAAGAGTACAAATCCACACAAAATATCTAATTAAATCTTTCAATGATTTCCATGATGCATTACATGATGTCATGTGTTGTCTTTCTATTTTTAGAAATATGCAAATGCATAAGTAATGTTTAGTTTTAAGAAACTAAAACATTCTAAAACTACTATCATACATTATGCTTAGACTCATATTGAGATATGATTAGTCACATGTAAATGCTTAAATGATGAAGATATTATTTGAAAAGCTTGTTTTAATATCTATTAAACTTGACAAGCTTTAAGCTTTATATAAATTAAATTCACTTTTATCGTTAACAAAACTTAGGTAAAGATAAAAATATGAATAACGTTTAATGGCGATATTTGTATTAACAAATTCGATGCCAACACTCGGAAGCCACACCACAATGGCGGAAAAGATGATCCGCGTCTTCCTCCTCTTAAATCGCATAAGCCGCGCAAAATGGAGGCAATATTGCGACTCCTCCTCCTCCTAAGAGCCATAGCGATACGAATCGATCCAAACTCACGCTTCTGGAAAATGTTGCATTTTTGGAACCCATTTCGACCAGCCAACAACATGTCTGTCGCTATAGTCCCTGTTACTATATAAATACGCTTTAACTACCTTGACACTGAAATCCTTGTGATCTCTTCCAAGCCATAGCCATTTATCACCATTGTCCCTAATCTCAGTCCTCTCCAGCATTCGCTCCAAGTTGGTGAGCTCAACTAGCCCTCCGACACCCGTTTGCTCGTTTGTTATGTCCCCAATCCCTCCGAATCGGGATCCGCCCTCAACAAGCCCGTCAACAACCAGGCACCTCTTGTATTTAACTAACTTGAAAAGGCTGGGGAAAACATCTTTTAGCGGTTCATCACACGCCCAGGGATCAAGCCAGAATCTGATCCCTTTACCATTTCCAATTTATACCTTTAAACATTTGATTTAGGTAAATACCCCCAACTGAAACCTTCGAGCAGGTCTTCACAATAGTGCTTCTATGGCAAGCACTTCTAGCAGGGATAGGAGTCCAACTTCTATTAGTTTCATGTATCGATTTGATCACCCTCCTCCATAGACTCTCCGGTTCGGTTCTATACCTCCATATCCATTTAGACAACAAAGCAATGTTGGTCTCCCAAAGCCTACATAAACCGAGACCTCCTACCTTAACCGGGGACGTAACCCTCTCCCACGCCACCCAATGAATCTTATTCTCTTCATCCGTAACCCCTCATAGAAATCGCTTCATGATTCTTTCTAAATCCTCTAACACTTTTTTGGAGCTTTAAAAAGCGTGAGATAGTAGGTGGGAAGGTTTTATAAAACGGATTTAATCAAAGTCAACCTCCCACCAATAGATAGACAGGACCCTTTCCATCTAGACAATCTTTTCTTAAAAATTTCCACCAAGAACTAACCAATTGTTCTAATGTATTAAATACTCTCTTTTAAGTAAAGAACTTCATCTATAATTCTAAACCATAACATTTTAAGCCGTCTTTTTCGTAATACATAACAAAACACCAATTGAATCCTATCTACTAGACATGTGTTCATTAGTTACGGCCCAGTTCCATGTAGTTGGTGAAAAAAATACTACGTATATAGTTATGGTTTTATTATTAACATCACAAGATATTATATCCACTTAACCCATTTTCACCGGTCACAACCCTATCTGTTAATCTTTCATCCGTCTCAAAATTATTGTCACTGAAACAAAGATTCATGATTTAATAAAAGTGGGTCAAACTTTTAATTTTCAACTATTCAAAGGAATATTCCTCTACTAAATTCTCTTTCTTTTCTTATAAAAGGAAAGTGAATGATAATTTTGAGGCGTCCAAAAGAAATGTGACAATTATATTGAGACGGAGAGAGTAATATTTAATGGAGAGATCATTAAATAATTTTATCCTTGGAATCTTCCAGTGGACATTTTTAGTGAGTAGTTGACTAAACTCTTCAATTCTTTATACCCATTATCGCAACACATTTTGTACTTTCCTACAATGTTTTTAATCCCTTTTTTTGCATATGCAAAATCCGGCCAAAATATCAAGATACATTACCATGCAAAGAATCTTATCTCACTGACGGCGGGTCTTTGTTATAAATCCAAGCACTGTGCTTGTTGATACCGCATAAACAAGGAAAAAGTGTAACTCGAACTGTCTCCAAGTAATCGTCAACTTCCTTTAAACTTATATTGAGAGAACTACTGACAAGTCTTGTTGATGACACATTAGCAAGTATGCTTTACGTAGGTGTTATTTGTTTATTAAGAGACTCAAAAATTGAATTTGATTTGCATTTATGGATCTGAATATTTGACTAAAAAGTCTGAATCTAGTTTCATTTTTAATTTAAATAAGGGTATATAGGTTTGACAAAACTAGCTGTAAACTGTAAGTTGTAATTAATTAATTCTGTTATTAACACGAATTCTATGTTGTATTTTTCTAAAGAGTAAACTACACCATTAGTCCTTGTGTGTCGTTGACCATGAGTTTCGTCCTTTGACCAAAAAATTGCAATCGGGTTCTTAGCTGCGAAGCGTTAGTCATCGTTGGTCCCTACCCTAGCTGGTTGGACTAACGGTAGTTAAGCCTTGTTAAGTGGAGGTATATTGTCTTTTCCACCAGCTATTAATTATTTCATCTACCTTTCATTTCAATCTCATACCCGAAACAAAAACACACACCAACACACACCAACTGCAACCTTGAATAACACAAAATGGTGGTACCCGTGGGGTATGTGTCTGAGAATCCTGAAGTTGAGTTTGATCCAAATGTAGCTTATGGTAAGTTATCTTATTTTTGCAATTTTTGTTTATCCAAAGTCTTGTAAATGATACTCTGTTTTGTTGGGTTAATTTGATCCAACATTGAATAAACCTAATAAACCCTAATCATAATTTTTTTTGGTGCCATACGTCTGCGTTTTCAATAAGGGTGCATTATGGAGCTCTTTCCTTTATAGCACACGATGGGAGGTACATTAATGGCTTTTCAAAGATTGTAGATGAGTTAGACTCGATGAGTTTTACGTGTATGAGATAGATGCCATTGTAGAAGAGTTAGGTAATGATGGCCATAAAGTAATGTTTATCATTTTCTTAAACACGGTGGTGATTTAGATAGTGGCCTACAACCTTTAGCGGTGACCAAGATGTTCTTTTTGGCAAAATATGTTGAAGAAGGTCACAAATTCATTGAAATATATGTTGAGCATGAAAGAACAATGGTGGCCTTTATTTTACTCCGTGAAAAACAAAGGGGTTTTGATAGAAGAGTTAGACGAACCAAGTTTGTCCAAGCGGTATTACACCGGTTGTTAGGAAATGCATTAGAGATGAGAATCACGAGCAATGTAGGTACAAAGTAGTGTCAATGTAGGTCAAGGTAGTGGTGTCACTAAAGATGTAGGTGAAGGTAGTCTTGCTAAGGTTGTGCACAGTCGGGAGATAGTCGATTTGTGAATGATTTTATTCTTCTTATGACCACATGAAGCTTAAGACCTAAACCTTGATCATTTCTTGATTTAGATGATATGTTAGAACATGGACACGAAAATGTTGATTTAGATCTAAATAGTATGGAAAATGTTACATTAGATGTTGATAATATGGATGATGTAGAGAATGAAACACCGTGTTTCTAGTGAGGATAGTGAAGGGAATCGGACTCAGATTCTAGTGATGATGATAGCCGGGATAGTGATTACATTATGGATGAAAACTATGTTTGAGAGGTTGATGTTGACATGGAACACTTTCGTTGCAACATTGATGAAACTGTTGAGTTCATGGGATGTAGGAATAGAGATGAAATATCTGATAATGAAGAAGCACAAGAGGATATAGATGCGCACCATATCAGGGCAACCATAAAACCTTCGTCCTGGGTTGATGTTGGCCCATGATGTTCTCACCACTGCTCGTCTTCCACAGTGACAATTCACCATTTCTGTGTTTTCAATTATTGTGAATAGAAGTGTAAATGGAAGAAAGAAAGAAAAATGAAAATTTAGGTGGGATGGGATGCTTATATATGGTGGGAACTGAGAAAGAAAGAAGCGGGAAATATCTTTAGGGTGGGAAAAGTGGTGTGGGTGGGAAAAGACAAATATACCTCCATTTAACAAGGCTTAGCAGTTAGTCCAACCGTTAGGGTGAGGACCAACGATGACTAACGTTTCATGATTAAGGGCCGACGATGCAATTTTTGGTCAAAGGACGAAACTTGATGGTCAACGTATTACACAAGGACGAATGGTGTAGTTTACTCTTTTTAAATAAAAGTGTTTGGTAAGTTAGCTGTTAAATGTGATTGTAGGATATAAAATGACATAAAAAGACATATTTATAACTGTAAACAAATGTTTGGAGGGTATATCAGTAATTTAAAGTTTTAACAGCTCCAAAATGTTTTAAAAGCTTCATGAATTAGCTTTTTATTTAGGAGCTATTTGTTTGAAATAAAAGTTTGAAGTTAATGTATTCAAACGGAGCTACTTAATTTAAATAAGATTATTTTTGTAATAAAAAGCTAACAGCTCCCAAAAAGCTTCTGACAAACAGGCCCTAAGTATGAGGAAAATTCGAATCTGACTCGCTAGAAACAGTTTATTTTTGAAAAAAAATCTTAACGTTAAAAACTATGTGTCTAACTATCTTGTATTTAAAATCTCAAAACTAAGCCAGGGGCTTGTTTGTACGCAATGCAAACTTAATCAGCTCGCAATGGTTGACAAACCTGGTTGTGAATTCTCTAGTTTTGCAGGCCCAGCCCGTGTATAAGACATTTACGTTACTCTCATTAGCTTAACAAGTCCTTGCACACTACACGTTTTTCGCCTTTGGCAACGACCATGTATCAGTGTTAAAATTAGGGGTGTTCATTGTTTGGGTAACCGAATAAATCGAAAACCGAAAACCGAAACCAAATTGAACCAAAAAAATAACTAAACCGAACTTGTAACCGAACCGAATTAAATATTCGGTTTTAGGTTAGGTTATGGTTTTGGCAATTTAAACCGAAATCAAATTCAAATAAATATATATTTTTTATAAATTTATATAAAAAAAATATTACATATTATAAATATAACATTTTTTGAGCTTGAAACATTTTTTGTGCTAAAAAATTTATATAAATAAATGAATAAATAATTAAAATTATGTAATTTGGGTTATCCGATTCGGTTTTCGATTTTCGGTTTTTCGGTTCGGTTTAATCAGTTTTAATTTGGTTCAGTTTGGTTTTCGGTTATACCCAAAAAAAATTAACCGAACCTAACAACCCGATAACCGAACCAATGATCATCCCTTGTTAAAATGTAGAGTAAAAATATAAATTAATTAATAGATTTTATAAAAACTTTAAATAGATAACGTTTTAAGGGAGTCAAATACGAAAGTACCGTTGTTAATAAGCAAGTTTAATCACGTTCAAGCTAAGTGATTGTGTCATGCGATACAAATACCTTCAATCGAATTGACTATCACATTTCATTTGATTATATTGATAGCGTTTATATGGAACAACATCTTTAGAATGATGCAAGTCAAATACAAAAGCAAGTGCATCACATCTAAGACTATTCAAGTGATAGAGTCGTGAGAACCAACCAAATGTCTTCATATTCAATCGAGTGGTATCATGACATTTCATTAAATGATATTGACAACTCTTATATGGAAGAACATCTTTTGAATTACACAAGTTAAGTACGGCGTGTATCGATGTTCATAAACAAGTGTTATCACATCCGAGAATATTCAAGTGATAATCGAGATATGTGAACCAAATGTCTTCATACTTAAATGGGTGGAATCATCGCATTTCATTCGATTAATACTTATAGCGCTTACGGAACAACATATTTTGAATTACACAAGTCAAATATGACGAGTATCGATGTTCATAACAAATGTTATTACATCCGAGACTATTCAAGTGATGATCGAGATATGTGAACTAACCAAGTGTCTTCATATTCAATCGAGTGGAATCATCGCAATTTAGTAAATAATATTGATAGCGCATCTACGCAAGAACGTTTTGTCAATTATGCAAGTCAAATAAAAAATTATTGATGTTCATAAGTAAGTGTAAAACGCAAGTCAAATAAAAAATTATTGGTGTTCATAAGTAAGTGTTATCATATCCGAAACTATTTAAGTGATCAAGTCATGTGAAACAAATGTCATCTTATGAAATCGAGTTGCATCATCGCATTTCATTACGGTATTGATAACACCTATACGGAACAACATCATTTGAATTACACCAGTCAAATACGATGAGAATCAATGTTCATAAGCTAGTGTTATCACATCTTAGAGAGTCAGCTAAATGCACAGGTAGGCCCTTTTGACCCTTTAGGAGGAAAGCGAGTTAGCTGGTACGGGCGGACCCAGAAAGAAGAGAGGAGGGTTCAACCAACAAAAGTTCTCGTTTAGTTCTTCACTACTCGTACAGGAAAAAGTAAGAAAAAGAAGATTTGTTGCAATGTAGCTCCATAAGAACCATAAATAGAAAGACGTGACCTTTCTCTGATTCCCAGTGAGGGGTATAAGTAGTCTAAACGCTCTTTCCAGCCTTTGGTTTGGCTAGGTACTACTAACTATCAGAAAGCTCAAGTGCTAATCGAGATATGTGAACCAAGTGTATGCATATATAATTAATCGAATGAAATCATCGCATCTCATTAAGTAATATAGATAACATGAATACGGAAGAACGTATTTTGAATTACGCTGTTTTTGTAATTAACTACCTTTACAACTTAAACACATGTTTACTACAAAATATATTTGTATGATCTACTAAATTATTAATTTTGTGAATAAATTAATTTTATATAATTTTGAAAATTAATTTTAACAAGTATATTTAAATTTTAATGATTTGAGACTTTTAGCGACAACTTGCGTCATCGCTAAAATATGGACCTATTATGAAATTATTATTTAATCATTTTTAAATTCATTTTTTAATAAAAATAAAAATTTTAATCTGAAAATAACTATTATTTAATAGGTATAGAGTTTAGCGATGATATGTGTCGTCGCTAAAAGTTTTTGACGGGCTAGATTTGTTTTAGATGGGAATTACCGAAAAACAAATCGGAAATTAAAATGGCAAAATTTTAGCGACGACAAACGCCGTTGCTAAAAATGTGGGTCTAGCACTCTTAAACGTATACCAACATGGCTCGTTGAAAGTCAAGGTAAATGTTTTAAGTTTGGTTGTTTTGTGACTTTAGCGACGACATGCGTCGTCGCTAAAGTTGTCCGTCGCCCATTCACGTCATTGTTGTAGTGGCAATGATAGCCAAATAGTTAGAGACATGAGCATTATAAATCGGAATTCTTTAATTCAAACAATGTCTCATGGAAGTTAAATCACATTGTTATGTGATTCACCTCTTGTGAGACCGGTAAAGCCATCAGAGGGTCAACTACAATTTTTTAAATTAGCTTAATACGTAAAGATGAATTAATTAAATTGACTTGGCACACATTAGCAAAAACCTTGTTTTAAGTTATAACCAATTATACTAATGTATTAAATACTCTCCTCAAGTAAACAACTTTATCTATAATTCTAAACCATAACATTTTAACCCGTCTTTTCGTAATACATAACAAAACACAAATCGAATCCTATCTACTTGACATTTGCTCATCAGTTACGGCCCGGTTCCTTATAGTTGATGAAAAGATATATAATTATGGTTTGAGTAAAATGCAGAAATCGTCCTTGTGGTTTACCAAGATTGCATGAATCGTCTCTGACATTCCATAAGTCTGATGACCTCACGTGAAGCCTTTTGATCATTTAGTCCACAGCACTAACGGGCGTTAAGTGGATTCCGTTAACAATTACACGTTAGCCCCTTTTGGCTAATGACCGTTGCAACATCCATCCTTTAAACTAAAGACCATTTATAATTTATTATATTCGATTTATTTAAAGTTTTTTGATTTTTTATACTATTTTTTTATAAAAAAATATACATTTTTATATAAGTTTGTATACGGTTTCATATAAGTTTTGTATACATTTTTATACAAGTTCTTATATACGTTGTTGTATACATTTTTATACGTTATTATATATGTATTTATATACGTATATAATGTTATTATATACATTTTATATCGTTCTTAATGTTTTTTATAAATTTATACACGTTCTTTTGTTTTTATAAGTTTATATACGTGTTTATATAAGAACATATATAAAACGTCTATAAAAACTTAAAAACCTTTATATACTGTTCATATATAAGTTTTTTATAGGCGTTCTTATATCGTTTTTCTCAATTTCTATTTTATATATGTTTTTATAGGCGTTCTTATACGAGCGTCTATAATAAACGATATGTTTTATAAATCGTATATAAAAGCGCATATAAGCGTATTAAAATGTATATAGAAAGTATCTACAACTATATATATAACGTATACAAAAGCGTATACAAAGTATGTAGGCGATATATAAAGTAAAAAAATATATAATAATGTATACAAAAACATATATAAGAACGTGTATAAAGACGTATATAAAAGCATATATATAAAAACGTATAAGAACATTATATACGTATTTAAATACGTATATAATAACGTATAAAAATGTATACAACAACGTATATAAAAGGGTATACAAAAGCGTATATAAAAACGTATAAAAACTTGTATAAAAATGTATAATTTTTTTATAAAAATGTATATAAAAAGTCGAAAAACTTTAAATAAATCGAAAATATTAAATTATAAATGGTCGTTAGTTTAAAGGATGGATCTTGCAACGATCGTTAGCAAAAGAGGCTAACGTGTAATTGTTAACGAAATCCACTAACGCCGTTAAAGCTGTGACTAAAATGATCCAAAGGTTTCGCCACGAAGAGGCACCTGCACTTATGGAGTATCGAGACGATTTATGCAATCTTGGCAAACCACGAGACGATTTCGACATTTTACTCTTATGGTTTTATTCTTAACATCACAAGATATTGTTGTTAGGATTTAGTAAATCCGATTACTTAAAGTGTCGGTCACCTCAGTATGTATACTCATTTAAGCTCGTAGTCGTAGTAATTCGGTGTTAGTATTTAGATTACTTTGTAACACCGTGGAGGACGGACGGGTCTTTACCCAGGACGGATGGGTGTATGCACGATCCACTGACCTTTTAGGCGTCTAAGCTTGTACCTATAAATACCCTTTGCCCTCAAGGCAAAGGGTTGGACCTCATAATACATTTTCTTTGTCTCTCTAGGTTCCCTTCTCTCCCACTTTCTCTCTCTAAACTCTTAACCTAACGCCGCCTACCTTGTTTGTGTTAAACCAAGATCCTACAAATGGTATCAAGAGCCATGGTTTATCCATCTCTCATGTTCTTGGTTTGATTGTTATTGTTTGGGTTAAGGTTGTTTCTGTCTAAATTTGATGTCTCGTATATGGTAGTTTTGGATCTTTAAAGCTTCTAATTTTCACGTTTAAATTCAAGATTCTTGTGGGTTAAGGTTTATTGTGTATTAAACTTTCGGTTTCTTGCAAAAGTTTCAAACTTTACAAGTTTTCTTGGTTTTAAGAGTGTTTGGATAAGGGTGTGCGGATCTCGCGTAAGAGAGAACGATGGTTTTGATCTTGAGACTTGTTGTTTTGGTGTTTTAAGGTTGTTTTATCATCTTTATCGGTTGTCTTAACGTTTTTTGATCATAAAAGCGTGTTTGGCAAAATTTGTACTTCCTACGCATATGAAACCCTAATCCTACGCGTAAGGTATTTTCACTTGATCTTCATTTACGGTGGTTACTCGGTGTTCTTCTTGCTTGGATAAGCACGAAAAACACTTCGACTTTGGATATCTCGTACCTTTGTGAAGTGTAAGAGATCGTTTTAGGTAAAACCCTAATTTTACGCATAAGCATAAAACTTCGGCGTAACAATTCTTACGCATAAGCTTTTCTTACGCATAAGCTTGTCTTACGCCTAAGGAAACTTACGCATAAGGTTCTTACGCCTAAGCTTTGGTTTACGCATAAACTTAAGCATTTTACCCTAAAACTCTGGCGTAAGCTCTAGTCTCTACTCGTAAACTCGTCTCTGCGTAAGCTTGTGTCTACTAAGTAAGTTGTAAGTTCGCGTAAGCTACTTCTCTACGCGTAAGCTCTCATCTACGCATAAGTGTATAAGTTTTACGGTTTATCTCTTGATTTTGTAAAATCCGTGAAAGAATCTATTTCCGGTTAAGTCAAAGATTTGTAAAATCCGTAGAATTTAAACATGTCTTCCGTTCTTGATGATGTGCAAGCTGCGGGGATCGATACTCGTCCTCCCATGCTTGATAGAGCCGACTATGAGTCTTGGTCACAAAGAATCGAAATTTGTCTTGCTTGGGAAAAGAAAATGGGGTTAACATACTTAAGTCAATTGATGAAGGACCGTATCGGGTTGAGACTACAAGAGACATAATTGATCTGCGGCGGATGGAACAATGATCTTTGGGTTAGACGGACCAAAGACATATGATGAGTGAGTGATAAAGAGAAAAGAGATTTGATCTTGATATCGGGGCTTCTAATATCATACTACGAGGTCTTCCTAAAGACATCTACAAGGCGATCAATCACAACACGAAGCTAAGGCGGTATGGGATAATGTCAAGATGCTTCTCTCGGGTTCGAATTGACTATCGAAGGCAGAGAATCACGGTTGTATGATGAATTTGAACACTTTAAGATGAAACACGAAGAGTGTTTATGAATATTACGTGAGATTCCACAAGGTGGTGAATGATATGAGGAATATCAAGATGACTATGCCAAACATTCAATTTGAACTCAAAATTAAGTAAACAACATGAATCCCGAATGGCACAAGTTTGTCACTTGATGAAGCTTACCAAAGGACTAAAGAACACCAACTATGAGCAATTGTATGCCTTCCTTCTTGAAATGAGAAACATGCTATGTTTGAAAAAGGATTCTTGAACAATTCAAATCTCAACCGGGAGAAACAAGCTCATCAAATGATACAATTGCATTCTTCACCAAAGCATCACAAGTCACACCCATGGAAATGATAATCACAAGCCCGTTCACGATTCGGGATATAAGCAACCTAATTACGATGAAGTCATGGAGCACTTTATCAATAAATTGGCTTTTATGGTTAAACAAAACTTAACCTTCTCCCACATACCAACAGACTTCACACTAACAATGAAATCGGGATTGCATCCAATCTACACAACCATGCTTTGGTCGAGAGATGGAAAGGTTCTTGTACAACCAGTTCAAGAAAGCGATCGAACAAGGAAGAGATGGGTGGTAGAGGCTATCTTGCAAATCGAATTGGGAAGGAATGGAAACCGGGTCAAGCAAAGCCAATCAAGTGCTACAAGCTGTGGTGGAGAAGGGCACATTGCTAGGAAGCGTACTCAACCAAAAGCCCTCAAAGCGAGAATACTTGAGGACAAGATGTTGTTGGTTCAAGCACAAGATAATGGTGTAATGTTGAATGAAGAGGAGCTATTGTTCTTGGTGATGGGAATGCTAGAACATATGATGGAGATGTGGACGAACAACGATGCATCTTGCTCGAGAACAATCCCAACGCCTTTCAAGTTGCGGTGTGATGCATTTGACTCGGACGTTGATGATGAACCATGTGCACAAACTATCTTCATGGCTAATATCTCTCCAATGACCTCTTCATCTCAACAAGCCGGTCCATCCAAGGAATCCATCATTAAAGAGGTACTCAAACTATATGATGTGGTTGATGTGCAAAGATTCACCATGAAGTACAATCTCTGAAGTCATTGAGTCGAGATATTGAAAATATGGGAAATAACAATGTTATCCCATATGAACAATATGTGAAACAAGATGACGATCTTGTTGTACCTAGTGATGAATCTTACGCAATTAACAATGAATGCATGCGGATGAATACCTTTGCATTTGTGCTGATGATTCTTTGACCACTAAGCTCAATACCTATAAGGAACAAGTTGCTATTTATGAGCAGTGCTAAGTTTGAGTTAACTACCGTGAGCGGGATATGGATAACCAAATGCGTACAATTATTAGAAAAAGTAATTTTAGAGAAGAAGTATTAAAACAAGAGTTAAACTCCTTACAAGAAAAGCTTTCTAAAGCGCTAAGCAAAAACAAGAACTTCAAGAAAATGTGAAAATGCTTAAGCAAGAATTCAATGCTAAGGAATCAAAACTTTTGAATGATTTTCCAATCTAAGAACTTTGAAAAACAAACTTGAGAATAAGTTATGCGTACAAGGAATACCATTGATTGCTCACATGATCACTAAGCATAGAGTCTTAGCGATAAGCATAGCGTTCCCCTGTTGAGGAACCAAGTCGAGAGGTTATTAAAAGGCTAGAGCTGCTCATAAGGTACTTTATGATGGTAATGAAATCCTTAAGCCTAGGCGAAACCTAGTTGCGTTGAGTGCAATGAGGAAGATAAGAAATCGAGATGAAGTCACTAGGGAGAAAATGAACAAGAAGTTTGAAAATCACGAGTGTAAAAGAATAACATAACGATCAAACCTCATGATTACACTAAGGAAAAGCGGATCTCCTTAAACAAGTTTAAGACTCGGACACTTCTAACTCTGAACAAATGTTACGGAAAATGGATTTAGATAAGCAAAAGCGAGAGAATCTTGTTGTTTCTAACCCTCCCTTAGGAAATTGCCAAAAGCAGCGGTGTATCCTCTAATACACCAATGAACCTAGTTCCTAGATCTATTGCCACTAATAGCGGGACCTTAATCGGCCTATATGTTGTTTATCATTTGTTTGTTGATTTTGAGAAAACGTGTAATAAGAGAATCACACCTCTGAGGGATTCTTGAGGGGAAAGGGCTTTGAGCAAACCAAAGAATGTTATTTAACCGAGGTCATGCCTTTCTTTAAACAGTTAAAGGTCAATTTGAGAGTCTTAAAATTGGAATAAACAACGATATTAAAGAAATGGAAAAGGAATTTGATGCAATGATTGTCGAGGTCGGTGACTATGAGCGAGAACTAAAATACAATGAGATTGAGAGGAAGAACTTGCATACCTTGAATGAGAATCTTATTTACGAATGTATTGCTCAAGATGTGTTTTACTTTGCTACAAATTGTTCCATTAATGCTTCTCAATTTCATGAATTATCATTGCTCGAAAGTCTCCCATGATCGTGTCATTGAGCTTGAAAAACTAATTCTAAACTAAATGAGAAAATTGAACTGGATGATCACGACAATTTGGTTAAACATCTTTCTAAACTAGAGGTTGAGCATTTTAATTTACAACTAAAATATCAACATCTTAAAGAAAATGTCAAAACTTCAAATATCAAGACATCCTCGGATGCTCGAGTTTGATGCGAGTTTTCAAATTAACAAGCGTGATGAGCAGATTCAAGCTCATTGTAACACGATCAAGAAAGTTGAAAGCCCAAATCTCTCAATTAAAGGGTGAAATGAACAATGTGATGGCTCCCGAATGCCTCCTCCTTTAGATTCTCGGAACTCTCAAAATTTTCATCTTCAAAACTTGGTTAATGCTTTACAAAAGGAAAATGAGAGTTTTCTAGAAGAAAATGAAAAGGTTAAACGTCATTTCAATGAGTTATTTGAGACAATAAAAGTCACTCGTAACAAAAATAATGAAAAAATAACCTCGTTGCAAAAGGAAATTGAGAATCGAAGAGCCGGGAAAGGGAAAATGCCAATGACCAATGGGAGAATGATGGATCAAAGGTACATATTGTAATAAATATGCTTTGTTATGTGAAATATGTTCCTCCTCATCTTAGGAACAATAAACTTGCTATTCAAACATATTTCTCATCCCTTAAGGATTGTCTTGAATGTCTCCGTGAGATTGTTGAAGAGGATAAGTTAGAGAAACCACTTGATAATGCAATTGGGCATGCATGCTTATATGCCAAACGATCTCAAGAAATTCTAGAATGCCTAATCACAATATGCCCTAAGTCCTTGGGTGAGAGAGTTAATCCTTTGATTCTGTGTTCTATGCCTAGTGCCAAGCATGATATCCATTCGATGCCCAATGTCTTGAATGAGCACTTGGAGTATACCTTCAAGTAGGTCGATTCGGATCTGTTAGTGTTAAGAAAGTGAACCTTAGTGTGCTGCATGTAGTTCGGATCCCAACACATCTAAGCGAAATGCAAAGAGTAGCAAAACCAACTAATGTTCACATTCCCTCTACGAGAGTAATCGGTGACATTAAAGCGGCGGTCAAAGTCTCAAGACAATACAAGGAATGATAGGACCTCATGAGCTAAGAATGTGCATTGGAAGAGAGTAGAAGACCAACCTAGGAACTTTAAGTTTGAGCGAAATAAAGCGAATCGTGTTGATTCTAGTATTTGCCATAGGCGTCTTGTAATTAATTGAATTACGATACTATTTGCAAACCGTGTAATGATGTGCTTGAATTACATTACTAATCATGAATGTGGTGTGAATGTTTTGTCTAAAACTGTCAAATCTCCGATTAACATTGTTAAAGCAAAATATCATGCTAAGAAGGCAATAAGGCAAAGACTAAAGAAAGTTAGAAAGCAGTGGAAGCCCACAGGAAGAACTTTTAGTAAGATAGGTTATCAATGGATACACATTGGCCATAAGGTTAATCGAGACAATGCCCACTAGAAAATGGATGCCTCTTGGTAGAACTATTCCTTAGGAAGTGAACATACTTTGAATAGGTCAAATCTGAGACACCGACCTTGCATCTATTCCTAATGATTCCATTGCTCATATTTACGATGTGGGTGTCCCAATCATCATTACTAACCAAATGGAACCCATTCTTGCATGGGGATCCCAATTATCGATTATCCATTCTTATGCATGTTCAGCTGCGGATCGTTCAAATCGTTACGTGGTACACGGACTCAGTTTGTTCCAAGCATATATTTGGAGACCGGTCGCGACTCATGAACCGTGAGCAAATTCATCGGACGATTAGATTCGGAAGCGACCATTTTGGAGCTATTATGGGTTATGGAGATTATGTGGTTGGAGATAGTGTAATTTCCGGGTATACTATGTGGAAGGTCTTGGTCATAACTTGTTCTCTGTTGGTCAATTCTGTGATTCCGATCTTGAAGTGGCTTTTAGAAAACATACTTGTTTCGTTAGAGAACTTGATGGTGTGGAATTTTTAAGAGGTACTCGAGGTTCTAACTTATACACCATCTCTATCGATGACATGATGAAGTCCTCTCCAATTTGCTTGCTGTCAAAGGCTTCTAAAACAAAATCTTGGTTATGGCATCGTCGTCTCAATCACTTGAACTTGGCACCATAAACAATCTTTCGAGAAAGGATCTTGTCGAGGCTTACCAGTTAAAATATGAGAAAGATCATCTTTGCTCGACTTGTCAATTGGGAAAAAGCACGAAATATGCTCACAAACCAAAACCCACAAACTCGTAATGGAAGTTCTTCATACCCTTCATATGGATGCATGCGGACCAATGAGAGTGCAAGCGATTAATGGGAAGAGATATATTTTAGTCGTTGTTGATGACTACTCTAGATTTACTTGGGTAAAGTTCTTGAGGACTAAGGATGAAACTCCATTTGTCATCATCAAACTTATCAAGCAACTTGAGTTCGTCTTAACAACACGGTTAGAATTGTTCGAGCCGACAATGGCACGAGTTCGTTAACAAGACTTAAGTCAATTTTATGAAAGTATTGGAATCGGTCATCAAAGAAGTGTTCCACGAACTCCTCAGCGAGCGGTGTAGTTGAAAGGCGAAATCGAACTCTTGTGGAAGCCGCAAGAACAATGCTAATTTATTCGATGGTTCCAATGTTTCTATGGGTTTGAAGCCATTGCCTTTGCTTGCTACACCCAAAATCGTTCCTTATTCACACCTCTCATGGAAAAACTCCATATGAACTTGTTCATAAAAGAAAACTTGATCTCTCCTATCTTCGTGTGTTTGGTGCCTTGTGCTATCCAACGAATGACGGTCAAGATTTAGGAAAATTAAGAGCAAAAGCGATATTGGAGTTTTGTTGGTTATGCACCAAACAAGAAGGGTTACGAATCTACAACAAGAGAACCCGAAATATCATGGAAACAATTCACGTTACGTTCGATGGTGACCGGTCAAATGGCTCTGGACAATCGATTCGGGACCCGCACTTCAAAAGCAGTCCCATTGGTTCATCCCTTGTACCAAATTCTTCTCCAAGAACTCCATATGTACCTCCATCGAAGATGATTTAAAGAAATTGTTTGATCCTATGTTTGATGAACTCTATGAGCCAAGTGCTATTGAGCTGTCAATTCCCACAACAGAGGCTGCTCATAACGAGAATGAAGTCAATCCTCGGTCTCAATATCATTAAGTCAAGAAGCGCTGCTGATGATCACTCGATCTCATCAACAAATCATCAATCTTGAATGTACATCATGGAACTGTTACGGCATCAATGATGAAGTTAATCCCTTTGCTACTCCGAAGATGCTCCATTTGAAAACATCTTTGCCCACGAACCAACACAGAACCATCTTCATCGGGGATATAAACTCTGCTACATCGGTCCTTCAACAACAACCACACGAACATCTTAGAAAATGGACACATGACCATCCATTGGATAACATCATTGGGAATCCTTCTCGTTCGTATCAACTCGAAAACAATTAGCTCTTGATGCCTTATGGTGCTTCTTCAACTCGGTACTCTCAAGATCGAACCAAAAGATGTTAAAGCGCAATATACGAGGGCGGTGGTTTAATGCAATGCAAGAAGAAATTCATGAGTTCGATCGTCTAGATGTATGGGAATTAGTACCGGTTCAGTTGTGCAATGATCATTGCTCTCAGTGGATCTTCAAAGTGAAGCTTGATGAGCACGGTGATGTTACGAAAAATAAGGCACGGTTAGTTGCTAAAGGTTATCGTCAAGAAGAAGGTATCGACTTTGAGGAATCTTTTGCTCTGTTGCGCGCATCGAAGCAATCGAAATCTTCTTGGCTAATCTTGCAAGTAAGAATATGATTGTCTATCGGATGGATGTAAAGGCGGCTTTTCTCAATGGAGATCTTAAAGAAGTCGTATCGTCGACCAACGGAAGGTTTTGTGAATCGAGCATCCTACTCATGTCTATCGCTTGAAAAAGGCCCTTTACGGTTTGAAGCAAGCTCCAAGGGCATGGTATGATCGCTATCAAAGTTTCTTCTATCCACGGATTCAACAAAGGAGCGATTGATCCAACATTGTTCACCGAAAGTCGAGCAAACATTTAATTCACGTTCAAATTCGTTGATGATATTATCTTTGCCTCGACTGACCCTAATGAATGTGATCGTTTTCTATGGAGATGGGCTCCAAATTTCAAATGTCAATGATGGGACAAATGTCATTTTCTTGGGATTACAAATTTCACAAAGTCCGGAGGCATTTTATAAATCAATCTAAATCGCTAATGAAATCTTAAAGAAATTTGGATTTACCTCTAGTGACCTGTTGACACTCCTATGGTGGGCGTACAAAAGCGGATGAGGACCACTCGGGGATCATAGTAGATCAAGCGAAATATCGTAGTATGATTGGATCACGATGTACCTCACGACCAGATGAACCGAGACATTTTGTTCGTGTATGCATGTGTGCTAGATACCGAGCTAAGCCTACCAAAAGCACCTTGAAGCGGTTAAGCGGGTCTTCGGTATCTCAAGGAACCATTAACATGGGACTTTGGTATCAGAAGGACTCGGTATGTCTCTAACGGCCTATCACGATCTTGACCATGCGGGATGTCAAGATACTCGTCGAAATACGTGCGGTGGTGCTCAATTTTTAGGTGACAAGCTTGTAAGTGGTCTTCAAAGAAACAAATGAGCACTTCCATATCCTCTCTGAGGTGAATACATAGCCATGTCATCGTGTTGTGCTCAAATCTTATGGATGAGATCCCAATTATCGACTATGGCTTTGTATTCAACAAAGTTCCTATGTATTGTGATAACAAAAGTGCCATTGCTCTCTGCTGCAACAATGTTCAACACTCTAGAGCAAAGCACATCGACATTCGACATCATTTCATCGGGGAACAAGTTGAAAGCGGTGTGGTTGAACTATACTTCGTAAGGACCGAATATCAACTAGCGAGACATCTTCACAAAAGCTCTTTCTCGAGAGCGCTTTGAGTTTATTCTTCCACGACTAGGCTTAAAAGCCTTCAACGAAAGCGCTCAAGCGTCTTGAGGAAGGCGTCGAGGAGTAAAGGTGTTCGACTCTATCTATTCTTTGTATATATCTTTTCAAAACCAAAATACAAAAATATAAAACCAACAAAACGAAAATAGAAAAATATAAAACTTTTCAAAATCCATAAAAATTAGAAAATCTTCAAAATCTTCAAAAAAAATGTTTATTTATCATGTCTTTCTTGTCGGTTCGATAACATCTACGGACTTTGAGTTGCCACTCAAAGAATGGCACGGGTCTCTAGATGAAGTTCGAATCTTAAAAAAAAAAAAAAAAAAAAAAAAAAAAAAGATGGAGAAAATGTTGGTTTATTGTCATTTCGAGACGGTAACCCGCTTTTCAAAGAAAAACGAGCCATGCTTTATCATGTTTTCAAATCTCATGCTCGATTCTATAAACATTTATCTGCTATCTAATGAAAACTAATTGCTTTGTAAAATAACTTGCACTCAAGTTTGAAAATCATCTGGACCTAAAAGTTTGTCAAAATATCTATCTCTCAATCAACAACATATGTCGTTGATTGAGGGGAAGAATGATTTCAATTAAATCAAAAGGTTATTTGTCATACAATTGTTTTCAAAAGATAATCATGCATGTTTATTCAATGGAGTTTAAAGTCCTAAATCCGATCCTTATCGGTTAAAACGTTTTCATAATCAAGTCACAATTCTCCTTAAAGCTTTCAAAATCAATTTAAATCTCTGAGATCACAAATCTCAAATGATTTGATAATTGTGATCGGGGAGAATTTGTGATTTAAATTGGATATAATCGATAATTGGTAAATGGTTTTATAAGGATGTACAAGCTCTCCTTCCGACATGTGCCAAATGATTTCAAGAAATTCCATGCACATGTTGAGGGGAGCATCTATCTTAAACCACTAAGTTTTGAAGCGTGGTCAATGTGCGGGTTTCCTCTTGTATGTGCAAAACTCTTTCAAACCTCAAGGCACATATTGAGGGGAGCAAACTTATGAAAACCTCATCCTTCCCAAAATGCTTTATCTACTTGATTTGATTAGGAAGTGATGTTGATATCTTTAGAAAATGGTAATCAAAGAAGTTAATTCTTTCTCTTGCCTCCATGTGCAAAACGATTTCAAATACTTGATGCACATGTTGAGGGAGCTCTTGTTCTAAAAATATCAAAAACAATTCGGTACAAAATGCTTTGATAATATATCACAAGTATCTGGATTGATTTTCAAATGGTTTTCAATTGGTTCCTATGGCGGATGAACAATACCAAATAGACCGACCAACTTTACTTTATGTATGGTGATATAAGGATGATAAGGTTAGGTATTTGTTCCCATGATCCGCGAACGGAGGGATCTACCGAGGACAATCCACTAGTTAGTGTAGAAGTCCTTAGGTATGATGATAAAAGGAGAAAAATGAGATATGGGAAGAGTGCGGATGAGTCGAGCTAGTCTTGGAATAAACCCAACAAGGTTCTAGCTATGATGTCTCGGTAAGCTTGAAGGGGTTGAAGAATGAAAAAGAATTGAATGAGAAAGGGTGAAAACAAATAGCCCTCAATTATTCAACCTTAGGGCGAAACCGGGTTTAATTCATTTGCTCTTGGTGGTCACCAAGGTAACATCGGTATTGAAGACAAGGCGTCATGGACCCGGTGGCCTTGCACTTCAACTTCCCAAACCACTCAAGTTCCTCTTAAAAGGACTTGTTTCATTCTCACGAGGAACCGACATTATCTATCGACTTTCTCTTAGAGATTGTTGATATTGAAGAAGGAGACCCTCTCCTAGTCTCCGATCTGGGATCCAAATATGCACAAATTGAGTCTAGAGCCACGAGATCATCAATAAATCTCCTTAGGACACTTTCAATGAAGACTCTCTGTTTCACACAATGTGGAAGAGATTATATCTTGAGTCCTCGCATTATCCTTGTGGTATTGCGGAACATCGAGTGATATGCATACATATTCACAATGAAGATGGAAAGCCTTACGGAGCCAACATCAAACAAGCTCTGGTAGGTGGCATGTGAGATCTATTCTATAGATCAACCATGTGACAATTGAGCGAAACAATGGGGCGATTCAATCTTTTGAATCAATCACGTTCGAGTTATGGATTGTGGATACCTTTGAAAAACCGGTCGTTGTGCTTAAAAGTTCTTTTCCATAGCACATCGTTGTGTATTAATGTTTCAAAATTAAAGGGTATTTATGATTGATAATTGATTTTCCATAAAACCTTCGTGGTATTGCAAAACACTTTCTATAAAGCAATACGATTGTTCTCAAATCACTTTTCATCAATCGGTGAATCTCTATTATTTGGTTCACTCACTCCGTGTTGTCTTCTTTGAGACGTTCGGTTTGAGAACGACTAGGCATTGCGAAACCACATCAAGGAAATTCTTGAGTTATACGATCACGAGCGATGCTTGTCTTGTTCAATGAGGAACCGTGGGCGTGTACCTCAATTCAACAAAAGTGATCAAAGACACTTTTGTGTGCTTTATTGCTAAGCTGTTTTTATGCGGGAACACCCGGCGTTTGCGGTGATCGAATGAAGCGGTCAATCCATAGCCGCATGCTCACACATTACATTCATCTCTAAAGAAATCATGATAAGTGCATCAATGACTCGATGTTTTCACTCCATGCTTACCTTTCTGTTCTTTGCAAATATCATGAATCGCCTAAAGCTTCCGCTACTCGATAAGAAGTTATCATGATCCGAATGTGAGCATGTCGGTCAAAAGTCACAACATCACATACTATCAACACCACAATGGAAGAGTCGATTTTATAGTTCTTTGATAATCTCAAAGTTGGTTCAAATACTCTAACATCCGTGGATCGGTTTAAGACCTCCACTCGATATCTCAAAACATGCGAGAACATGATGATTCAAAGACTACGAGCTAAAGAACAAAAGTGCTTAATCAAAGAAACCAAGAACAACGAAATGTTATATCGGTTTGTAATCATTGTAAGTTGAGGTGACCTCCATAGGGAGATTGTTAGGATTTAGTAAATCCGATTACTTAAAGTGTCGATCACCTCAAGTATGTATACTCGTTAAGCTCGTAGTCGTAGTAATTCGGTGTTAGTATTTAGATTACTTTGTAACACCGTGGAGGACGGACGGGTCTTTACCCACTGTATGCACGATCCACAACCTTTTAGGCGTCTAAGCTTGTACCCTATAAATACCCTTTGCCTCCAAGGCAAAGGGTTGGAGCTTCATAATACATTTTCTTTGTCTCTCTAGGGTTCCCTTCTCTCCCACTTTCTCTCTAAACTCTTAACCTAACGCCGCCTACCTTCTTTGTGTTAACAAACCAAGATCTTGTTTTGATAAATCTTGAATTGGAGAATACCTCAATAAAATTAATGAATCAATTATATGCTATATGATATATGTTTGACTATGGCTTACTGATCGATTTATCGATGTATGTGGCTCACTTGCCATAGTAAGTGAAAGCCCTAGTTGACATATACATAACTTAACCTAGAATTGATTATTACTAGGTTTTATCAAATAAGTTGCATGTGGCTACTTGTTTACGCATATTAATTGTTAGTTATGTGTGCATTGTTTTAGTTGTTTATTTTTTATTTTGTTATTCGTTTGTTTATTATGTTTGACAAGTTTTAAGCAAAGGTAATTTCATGAATAGAAAAATAAATTGGACTAATCAAGGTGAAATTTGATTTGTTTTGGACGAGTTAAATTTTCAAGAGTTTAATTAAGTGATGAGTTTTGTGCGAAATAGTGAGAACGACTCATCCAATTTTGACAAACTATAAGAGGGGTATAAGGAGGGGCGCGATTAAATTTGTGATCCGAAAGAATGAGGTTAATTGCTTCACAACGATCAAATTCTTCGCTTCTTTGTCGTCAAATTGAGTTACCAAGTAGGCTATTTTATATACAAAATCATCTTAAGGCGAATTAGCTTTAATTCCATGCGCCACTTTGTAGTAATTATACGAAACACTAAGTCTTTGGACTTATTCAAAAGTACGATATAATGTGTTAGCCTTAATAGTTTTATTAGAAGTGATGGTCATTCACGTTTAGGAACTTTGTAACTCGTGTTAGATATCGTGCTAGAATAGTCAACGGGCTCGTGGATTGGACTAAGCTAAATGGGCTTTAGTTTAGTTAAGCTAGCATTGTATAATGGCGTGTAACCCATGTCCAAACCCAAGTCCACGAAGCCCAAGCCAAGCCCATAGGAAAGCCTTTTAGGGTTTTCATGTCTTGTACTATAAATACCCCTCAAATGGTCATTTGAGGGGTGTGCTTGAAAGTGTGTGTGTGTGTGTTTTTCTTTATTGAATATACAACATCTTGTGTTTATCTTGTCTCACATCATACACGGATTTTATATCTTCAAGTCACCATCTTTCTCATCTTATTTCTAAGCTTTGTTTGTGTTTGTTTCACATGGGTATACTTGTATCGTGTTGGGTTTGCTTGGTAAAGTGATAAGGTTGATATATCTAAGGTCCTACAATTGGTATCAATCGCCTAACAATGGTTTAGGAGTGTTTGGTTGAAGTTTTTGTTTGTGTTGTATACAGCGTAGTTTCGTTCTAAAAGTTTCAAGCTTAAAGCTTTAATTTTGCACTCAAAATTCAAGATTCTTGTGGTTTAAGGTTTATTTGGTGCTAAAGTTTCAGTTTTTGCAAAAGTTCAAGCTTTACGCGTTTTGGTTAAGTTTTAAACTCGTTTTTGGTTCTTTGGTCATTTCTACTCGTAACTTTTCTAGGCACTTTGGGTGAAAAAGGTCAACATTTTTGGGTTATTCGAGTGTTTTTAAGGATTTCTGTGCAAGAGAATTTGGTTGAATCATTGAAATTTTTTTACGAGTAGGTCAAAACCCTAGTTCTACTCGTAAGAAAGTCAACTACGCATAAGTTTTCTACTCGTAACTTTTTGGTGAAGAATCTTCGTGCTATAACTTGGTGACTCGATGCTTCCTCACTGGATAAGTGTGGAACACTTCGACTTTGGATATCTTTTTACCGTGAAAGTGTAAAGGATTTTGGGTTCTGGCGTAAGCTTTTTCTACGCGTGAAGATTTTCCCACGCTGCGTAAGCTATTCCTACGCCAGAACCTCTCTTGTTACGCGTAAGTTGTGTTCTCACGATAAGAATTTCCCACGATAAGAATCCTACGCTAAGGATTCCTACGCTTAAGGTTTCTCGCATAAGATCCTCGATAAGCCTCGTCCTACTCATAACCATATCCTACTCGTAACTTTGAGTTTTTGGCGGAAAACTTGAGTAAAATTTAAATTTTGAGGAGACTAAACGTTCAATTTTACGCGAGATTCAAATTTTGGTATAACTTGAAATTTTGGTCAAAATTCAAAGTTTTGGGCCTAAATTCAAAATTTTCGGTCAAATTTTGCGTCAAAATTGTCATAACTCAAAATTTTCATAAATCCTTAGAATTGATTTTTATAGTGAATTTTAAATTTTGGGCTAAAATTTTTAAGAACCGAGTTTACTAGTGCGACTTTCGGAAAAACCTCAAGCGAGCTTAATCTTCATCAACCACAACTCCTTTATCGTTGAATCGATCCTACATCAACTTTATCGATCATACCTTCATCAATGGCTACTCAACAAGACATTCATGCAGTAGGTGCAAAACCGACCTCCTATGTTGGCAAAAGGTGGTTATCTTCAATGGACAAGTCGAATGCTCAATTACATCAAGACCAAACCTAATGGCAAACTCATGATTAAATCCATTCAGGGATGGACCCTTCCACCTCGACAAGTTAATGTACCTTGAAATCTCGATGCAACACCTCCCACCGCACCATCTTCTCGTCTTCAATACGAATCAATATATCTGCAGAGGATCGTAAACAAGTCGAGGCGTATGACATGGCAATTCATATTATCCAACGGGTTTACCAATAGACATCTTTGCTGCGGTGAGCGGTTGTGAAACTTTCGATATGTGGGAACGTGTTAGAAGGCTTTGTCATGGAATGTAAATTGGTCAACAAGACATGGAGAACAAGTTGCTAAGCGAATGGGAAAAGTTTACTTCAACTCCGGGAGAATCCATTGAATCATACTATGGAAGGTTTTGCACTTTGATGAATGAGCTAATCGAAACAAGCTAGCACCCGTAACTATCGTTCAAAACATCAAGTTCTGAATAATCTTCCGTAAGAATGGGGCGATATGTCACTATTGTCAACCAAACAAAAGACCTTCATCGGTGAACTTTGATCAACCGAATGATTTTCTCAAACAAAACCAAGTGAAGCTAATGAAGTCGAGCAAGAAAAATTAGCAAAGATTCATGATCCATTGGCACTCATTGCTAAGACTCTATCTTGATGAATACACAACAACAAGCTTCATCATCTTCCAACAACAACAACTTGCGACCACAACAACAATTCTATCCAGATCCACAATACGGGAACAAGAAATCACCGATCTCGAATCGATCAAGAAGACCCTATGTCCCAAATAATTTCTCTCTTGGGTCAAGTAATCAAAGGTCGCTATTCCACACCTACTAACAACAACCAAAGGATATCATCAAACACTCGCAAGCAGGCAAATTGCACGGTAGGGTGTGAATATGGGTAATCAAGGTCAAATGGTTGGAGTTATTGGGAATCGCAGGATATGCTCTTGGATTTCGCATGGTAATCGAGCGCCCGAATCGGGGTGTCGAATCGAAGACGAGAATGTTGGGAATAGAGCGTTAGGTGTCGAGAATCGAATGTTGCGACTCGATCGTTGGGAATCATGGAAATGTGAATCAGGTAATCAGTTAAGTGTTATAACCGTCAAGGAATGGGTCACATGGCAAGGAATTGTCCTTCTAAGCCGAACAAGAACGATCTTGAGTATCTTGAAACATCACCGCTGGTACAAAAGGAACGCTACCGGATTTCAGCTTGAGTCTTGAGGAACATGACTTTATGGCTATTATGGATGATTTGGAAGACCTCGAGGAAATTAATGCGAATCGCATCTTCATGGCAAATCTTGAGGAAGCTAAGTGCGACATTGAGTCGGACTCACCTCACATCTATGACGCCAATACAGATCTCGAGGTACCAATCATTGATCCATGTTATAACAATGTCATATTTGATGTGTTTACTCATGACGAGCAAGATTTCGTGACGCCAAGCACCTACTTATGATACATACCGGATAATCCGAGTTGTTGCAATACTAACTCGAAACTCCGGATGTGGATCTAGTGGAGGCGTGTGGCACAAAATCTTGGGACCCGATGAGGAAACACGTGCTTATGTTGAATCATTAATCAATCAATGTGGCATTGAAGTCGAGAAAGTTAGAGCGGTCAATCGCGAAGTTAAGGCGCGAATGCTAAATTGACCGAGCTTGAGAGTTACAAGGAGCATGCCAAAGCCTATGAATTTCATACAAACAAAATGTCGAATTAGAAATTGGTTATCGAGATTACATTTTAAGAGAAAAACAATTGCAACTCAAATACGATACACTTGATGTGAATCAATTTGAAAATCAAATCTTTAAACAAGGAAATTTCGATCTAAATGACCAACTTTCTAAACAAAAAGCATTTGTTTTCGATCTTGAAAAGAGAAAAGCAGTTGATTCTTGATTTTTCAAAACAAGAAGATTCTCTTGATGAAATTCTTGATAAAACGGAAAAAATCAAAACATTGGACAATTTGCTTCTTACAACGGGTCATTCAATTAAATCAAACAAGATGCTTTCTAACCAAGTAAATCCACGTTTTCATACTTCACATAAGATGGCACTTGGTAATGACCCTTCTTCGTTTCTCAAGAAAGCTCGAAATCTCGAATGTGTTGCACAATGGAAAACCTTTGCATGAACCTATAATTGTGCATGATTCTCTTGAAGCGTTGGAAATATCACGAGAGAGTAGATCAAAAATGAAACAAAAACATCCGAAATCAAACCAATTGATTATAACACATGGAACAAAATTAATGGTATTCCTTTTGTTTCTCAAAAGAAACGATCAACGTTTTCCACCACACAAGTGTTTCAAACAAAGTGTCAACACGGTTTCAAAATCGGTTTCAAAACCGCTTGTTGTCTCCAAATCTCTTTCGAACATTGAACAAATGTCTTCAAACAATCCTTTTAACACAAGTGATGCGAGAAGTATTTTGGAAAATGTGAAAACTAGAATTAGGATCTTCAAGAGACCGTTAAAACTAAAACCAATATTAGAAGCATCCGGTTTAATAGTTTTGATAATGAGCAGAAAAAGTTTTTGAAACTCAAATTGCCCTAAATTTGAATAACATCGGTGCAAGGGTAATTCATTTTGAACAAGCGCTTTTGAAAGAAACAAGCGACTTTGTCAAGGACCATAAATCCACAGTAAAGCAAGCAAATGACGGTGTTGAACACATCAAAGTTTTGGAAAAGTTTAATGACTCTCTCTCAGAAGATGTTCGACCATCGATATTATGTCCATCATTTTGCAAACATATTACATTGAAGATCATGAAAGACTCGAGGATGAGACCTCCGAAATTGTTTCAAAATATGAAAAGCTCTTATGAAACTTGAAAAGAAAATATCTCATATTTTAAACAACTTGATCGAAAAAGCGAGGAATGCAAGTATGACAAATTGTCGTATGGCGTGCCTACAATGACATAAAGCAAAAATGATCTTTTGAGGGCTCACCGAAAGTCAAAGGAAAAGCGGTGGAAGCTGTGATTACAAAACCATTGATCATGGAGAAAGCAAATGTTCTTAA